>JAWQEG010000069.1:8782500-9382500 GCA_033782935.1 Petrolisthes cinctipes
CTGAATTTAAAAAATATAAACGGGTACAGAAGATACATGCACATATTGACTTTGGGCATCTAAAATATCGATTTTCAGCATGTTTTGGGCCTGTATTTTGAAAATACTCTAACACGGAGTAGGCATGTCCAGATCACTTCTGGGACCCAAAAATATCTAATTTTCGGGTGTTTTGGGCCTGAATTTGATATATCGACTTTACGCACCTAAAATATCGATTTTGAGCATGTTTTGAGCCTATATTTTGAAAATATTCTAGCACTGAGTAAGCATGTACAGATTGCTTCTGGGACCCCAAAATATGGAATTTTCAGGTGTTTTGAGCCTGAATTTATGATATAAACGAGTACAGAAGATGCATGCACATATCGACTTTTGGGCACCTCAAAAATCGATTTTGAGCATGTTTTGAGCCTATAATTTGAAAACATCCTAGCACTGAGTAGCCATGTACAGATCGCTTCTGGGACCCCAAAATATTGAATTTTCGGGTGTTTTGAGCCAGAATTTGAGATATAAACGGGTAAAGAAGATGCATGCATATATCGACTTTTGGGCACCTAACAGATCGATTTTTAGCATGTTTTGGGCATGTATTTTGAAAATACTCTAACAAGGAGTAGGCATGTACAGATCGCTTCTGGGAAACCTAAATATCAAATTTTCGGGTGTTTTGAGCCTGAATTTGAGATATAAACGGGTACTAAAGATGCATTCACATATCGACTTTTGGGCACCTAAAACATCGATTTTCAGCATGTTTTGGGCCTGTATTTTGAAAATACTCTAACACGGAGTAGGCCTGTACAGATCACTTCTGGGACCCCAAAATATCGAATTTTCGGGTGTTTTGGGCCTGAATTTAAGATATCGACTTTTTGGCACATAAAATATCGATTTTTATCATGTTTTGAGCCTATATTTTGAAAATATTCTAGCACTGAGTAGGCATGTACAGATTGCTTCTGGGACCCCAAAATATTGAATTTTCAGGTGTCTTGAACCTACATTTGAGATATAAACGGGTTCAGAAGATACATGCACATATTGACTTTGGGCACCTAAAATATCGATTTTCAGTATGTTTTGGGCCTGTATTTTGAAAATACTCTAACACGGAGTAGGCATGTACAGATCGCTTCTGGGACCCCAAATATCGAATTTCGGGTGTTTTGAGCCTGAATTTGAGATATAAACGAGTACTGAAGATGCAGGCACCTATCGACTTTTAGGCACCTAAAATACCGATTTTGAGCATGTTTTGGGTCTGTATCTTGAAAACATTCTAACTAGGAGTAGGCATGTACAGATCGCTTCTGGAACCCTAAAATATCGAATTTTCGGGTGTTTTGGGCCTGAATTTGAGATATCGACTTTGGGCACCTAAAATATCGATTTTTAGCATGTTTTGAGCCTACATTTTGAAAATATTCTAGCACTGAGTAGGCATTTACAGATCGCTTCTGGGACCCCAAAATATTGAATTTTCGGGTGTTTTGAGCCGGAATTTGAGATATAAACGAGTACAGAAGATGCATGCACATATCGACTTTTGGGCACCTAAAATATCGATTTTGAGCATGTTTTGAGCCTATATTTTGAAAACATTCTAGCACTGAGTAGGCATGTACAGATCGCATTTGGGACTCAAAAATATCGAATTTTCGGGTGTTTTAAGGTTGAATTTGGGATATAAATATGTACAGAAGATGCATGCACATATCGCCTTTTAGGCACCTAAAAGATCGATTTTCAGTATGTTTTGGGCCTGTATATTGACAATACACTAAAACGGTGTAGGCATGTACAGATTGCTTCTGGGAAACCTAAATATCGAATTTTCGGGTATTTTGGGATTGAATTTGAGATATTGACTTTTTGGCACCTAAAATATCGATTTTTAGCATGTTTTTAGCCTATATTTTGAAAATATTCCAGCACTGAGTAGGCATGTACAGATTGCTTCTGGGACCCCAAAATATTGAATTTTCGGGTGTTTTGAGCCTGAATTTGAGATATAAACGGGTACAGAAGATACATGCACATATTGACTTTGGGCATCTAAAATATCGATTTTCAGCATGGTTTGGGCCTGTATTTCGAAAATACTCTAACACGGAGTAGGCTTTTACAGATCGCTTCTGGGACCCCTAAATATCGAATTTTCGGGTGTTTTGAGGTTGAATTTGGGATATAAACGAGTACAGAAGATGCATACACATATTAACTTTGGGCACCAAAAATATCGATTGTCAGCATGTTTTTGGCCTGAATTTTGAAAATACTCTAACACGGAGTAGGCATGTACAGATCGCTTCTGGGACCCCTAAATATCGAATTTTCGGGTGTTTTGAGCTTGAATTTGAGATATAAACGAGTACAGAAGATGCATACACATATTAACTTTGGGCACCAAAAATATCGATTTTCAGCATGTTTTGGGCCTGAATTTTGAAAATACTCTAACACGGAGTAGACATGTACAGATCGCTTCTGGGACCCCAAAATATCGAATTTTCGGGTGTTTAGGGCCAGAATTTGAGATATAAACGGGTACAGAAGATGCATGCACATATCGACTTTTGGCACCTAAAAGATCGATTTTCAGTATGTTTTTGGCCTGTATTTTGAAAATACTCTAACACGGAGTAGGCATGTACAGATCACTTCTGGGACCCCTAAATATCGAATTTTCGGGTGTTTAGGGACTGAATTTGAGATATCGACATTTTGGCACCTAAAATATCGATTTTTAGCATGTTTTTAGCCTATATTTTGAAAATATTCTAGCACTGACTAGGCATGTACAGATCGCTTCTGGGACCCCAAAATATCGAATTTTCGGGTGTTTTGAGCCATAATTTGAGATATAAACGAGTACAGAAGATGTATGCACATATTGACTTTGGGCATCTAAAATATCGATTTTCAGCATGTTTTGGGCCTGTACTTTGAAAATACCCTAACACGGAGTAGGCATGTACAGATCGCTTCTGGGACTCCAAAATATCGAATTTTCGGGTGTTTTGAGCCTGAATTTCAGAAATAAACGGGTACAGAAGATACATGCACATATCGACTTTTAGGCACCTAAAATATCGATTTTGAGCATGTTTTGAGCCTATATTTTGAAAACATTCTAGCACTGAGTAGGCATGTACAGATCGCTTCTGGGACCCAAAAATATCGAATTTTCGGGTGTTTTGAGGTTGAATTTGGAAAATAAACGGGTGCAGAAGATGCATTCACATATTGACTTTGGGCACCTAAAATATCTATTTTCAGCATGTTTTGGGCCTGAATTTTGCAAAAACTCTAACACGGAGTAGGCATGTGCAGATCGCTTCAGGGACCCCTAAATATCGAATTTTCGTGTGTTTAGGGCCAGAATTTGAGATATAAACGGGTACAGAAGATGCAAGCACATATCGACTTTTGGGCACCTAAAAGATCGATTTTCAGTATGTTTTGGGCATGTATTTTGAAATTACTCTAACACGGAGTAGGCATGTACAGGTCGCTTCTGGGACCCCTTAATATCGAGTTTTCGGGTGTTTTGGGCCTGAATTTGAGATATCGACATTTTGGCACCTAAAATATCGATTTTTAGCATGTTTTTAGCCTATATTTTGAAAATATTCTAGCACTGAGTAGGCATGTACAGATTGCTTCTGGGACCCCAAAATATTGAATTTTCGGGTGTTTTGAGCCTGAATATGAGATATAAACGGGTACAGAAAATTCATGCACATATTGACTTTGGGCATCTAAAATATCGATTTTCAGCATGTTTTGGACCTGTATTTTGAAAATACTCTAACACGGAGTAGGCAAGTACAGATCGCTTCTGGGACCACAAAATATCGAATTTTCGGGTGTTTTGAGCCTGAATTTAAGATATAAACGGGTACAGAAAATTCATGCACATATTGACTTTGGGCATCTAAAATATCGATTTTCAGCATGTTTTAGACCTGTATTTTGAAAAAACTCTAACACGGAGTACGCATGTACAGATCGCTTCTGGGACCCTAAAATATAGAATTTTCGGGTGTTTTGTGCCTGAATTTGAGATATAAACGGGTACTGATGATGCATGCACATATCGACTTTTAGGCAACTAAAATATTGATTTTGAGCATGTTTTGCGTCTGTATCTTGAAAACATTCTAACTAGGAGTAGGTATGTACAGATCGCTTCTGGGACCCCAAAATATCAAATTTTCGGGTGTTTTGAGCCTGAATTTGAGATATAAACGAGTACTGAAGATGTATGCACATATCGACTTTTAAGCACCTAAAATATCGATTTTCGGCATGTTTTTAGCCTATATTTTGAAAATACTCTAGCACTCACTAGGCATGTACAGATTGCTTCTGGGACCCCAAAATATCGAATTTTCGGGTGTTTTGAGACATAATTTGAGATATAAACGAGTACAGAAGATGTATGCACATATTGACTTTGGGCATCTAAAATATATATTTTCAGCATGTTTTGGGCCTGTACTTTGAAAATACCCTAACACGGAGTAGGCATGTACAGGTCGCTTCTGGAACCCCAAAATATCGAATTTTCGGGTGTTTTGAGCCTGAATTTCAGAAATAAACGGGTACAGAAGATACATGCACATATCGACTTTTAGGCACCTAAAATATCGATTTTGAGCATGTTTTGAGCCTATATTTTGAAAACATTCTAGCACTGAGTAGGCATATACAGATCGCTTCTGGGACCCAAAAATATCGAATTTTCGGGTGTTTTGAGGTTGAATTTGGAAAATAATCGGGTGCAGAAGATGCATTCACATATTGACTTTGGGCACCTAAAATATCTATTTTCAGCATGTTTTGGGCCTGAATTTTGAAAATACTCTAACACGGAGTAGGCATGTACAGGTCGCTTCTGGGACCCCTTTATATCGAGTTTTCGGGTGTTTTGGGCCTGAATTTGAGATATCGACTTTTTGGCACCTAAAATATCGATTTTTAGCATTTTTTGAGCCTGTATTTTGAAAATATTCTAGCACTGAGTAGGCATGTACAGATCGCTTCTGGGACCCCAAAATATCAAGTTTTTGGGTGTTTTGAGCCTGAATTTGAGATATAAACGGGTACAGAAAATACATGCACATATTGACTTTAAGCATCTAAAATATCGATTTACAGCATGTTTTGGGCCTGAATTTTGAAAATACTCTAACACGAAGTAGGCATGTACAGATCGCTTCTGGGACCCCAAAATATCGAATTTTCGGGTGTTTTGAGCCTGAATTTCAGATATAAACGGGTACAGAAGATACATGCACATATCGACTTTTGGGCACCTAACAGATCGATTTTTAGTATGTTTTTGGCCTGTATTTTGAAAATACTCTAACACGGAGTAGGCATGTACAGATCGCTTTTGGGACCCCAAAATATCGAATTTTCGGGTGTTTTGGGTCTGAATTTGAGATATCGACTTTACGCACCTAAAATATCGATTTTTAGCATGTTTTGAGCCAATATTTTGAAAATATTCTAGTACTGAGTAGGCATGTACAGATCGCTTCTGGGACCCCAAAATATCAAATTTTCGGGTGTTTTGAGCCTGAATTTGAGATACAAACGAGTCCAGAAGATGCATACACATATTGACTTTGGGCACCAAAAATATCGATTTTCAGCATGTTTTTGGCCTGAATTTTGAAAATACTCTAACACGGAGTAGGCATGTACAGATCGCATCTGGGACCCCAAAATATCGAATTTTCGGGTGTTTTGAGCCTTAATTTCAGATATAAACGGGTACAGAAGATACATGCACATATCGACTTTTGGGTACCTAAAAGATCGATTTTTAGTATGTTTTGGGCCTATATTTTGAAAATACTCTAACACGGAGTAGGCATGTACAGATCGCTTCTGGGACCCCAAAATATCGAATTTTCGGGTGTTTTGGGCCTAAATTTGAGATATCGACTTTACGCACCTAAAATATCGATTTTTAGCATGTTTTGAGCCTATATTTTGAAAATACTCTAACACAGAGTAGGCATGTACAGATCGCTTCTGGGACCCCAAATTATCAAAATTTCGGGTGTTTAGGGCCAGATTTTGAGATATAAACGGGTACAGAAGATGCATGCACATATCGACTTTTGGGCACCTAATAGATCGATTTTCAATATGTTTTTGGCCTGTATTTTGAAAATACTCTAACACAGAGTAAGCATGTACAGATCCCTTCTGGGACCCCTAAATATCGAATTTTCGGGTGTTTTGGGCCTGATTTAAAGATATCAACTTTTTGGCACCTAAAATATCGATTTTTAGCATGTTTTTAGCCTATATTTTGAAAATATTCTAGCACTGAGTAGGCATGTACAGATTGCTTCTGGGACCCCAAAATATTGAATTTTCGGGTGTTTTGAGCCTGAATTTGAGATATAAACGGTTAAAGAAGATACATGCACATATTGACTTTGGGCACCTAAAATATCGATTTTCAGCATGTTTTGGGTCTGTATTTTGAAAATACTCTAACAAGGAGTAGGCATGTACAGATCGCTTCTGGGACCCAAAAATATCGAATTTTCGGGTGTTTTGGACCTGAATTTGAGATATCGACTTTACGCACCTAAAATATCGATTTTTAGCATGTTTTGAGCCTATATTTTGAAAATATTCTAGCACTGAGTAGGCATGTACAGATCGCTTCTGGGACCCCAAAATATCGAATTTTCAGGTGTTTTGAGCCTGAATTTGAGATATAAACGAGTACAGAAGATGCATGCACATATCGACTTTTGGGCACCTAAAATATCGATTTTGAGCATGTTTTGAGCCTATATTTTGAAAATACTCTAACACGGAGTAGGCATGTACAGATCGCTTCAGGGACCCCTAAATATCGAATTTTCGGGTGTTTAGGGACAGAATTTGTGATATAAACGGGTACAGAAGATGCAAGCACATATCGACTTTTGGGCACCTAAAAGATCGATTTTCAGTATGTTTTGGGCATGTATTTTGAAAATACTCTAACACGGAGTAGGCATGTACAGGTCGCTTCTGGGACCCCTAAATATCGAGTTTTCGGGTGTTTTGGGCCTGAATTTGAGATATCGACTTTTTGGCACCTAAAATATCGATTTTTAGCATTTTTTGAGCCTGTATTTTGAAAATATTCTAGCACTGAGTAGGCATATACAGATCGCTTCTGGGACCCCAAAATATCAAGTTTTTGGGTGTTTTGAGCCTGAATTTCAGATATAAACGGGTACAGAAGATACATGCACATATCGACTTTTGGGCACCTAACAAATCGATTTTTAGTATGTTTTGGGCCTGTATTTTGAAAATACTCTAACACGGAGTAGGCATGTACAGATCGCTTTTGGGACCCCAAAATATCGAATTTTCGGGTGTTTTGGGCCTGAATTTGAGATATCGACTTTACACACCTAAAATATCGATTTTTTAGCATGTTTTGAGCCTATATTTTGAAAATATTCTAGCACTGAGTAGGCATGTACAGATCGCTTCTGGGACCCCAAAATATCGAATTTTCGGGTGTTTTGAGCCTGAATTTGAGATATAAACGAGTACAGAAGATGCATATACATATTGACTTTGGGCACCAAAAATATCGAATTTCAGCATGTTTTTGGCCTGAATTTTGAAAATACTCTAACACGGAGTAGGCATGTACAGATCGCTTCTGGGACCCCAAAATATCGAATTTTCGGGTGTTTTGAGCCTGAATTTCAGATATAAACGGGTACAGAAGATACATGCACATATCGACTTTTGGGCACCTAAAGGATTGATTTTTAGTATCTTTTGGGCCTATATTTTGAAAATACTCTAACACGGAGTAGGCATGTACAGATCGCTTCTGGGACCCCAAAATATCGAATTTTCGGGTATTTTGGGCCTGAATTTGAGATATCGACTTTACGCACCTAAAATATCGATTTTTAGCATGTTTTTAGCCTATATTTTGAAAATATTCTAGCACTGAGTAGGCATGTACAGATCGCTTCTGGGACCCCAAAATATCGAATTTTCGGGTGTTTTGAGCCTGAATTTGAGATATAAACGAGTACAGAAGATGCATACACATATTGACTTTGGGCACCAAAAATATCGATTTTTTAGCATGTTATGTGCCTGAATTTTGAAAATACTCTAACACAGAGTAGGCATGTACAGATCGCTTCTGGGACCCCAAATTATCAAATTTTCGGGTGTTTAGGGCCAGATTTTGAGATATAAACGGGTACAGAAGATGCATGCACATATCGACTTTTGGGCACCTAATAGATCGATTTTCAGTAAGTTTTTGGCCTGTATTTTGAAAATACTCTAACACGGAGTAGGCATGTACAGATTGCTTCTGGGACCCCAAAATATCGAATTTTCGGGTATTTTGGGCCTGAATTTGAGATATCGACTTTACGCACCTAAAATATCGATTTTTAGCATGTTTTGAGCCTATATTTTGAAAATATTCTAGCACTGAGTAGGCATGTACAGATCGCTTCTGGGACCCCAAAATATCGAATTTTCGGGTGTTTTGAGCCTGAATTTGAGATACAAACGAGTCCAGAAGATGCATACACATATTGACTTTGGGCACCAAAAATATCGATTTTCAGCATGTTTTTGGCCTGAATTTTGAAAATACTCTAACACGGAGTAGGCATGTACAGGTCGCTTCTGTGACCCCTTTATATCGAGTTTTCGGGTGTTTTGGGCCTGAATTTGAGATATCGACTTTTTGGCACCTAAAATATCGATTTTTAGTATGTTTTTAGCCTATATTTTGAAAATATTCTAGCACTGAGTAGGCATGTACAGATTGCTTCTGGGACCCCAAAATATCAAGTTTTTGGGTGTTTTGAGCCTGAATTTGAGATATAAACGGGTACAGAAAATACATGCACATATTGACTTTAAGCATCTAAAATATCGATTTACAGCATGTTTTGGGCCTGAATTTTGAAAATACTCTAACACGAAGTAGGCATGTACAGATCGTTTCTGGGACCCCAAAATATCGAATTTTCGGGTGTTTTGAGCCTGAATTTCAGATATAAACGGGTACAGAAGATACATGCACATATCGACTTTTGGGCACCTAACAGATCGATTTTTAGTATGTTTTTGGCCTGTATTTTGAAAATACTCTAACACGGAGTAGGCATGTACAGATCGCTATTGGGACCCCAAAATATCGAATTTTCGGGTGTTTTGGGTCTGAATTTGAGATATCGACTTTACGCACCTAAAATATCGATTTTTAGCATGTTTTGAGCCAATATTTTGAAAATATTCTAGTACTGAGTAGGCATGTACAGATCGCTTCTGGGACCCCAAAATATCAAATTTTCGGGTGTTTTGAGCCTGAATTTGAGATACAAACGAGTCCAGAAGATGCATACACATATTGACTTTGGGCACCAAAAATATCGATTTTCAGCATGTTTTTGGCCTGAATTTTGAAAATACTCTAACACGGAGTAGGCATGTACAGATCGCTTCTGGGACCCCAAAATATCGAATTTTCGGGTGTTTTGAGCCTTAATTTCAGATATAAACGGGTACAGAAGATACATGCACATATCGACTTTTGGGTACCTAAAAGATCGATTTTTAGTATGTTTTGGGCCTATATTTTGAAAACACTCTAACACGGAGTAGGCATGTACAGATCGCTTCTGGGACCCCAAAATATCGAATTTTCGGGTGTTTTGGGCCTGAATTTGAGATATCGACTTTACGCACCTAAAATATCGATTTTTAGCATGTTTTGAGCCTATATTTTGAAAATACTCTAACACAGAGTAGGCATGTACAGATCGCTTCTGGGACCCCAAATTATCAAAATTTCGGGTGTTTAGGGCCAGATTTTGAGATATAAACGGGTACAGAAGATGCTTGCACATATCGACTTTTGGGCACCTAATAGATCGATTTTCAATATGTTTTTGGCCTGTATTTTGAAAATACTCTAACACAGAGTAAGCATGTACAGATCCCTTCTGGGACCCCTAAATATCGAATTTTCGGGTGTTTTGGGCCTGATTTAAAGATATCAACTTTTTGGCACCTAAAATATCGATTTTTAGCATGTTTTTAGCCTATATTTTGAAAATATTCTAGCACTGAGTAGGCATGTACAGATTGCTTCTGGGACCCCAAAATATTGAATTTTCGGGTGTTTTGAGCCTGAATTTGAGATATAAACGGTTAAAGAAGATACATGCACATATTGACTTTGGGCACCTAAAATATCGATTTTCAGCATGTTTTGGGTCTGTATTTTGAAAATACTCTAACAAGGAGTAGGCATGTACAGATCGCTTCTGGGACCCAAAAATATCGAATTTTCGGGTGTTTTGGACCTGAATTTGAGATATCGACTTTACGCACCTAAAATATCGATTTTTAGCATGTTTTGAGCCTATATTTTGAAAATATTCTAGCACTGAGTAGGCATGTACAGATCGCTTCTGGGACCCCAAAATATCGAATTTTCAGGTGTTTTGAGCCTGAATTTGAGATATAAACGAGTACAGAAGATGCATGCACATATCGACTTTTGGGCACCTAAAATATCGATTTTGAGCATGTTTTGAGCCTATATTTTGAAAATACTCTAACACGGAGTAGGCATGTACAGATCGCTTCAGGGACCCCTAAATATCGAATTTTCGGGTGTTTAGGGACAGAATTTGTGATATAAACGGGTACAGAAGATGCAAGCACATATCGACTTTTGGGCACCTAAAAGATCGATTTTCAGTATGTTTTGGGCATGTATTTTGAAAATACTCTAACACGGAGTAGGCATGTACAGGTCGCTTCTGGGACCCCTAAATATCGAGTTTTCGGGTGTTTTGGGCCTGAATTTGAGATATCGACTTTTTGGCACCTAAAATATCGATTTTTAGCATTTTTTGAGCCTGTATTTTGAAAATATTCTAGCACTGAGTAGGCATATACAGATCGCTTCTGGGACCCAAAAATATCAAGTTTTTGGGTGTTTTGAGCCTGAATTTCAGATATAAACGGGTACAGAAGATACATGCACATATCGACTTTTGGGCACCTAACAAATCGATTTTTAGTATGTTTTGGGCCTGTATTTTGAAAATACTCTAACACGGAGTAGGCATGTACAGATCGCTTCTGGGACCCCAAAATATCGAATTTTCGGGTATTTTGGGCCTGAATTTGAGATATCGACTTTACGCACCTAAAATATCGATTTTTAGCATGTTTTGAGCCTATATTTTGAAAATATTCTAGCACTGAGTAGGCATGTACAGATCGCTTCTGGGACCCCAAAATATCGAATTTTCAGGTGTTTTGAGCCTGAATTTGAGATATAAACGAGTACAGAAGATGCATGCACATATCGACTTTTGGGCACCTAAAATATCGATTTTGAGCATGTTTTGAGCCTATATTTTGAAAATACTCTAACACGGAGTAGGCATGTACAGATCGCTTCAGGGACCCCTAAATATCGAATTTTCGGGTGTTTAGGGACAGAATTTGTGATATAAACGGGTACAGAAGATGCAAGCACATATCGACTTTTGGGCACCTAAAAGATCGATTTTCAGTATGTTTTGGGCATGTATTTTGAAAATACTCTAACACGGAGTAGGCATGTACAGGTCGCTTCTGGGACCCCTAAATATCGAGTTTTCGGGTGTTTTGGGCCTGAATTTGAGATATCGACTTTTTGGCACCTAAAATATCGATTTTTAGCATTTTTTGAGCCTGTATTTTGAAAATATTCTAGCACTGAGTAGGCATATACAGATCGCTTCTGGGACCCCAAAATATCAAGTTTTTGGGTGTTTTGAGCCTGAATTTCAGATATAAACGGGTACAGAAGATACATGCACATATCGACTTTTGGGCACCTAACAAATCGATTTTTAGTATGTTTTGGGCCTGTATTTTGAAAATACTCTAACACGGAGTAGGCATGTACAGATCGCTTTTGGGACCCCAAAATATCGAATTTTCGGGTATTTTGGGCCTGAATTTGAGATATCGACTTTACGCACCTAAAATATCGATTTTTAGCATGTTTTGAGCCTATATTTTGAAAATATTCTAGCACTGAGTAGGCATGTACAGATCGCTTCTGGGACCCCAAAATATCGAATTTTCGGGTGTTTTGAGCCTGAATTTGAGATATAAACGAGTACAGAAGATGCATACACATATTGACTTTGGGCACCAAAAATATCGATTTTTTAGCATGTTATGTGCCTGAATTTTGAAAATACTCTAACACAGAGTAGGCATGTACAGATCGCTTCTGGGACCCCAAATTATCAAATTTTCGGGTGTTTAGGGCCAGATTTTGAGATATAAACGGGTACAGAAGATGCATGCACATATCGACTTTTGGGCACCTAATAGATCGATTTTCAGTAAGTTTTTGGCCTGTATTTTGAAAATACTCTAACACGGAGTAGGCATGTACAGATCGCTTCTGGGACCCCAAAATATCGAATTTTCGGGTATTTTGGGCCTGAATTTGAGATATCGACTTTACGCACCTAAAATATCGATTTTTAGCATGTTTTGAGCCTATATTTTGAAAATATTCTAGCACTGAGTAGGCATGTACATATCGCTTCTGGGACCCCAAAATATCGAATTTCCGAGTGTTTTGAGCCTGAATTTGAGATACAAACGAGTCCAGAAGATGCATACACATATTGACTTTGGGCACCAAAAATATCGATTTTCAGCATGTTTTTGGCCTGAATTTTGAAAATACTCTAACACGGAGTAGGCATGTACAGATCGCTTCTGGGACCCCAAAATATCGAATTTTCGGGTGTTTTGGGCCTGAATTTAAGATATCGACTTTTTGGCACCTAAAATATCGATTTTTAGAATGTTTTTAGCCTATATTTTGAAAATATTCTAGCACTGAGTAGGCATGTACAGATTGCTTCTGGGACCCCAAAATATTGAAGTTTCGGGTGTTTTGAGCCTGAATTTGAGATATAAACGGTTACAGAAGATATATGCACATATTGACTTTGGGCATCTAAAATATCGATTTTCAGCATGTTTTGGGTCTGTATTTTGAAAATACTCTAACACGGAGTAGGCATGTACAGATCACTTCTGGGATCCCAAAATATCGAATTTTCGGGTGTTTTGAGCCTGGATTTCAGATATATACGGGTACAGAAGATACATGCACATATCGACTTTTGGGCACCTAAGAGATCTATTTTTAGTATGTTTTGGGCCTATATTTTGAAAATACTCTAACACGGAGTAGGCATGTACAGATCGCTTCTGGGACCCCAAAATATCGAATTTTCGGGTGTTTTGGGCCTGAATTTGAGATATCGACTTTACGCACCTAAAATATCGATTTTTAGCATGTTTTGAGCCTATATTTTGAAAATACTCTAACACGGAGTAGGCATGTACAGATCGCTTCAGGGACCCCTAAATGTCGATTTTTCGGGTGTTTAGGGACAGAATTTGTGATATAAACGGGTACAGAAGATGCAAGCACATATCGACTTTGGGCACCTAAAAGATCGATTTTCAGTATGTTTTGGGCATGTATTTTGAAAATACTCGAACACTAAGTAGGCATGTACAGGTCGCTTCTGGGACCCCTAAATATCGAGTTTTCGGGTGTTTTGGGCCTGAATTTGAGATATCGACTTTTTGGCACCTAAAATATCGATTTTTAGCATTTTTTGAGCCTGTATTTTGAAAATATTCTAGCACTGAGTAGGCATACACAGATCGCTTCTGGGACCCCAAAATATCAAGTTTTTGGGTGTTTTGAGCCTGAATTTCAGATATAAACGGGTACAGAAGATACATGCACATATCGACTTTTGGGCACCTAACAAATCGATTTTTAGTATGTTTTGGGCCTGTATTTTGAAAATACTCTAACACGGAGTAGGCATGTACAGATCGCTTTTGGGACCCCAAAATATCGAATTTTCGGGTGTTTTGGGCCTGAATTTGAGATATCGACTTTACGCACCTAAAATATCGATTTTTTAGCATGTTTTGAGCCTATATTTTGAAAATATTCTAGCACTGAGTAGGCATGTACAGATCGCTTCTGGGACCCCAAAATATCGAATTTTCGGGTGTTTTAAGCCTGAATTTGAGATATAAACGAGTACAGAAGATGCATACACATATTGACTTTGGGCACCAAAAATATCGAATTTCAGCATGTTTTGGGACTGAATTTTGAAAATACTCTAACACGGAGTAGACATGTACAGATCGCTTCTGGGACCCCAAAATATCGAATTTTCGGGTGTTTTGAGCCTGAATTTCAGATATAAACGGGTACAGAAGATGCATGCACATATCGACTTTTGGGCACCTAATAGATCGATTTTCAATATGTTTTTGGCCTGTATTTTGAAAATACTCTAACACGGAGTAGGCATGTACAGATCGCTTCTGGGACCCCAAAATATCGAATTTTCGGGTGTTTTGGGCCTGAATTTAAGATATCGACTTTTTGGCACCTAAAATATCGATTTTTAGCATGTTTTTAGCCTATATTTTGAAAATATTCTAGTACTGAGTAGGCATGTACAGATTGCTTCTGGGACCCCAAAATATTGAATTTTCGGGTGTTTTGAGCCTGAATTTGAGATATAAACGGTTACAGAAGATATATGCACATATTGACTTTGGGAATCTAAAATATCGATTTTCAGCATGTTTTGGGTCTGTATTTTGAAAATACTCTAACACGGAGTAGGCATGTACCGATCGCTTCTGGGACCCAAAAATATCGAATTTTCGGGTGTTTTGGACCTGAATTTCAGATATCGACTTTACGCACCTAAAATATCGATTTTTAGCATGTTTTGAGCCTATATTATGAAAATATTCTAGCACTGAGTAGGCATGTACAGATCGCTTCTGGGACCCCAAAATATCGAATTTTCAGGTGTTTTGAGCCTGAAATTGAGTTATAAACGAGTACAGAAGATGCATGCACATATCGACTTTTGGGCACCTAAAATATCGATTTTGAGCATGTTTTGAGCCTATATTTTGAAAATACTCTAACACGGAGTAGGCATGTACAGGTCGCTTCTGGGACCCCTAAATATCGAGTTTTCGGGTGTTTTGGGCCTGAATTTGAGATATCGACTTTTTGGCACCTAAAATATCGATTTTTAGCATGTTTTGAGCCTATATTTTGAAAATATTCTAGCACTGAGTAGGCATGTACAGATCGCTTCTGGGACCCCAAAATATCGAATTTTCAGGTGTTTTGAGCCTGAATTTGATATATAAACGAGTACAGAAGATGCATGCACATATCGACTTTTGGGCACCTAAAATATCTATTTTGAGCATGTTTTGAGCCTATATTTTGAAAATACTCTAACACGGAGTAGGCATATACAGATCGCTTCAGGGACCCCTAAATGTCGATTTTTCGGGTGTTTAGGGACAGAATTTGTGATATAAACGGGTACAGAAGATGCAAGCACATATCGACTTTTGGGCACCTAAAAGATCGATTTTCAGTATGTTTTGGGCATGTATTTTGAAAATACTCGAACACGGAGTAGGCATGTACAGGTCGCTTCTGGGACCCCTAAATATCGAGTTTTCGGGTGTTTTGGGCCTGAATTTGAGATATCGACTTTTTGGCACCTAAAATATCGATTTTTAGCATTTTTTGAGCCTGTATTTTGAAAATATTCTAGCACTGAGTAGGCATATACAGATCGCTTCTGGGACCCCAAAATATCAAGTTTTTGGGTGTTTTGAGCCTGAATTTCAGATATAAACGGGTACAGAAGATACATGCACATATCGACTTTTGGGCACCTAACAAATCGATTTTTAGTATGTTTTGGGCCTGTATTTTGAAAATACTCTAACACGGAGTAGGCATGTACAGATCGCTTTTGGGACCCCAAAATATCGAATTTTCGGGTGTTTTGGGCCTGAATTTGAGATATCGACTTTACGCACCTAAAATATCGATTTTTTAGCATGTTTTGAGCCTATATTTTGAAAATATTCTAGCACTGAGTAGGCATGTACAGATCGCTTCTGGGACCCCAAAATATCGAATTTTCGGGTGTTTTGAGCCTGAATTTGAGATATAAACGAGTACAGAAGATGCATACACATATTGACTTTGGGCACCAAAAATATCGAATTTCAGCATGTTTTGGGACTGAATTTTGAAAATACTCTAACACGGAGTAGACATGTACAGATCGCTTCTGGGACCCCAAAATATCGAATTTTCGGGTGTTTTGAGCCTGAATTTCAGATATAAACGGGTACAGAAGATGCATGCACATATCGACTTTTGGGCACCTAATAGATCGATTTTCAGAATGTTTTTGGACTGTTTTTTGAAAATACTCTAACACGGAGTAGGCATGTACAGATCGCTTCTGGGACCCCAAAATATCGAATTTTCGGGTGTTTTGGGCCTGAATTTAAGATATCGACTTTTTGGCACCTAAAATATCGATTTTTAGCATGTTTTTAGCCTATATTTTGAAAATATTCTAGTACTGAGTAGGCATGTACAGATTGCTTCTGGGACCCCAAAATATTGAATTTTCGGGTGTTTTGAGCCTGAATTTGAGATATAAACGGTTACAGAAGATATATGCACATATTGACTTTGGGCATCTAAAATATCGATTTTTAGCATGTTTTGAGCCTATATTTTGAAAATATTCTAGCACTGAGTAGGCATGTACAGATCGCTTCTGGGACCCCAAAATATCGAATTTTCAGGTGTTTTGAGCCTGAATTTTAGATATAAACGAGTACAGAAGATGCATGCACATATCGACTTTTGGGCACCTAAAATATCGATTTTGAGCATGTTTTGAGCCTATATTTTGAAAATACTCTAACACGGAGTAGGCATGTACAGATCGCTTCTGAAACTTCAAAATATCGAATTTTCGGGTGTTTTGAGCCTGAATTTGAGATATAAACGGGTACAGAAGATGCATCCACATATCGACTTTTGGGCACCTAAATGATCGATTTTCAGTATGTTTTGGGCCTGTATATTGAAAATACTCTAAAACGGTGTAGGCATGTACAGATCGCTTCTGGGACCCCAAAATATCAAATTTTCGGGTGTTTTGGGCCTGAATTTGAGATATCAACTTTTTGGCACCTAAAATATCGATTTTTAGAATGTTTTTAGCCTATATTTTGAAAATATTCTAGCACGGAGTAGGCATGTACAGATTGCTTATGGGACCCCAAAATATTGAATTGTCGGGTGTTTTTAGCCTGAATTTGAGATATAAACGGGTAGAGAAGATACATGCACATATTGACTTTGGGCATCTAAAATATCGATTTTTAGCATGTTTTGGGCCTGTATTTTGAAAATACTCTAACACGGAGTAGGCATGTACAGATCGCTTCTTGGACCCCAAAATATCGAATTTTCGGGTGTTTTGAGCCTGAATTTGAGATATAAACATGTACTGAAGATGCGTTCACATATCGACTTTTATGCACCTAAAATATCGATTTTGAGCATGTTTTGAGCCTATATTTTGAAAATATTCTAGCACTGAGTAGGCATGTACAGATCGCTTCTGGGACCCCAAAATATCGAAATTTCGGGTGCTTTGAGCCTGAATTTGAGATATAAACGGGTACAAAAAATTCATGCACATATTGACTTTGTGCATCTAAAATATCGATTTTCAGCATGTTTTGGACCTGTTTTTTGAAAAAACTCTAACACGGAGTACGCATGTACAGATCGATTCTGGGACCCAAAAATATCGAATTTTCGAGTGTTTTGTCCCTGAATTTGAGATATAAACGGGTACTGATGATGCATGCACATATCGACTTTTAGGCACCTAAAATATCGATTTTGAGCATGTTTCGCGTCTGTATCTTGAAAACATTCTAACTAGGAGTAGGCATGTACAGATCGCTTCTGGGACCCCAAAATATCGAATTTTCGGGTGTTTTGAGCCTGAATTTGAGATATAAACGGGTACAGAAGATGCTTCCACATATCGACTTTTGGGCACCTAAATGATCGATTTTCAGTATATCGAATTTTCGGGTGTTTTGAGGATGAATTTGGACAATAAACAGGTGCAGAAGATGCATTCACATATTGACTTTGGGCACCAAAAATATCTATATTCAGCATGTTTTGGGCCTGAATTTTGAAAATACTGTAACACAAAGTAGGCATGTACAGATCGCTTCAGGGACCCCTAGATATCGAATTTTCGGGTGTTTAGGGCCAGAATTTGAGATATAAACGGGTACAGAAGATGCAAGCACATATCGACTTTTAGGCACCTAAAAGATAGATTTTCAGTATGTTTTGGGCATGTATTTTGAAAATACTCTAACACGGAGTAGGCATGTACCGGTCGCTTCTGGGACCCCTAAATATCGAGTTTTCGGGTGTTTTGGGCCTGAATTTGAGATATCGACTTTTTGGCACATAAAATATCGGATTTTAGCATTTTTTGAGCCTGTATTTTGAAAATATTCTAGCACTGAGTAGGCATGTACAGATCGCTTCTAGGACCCCCAAATATCAAGTTTTTGGGTGTTTTGAGCCTGAATTTGAGATATAAACGGGTACAGATGATACATGCACATATTGACTTTAAGCATCTAAAATATCAATTTTCAGCATGTTTTGGGCCTGTATTTTGAAAATACTCTAACACGGAGTAGGCATGTACTGATCGCTTTTGGGACCCCAAAATATCGAATTTTCGGGTGTTTTGGGCCTGAATTTGAGATATCGACTTTACGCACCTAAAATATCGATTTTTAGCATGTTTTGAGCCAATATTTTGAAAATATTCTAGCACTGAGTATGCATGTACAGATCGCTTCTGGGACCCCAAAATATCGAATTTTCGGGTGTTTTGAGCCTGAATTTGAGAAATAAACGAGTACAGAAGATGCAAACACATATTGACTTTGGGCACCAAAAATATCGATTTTCAGCATGTTTTGGGCCTGAATTTTGAAAATACTCTATCACGGAGTAGGCATGTACAGATCGCTTCTGGGACCCCAAAATATTGAATTTTTGGGTGTTTTGAGCCTGAATTTGAGATATAAACGGTTACAGAAGATACATGCACATATTGACTTTGGGCATCTAAAATATCGATTTTCAGCTTGTTTTGGGTCTGTATTTTGAAAATACTCTAACACGGAGTAGGCATGTACAGATCGCTTCTGGGACTCAAAAATATCGAATTTTCGGGTGTTTTGCACCTGAATTTGAGATATCGACTTTACGCACCTAAAATATCGATTTTTAGCATGTTTTGAGCCTATATTTTGAAAATATTCTAGCACTGAGTAGGCATGTACAATTCGCTTCTGGGACCCCAAAATATCGAATTTTCAGGTGTTTTGAGCCTGAATTTGATATATAAACGAGTACAGAAGATGCATGCACATATCAACTTTCCTGGGCACCTAAAATATCGATTTTGAGCATGTTTTGAGCCTATATTTTGAAAATACTCTAACACGGAGTAGGCATGTACAGATCGCTTCAGGGACCCCTAAATGTCGATTTTTCGGGTGTTTAGGGACAGAATTTGTGATATAAACGGGTACAGAAGATGCAAGCACATATCGACTTTGGGCACCTAAAAGATCGATTTTCAGTATGTTTTGGGCATGTATTTTGAAAATACTCGAACACTAAGTAGGCATGTACAGGTCGCTTCTGGGACCCCTAAATATCGAGTTTTCGGGTGTTTTGGGCCTGAATTTGAGATATCGACTTTTTGGCACCTAAAATATCGATTTTTAGCATTTTTTGAGCCTGTATTTTGAAAATATTCTAGCACTGAGTAGGCATACACAGATCGCTTCTGGGACCCCAAAATATCAAGTTTTTGGGTGTTTTGAGCCTGAATTTCAGATATAAACGGGTACAGAAGATACATGCACATATCGACTTTTGGGCACCTAACAAATCGATTTTTAGTATGTTTTGGGCCTGTATTTCGAAAATACTCTAACACGGAGTAGGCATGTACAGATCGCTTTTGGGACCCCAAAATATCGAATTTTCGGGTGTTTTGGGCCTGAATTTGAGATATCGACTTTACGCACCTAAAATATCGATTTTTTAGCATGTTTTGAGCCTATATTTTGAAAATATTCTAGCACTGAGTAGGCATGTACAGATCGCTTCTGGGACCCCAAAATATCGAATTTTGGGGTGTTTTGAGCCTGAATTTGAGATATAAACGAGTACAGAAGATGCATACACATATTGACTTTGGGCACCAAAAATATCGAATTTCAGCATGTTTTGGGACTGAATTTTGAAAATACTCTAACACGGAGTAGACATGTACAGATCGCTTCTGGGACCCCAAAATATCGCATTTTCGGGTGTTTTGAGCCTGAATTTCAGATATAAACGGGTACAGAAGATGCATGCACATATCGACTTTTGGGCACCTAATAGATCGATTTTCAGTATGTTTTTGGCCTGTATTTTGAAAATACTCTAACACGGAGTAGGCATGTACAGATCGCTTCTGGGACCCCAAAATATCGAATTTTCGGGTGTTTTGGGCCTGAATTTAAGATATCGACTTTTTGGCACCTAAAATATCGATTTTTAGCATGTTTTTAGCCTATATTTTGAAAATATTCTAGTACTGAGTAGGCATGTACAGATTGCTTCTGGGACCCCAAAATATTGAATTTTCGGGTGTTTTGAGCCTGAATTTGAGATATAAACGGTTACAGAAGATATATGCACATATTGACTTTGGGCATCTAAAATATCGATTTTCAGCATGTTTTGGGTCTGTATTTTGAAAATACTCTAACACGGAGTAGGCATGTACCGATCGCTTCTGGGAACCAAAAATATCGAATTTTCGGGTGTTTTGGACCTGAATTTCAGATATCGACTTTACGCACCTAAAATATCGATTTTTAGCATGTTTTGAGCCTATATTTTGAAAATATTCTAGCACTGAGTAGGCATGTACAGATCGCTTCTGGGACCCCAAAATATCGAATTTTCATGTGTTTTGAGCCTGAATTTGAGATATAAACGAGTACAGAAGATGCATGCACATATCGACTTTTGGGCACCTAAAATATCGATTTTGAGCATGTTTTGAGCCTATATTTTGAAAATACTCTAACACGGAGTAGGCATGTACAGATCGCTTCTGAAACTTCAAAATATCGAATTTTCGGGTGTTTTGAGCCTGAATTTGAGATATAAACGGGTACAGAAGATGCATCCACATATCGACTTTTGGGCACCTAAATGATCGATTTTCAGTATGTTTTGGGCCTGTATATTGAAAATACTCTAAAACGGTGTAGGCATGTACAGATCGCTTCTGGGACCCCAAAATATCAAATTTTCGGGTGTTTTGGGCCTGAATTTGAGATATCAACTTTTTGGCACCTAAAATATCGATTTTTAGAATGTTTTTAGCCTATATTTTGAAAATATTCTAGCACGGAGTAGGCATGTACAGATTGCTTATGGGACCCCAAAATATTGAATTGTCGGGTGTTTTTAGCCTGAATTTGAGATATAAACGGGTAGAGAAGATACATGCACATATTGACTTTGGGCATCTAAAATATCGATTTTTAGCATGTTTTGGGCCTGTATTTTGAAAATACTCTAACACGGAGTAGGCATGTACAGATCGCTTCTTGGACCCCAAAATATCGAATTTTCGGGTGTTTTGAGCCTGAATTTGAGATATAAACATGTACTGAAGATGCGTTCACATATCGACTTTTATGCACCTAAAATATCGATTTTGAGCATGTTTTGAGCCTATATTTTGAAAATATTCTAGCACTGAGTAGGCATGTACAGATCGCTTCTGGGACCCCAAAATATCGAAATTTCGGGTGCTTTGAGCCTGAATTTGAGATATAAACGGGTACAAAAAATTCATGCACATATTGACTTTGTGCATCTAAAATATCGATTTTCAGCATGTTTTGGACCTGTTTTTTGAAAAAAACTCTAACACGGAGTACGCATGTACAGATCGCTTCTGGGACCCAAAAATATCGAATTTTCGAGTGTTTTGTCCCTGAATTTGAGATATAAACGGGTACTGATGATGCATGCACATATCGACTTTTAGGCACCTAAAATATCGATTTTGAGCATGTTTCGCGTCTGTATCTTGAAAACATTCTAACTAGGAGTAGGCATGTACAGATCGCTTCTGGGACCCCAAAATATCGAATTTTCGGGTGTTTTGAGCCTGAATTTGAGATATAAACGGGTACAGAAGATGCTTCCACATATCGACTTTTGGGCACCTAAATGATCGATTTTCAGTATATCGAATTTTCGGGTGTTTTGAGGATGAATTTGGACAATAAACAGGTGCAGAAGATGCATTCACATATTGACTTTGGGCACCAAAAATATCTATATTCAGCATGTTTTGGGCCTGAATTTTGAAAATACTCTAACACAAAGTAGGCATGTACAGATCGCTTCAGGGACCCCTAGGTATCGAATTTTCGGGTGTTTAGGGCCAGAATTTGAGATATAAACGGGTACAGAAGATGCAAGCACATATCGACTTTTAGGCACCTAAAAGATAGATTTTCAGTATGTTTTGGGCATGTATTTTGAAAATACTCTAACACGGAGTAGGCATGTACCGGTCGCTTCTGGGACCCCTAAATATCGAGTTTTCGGGTGTTTTGGGCCTGAATTTGAGATATCGACTTTTTGGCACATAAAATATCGATTTTTAGCATTTTTTGAGCCTGTATTTTGAAAATATTCTAGCACTGAGTAGGCATGTACAGATCGCTTCTAGGACCCCCAAATATCAAGTTTTTGGGTGTTTTGAGCCTGAATTTGAGATATAAACGGGTACAGATGATACATGCACATATAGACTTTAAGCATCTAAAATATCAATTTTCAGCATGTTTTGGGCCTGTATTTTGAAAATACTCTAACACGGAGTAGGCATGTACTGATCGCTTTTGGGACCCCAAAATATCGAATTTTCGGGTGTTTTGGGCCTGAATTTGAGATATCGACTTTACGCACCTAAAATATCGATTTTTAGCATGTTTTGAGCCTATATTTTGAAAATATTCTAGCACTGAGTATGCATGTACAGATCGCTTCTGGGACCCCAAAATATCGAATTTTCGGGTGTTTTGAGCCTGAATTTGAGAAATAAACGAGTACAGAAGATGCAAACACATATTGACTTTGGGCACCAAAAATATCGATTTTCAGCATGTTTTGGGCCTGAATTTTGAAAATACTCTAACACGGAGTAGGCATGTACAGATCGCTTCTGGGACCCCAAAATATCGAATTTTCGGGTGTTTTGAGCCTGAATTTCAGATATAAACGGGTACAGAAGATACATGCACATATTGACTTTTGGGCACCTAAAAGATCGGTTTTTAGTATGTTTTGGGCCTATATTTTGAAAATACTCTAACACGGAGTAGGCATGTACAGATCGCTTCAGGGACCCCTAAATATCGAATTTTCGGGTGTTTAGGGACAGAATTTGTAATATAAACGGGTACAGAAGATGCAAGCACATATCGACTTTTGAGCACCTAAAAGATCGATTTTCAGTATGTTTTGGGCATGTATTTTGAAAATACTCTAACACGGAGTAGGCATGTACAGGTCGCTTCTGGGACCCCAAAATATCGAGTTTTCGGGTGTTTTGGGCCTGAATTTGAGATATCGACTTTTTGGCACCTAAAATATCGATTTTTAGCATTTTTTGAGCCTGTATTTTGAAAATATTCTAGCACTGAGTAGGCATATACAGATCGCTCCTGGGACCCCAAAATATCAAGTTTTTGGGTGTTTTGAGCCTGAATTTCAGATATAAACGGGTACAGAAGATACATGCACATATCGACTTTTGGGCACCTAACAAATCGATTTTTAGTATGTTTTGGGCCTGTATTTTGAAAATACTCTAACACGGAGTAGGCATGTACATATCGCTTCTGGGACCCCAAAATATCGAATTTTCGGGTGTTTTGGGCCTGAATTTGAGATATCGACTTTACGCACCTAAAATATCGATTTTTTAGCATGTTTTGAGCCTATATTTTGAAAATATTCTAGCACTGAGTAGGCATGTACAGATCGCTTCTGGGACCCCAAAATATCGAATTTTCGGGTGTTTTGAGCCTGAATTTGAGATATAAACGAGTACAGAAGATGCATACACATATTGACTTTGGGCACCAAAAATATCGATTTTCAGCATGTTATGGGCCTGAATTTTGAAAATACTCTAACACAGAGTAGGCATGTACAGATCGCTTCTGGGACCCCAAATTATCAAATTTTCGGGTGTTTAGGGCCAGATTTTGAGATATAAACGGGTACAGAAGATGCATGCACAAATCGACTTTTGGGCACCTAAATGATCGATTTTCAGTATGTTTTGGGCCTGTATATTGAAAATACTCTAAAACGGTGTAGGCATGTACAGATCGCTTCTGGGACCCCAAAATATCGAATTTTCGGGTGTTTTGGGCTTGAATTTGAGATATCAACTTTTTGGCACCTAAAATATCGATTTTTAGAATGTTTTTAGCCTATATTTTGAAAATATTCTAGCACATAGTAGGCATGTACAGATTGCTTATGGGACCCCAAAATATTGAATTTTCGGGTGTTTTTAGCCTGAATTTGAGATATAAACGGGTAGACAAGATACATGCACATATTGACTTTGGGCACCAAAAATATCTATTTTCAGCATGTTTTGGGCCTGAATTTTGAAAATACTCTAACACGGAGTAGGCATGTACAGATCGCTTCAGGGACCCCTAGATATCGAATTTTCGGGTGTTTAGGGCCAGAATTTGAGATATAAACAGGTACAGAAGATGCAAGCACATATCGACTTTTGGGCACCTAAAAGATAGATTTTCAGTATGTTTTGGGCATGTATTTTGAAAATACTCTAACAAGGAGTAGGCATGTACCGGTCGCTTCTGGGACCCCTAAATATCGAGTTTTCGGGTGTTTTGGGCCTGAATTTGAGATATCGACTTTTTGGCACATAAAATATCGATTTTTAGCATTTTTTGAGCCTGTATTTTGAAAATATTATAGCACTGAGTAGGCATGTACAGATCGCTTCTGGGACCCCCAAATATCAAGTTTTTGGGTGTTTTTAGCCTGAATTTGAGATATAAACGGTTACAGAAGATACATGCACATATTGACTTTAAGCATCTAAAATATCGATTTTTAGCATGTTTTGGGCCTGTATTTTGAAAATACTCTAACACGGAGTAGGCATGTACAGATTGCTTCTGGGACCCGAAAATATCGAATTTTCGGGTGTTTTGAGCCTGAATTTCAGATATAAACGGGTACAGAAGATACATGCACATATCGACTTTTGGGCACCTAACAGATCGATTTTTAGTATGTTTTGGGCCTGTATTTTGAAAATACTCTAACACGGAGTAGGCATGTACAGATCGCTTTTGGGACCCCAAAATATCGAATTTTCGGGTGTTTTGGGCCTGAATTTGAGATATCGACTTTACGCACCTAAAATATCGATTTTTAGCATGTTTTAAGCCTATATTTTGAAAATATTCTAGCATTGAGTATGCATGTACAGATCGCTTCTGGGACCCCAAAATATCAAATTTTCGGGTGTTTTGAGCCTGAATTTGAGATATAAACGAGTACAGAAGATGCAAACACATATTGACTTTAGGCACCAAAAATATCGATTTTTAGCATGTTTTGGGCCTGAATTTTGAAAATACTCAAACACGGAGTAGGCATGTACAGATCGCTTCTGGGACCCCAAAATATCGAATTTTCGGGTGTTTTGAGCCTGAATTTCAGATATAAACGGGTACAGAAGATACATGCACATATTGACTTTTGGGCACCTAAAATATCGATTTTTAGTATGTTTTGGGCCTATATTTTGAAAATACTCTAACACGGAGTAGGCATGTACAGATCGCTTCTTGGACCCCAAAATATCGAATTTTCGGGTGTTTTGGGCCTGAATTTCAGATATAAACGGGTACAGAAGATGCATGCACATATCGACTTTTGGGCACCTAATAGATCGATTTTCAGTATGTTTTTGGCCTGTATTTTGAAAATACTCTAACACGGAGTAGGCATGTACAGATCGCTTCTGGGACCCCAAAATATCGAATTTTCGGGTGTTTTGGGCCTGAATTTAAGATATCGACTTTTTGGCACCTAAAATATCGATTTTTAGCATGTTTTTAGCCTATATTTTGAAAATATTCTAGTACTGAGTAGGCATGTACAGATTGCTTCTGGGACCCCAAAATATTGAATTTTCGGGTGTTTTGAGCCTGAATTTGAGATATAAACGGTTACAGAAGATATATGCACATATTGACTTTGGGCATCTAAAATATCGATTTTCAGCATGTTTTGGGTCTGTATTTTGAAAATACTCTTACACGGAGTAGGCATGTACCGATCGCTTCTGGGACCCAAAAATATCGAATTTTCGGGTGTTTTGGACCTGAATTTCAGATATCGACTTTACGCACCTAAAATATCGATTTTTAGCATGTTTTGAGCCTATATTTTGAAAATATTCTAGCACTGAGTAGGCATGTACAGATCGCTTCTGGGACCCCAAAATATCGAATTTTCAGGTGTTTTGAGCCTGAATTTGAGATATAAACGAGTACAGAAGATGCATGCACATATCGACTTTTGGGCACCTAAAATATCGATTTTGAGCATGTTTTGAGCCTATATTTTGAAAATACTCTAACACGGAGTAGGCATGTACAGATCGCTTCTGAAACTTCAAAATATCGAATTTTCGGGTGTTTTGAGCCTGAATTTGAGATATAAACGGGTACAGAAGATGCATCCACATATCGACTTTTGGGCACCTAAATGATCGATTTTCAGTATGTTTTGGGCCTGTATATTGAAAATACTCTAAAACGGTGTAGGCATGTACAGATCGCTTCTGGGACCCCAAAATATCAAATTTTCGGGTGTTTTGGGCCTGAATTTGAGATATCAACTTTTTGGCACCTAAAATATCGATTTTTAGAATGTTTTTAGCCTATATTTTGAAAATATTCTAGCACGGAGTAGGCATGTACAGATTGCTTATGGGACCCCAAAATATTGAATTGTCGGGTGTTTTTAGCCTGAATTTGAGATATAAACGGGTAGAGAAGATACATGCACATATTGACTTTGGGCATCTAAAATATCGATTTTTAGCATGTTTTGGGCCTGTATTTTGAAAATACTCTAACACGGAGTAGGCATGTACAGATCGCTTCTTGGACCCCAAAATATCGAATTTTCGGGTGTTTTGAGCCTGAATTTGAGATATAAACATGTACTGAAGATGCGTTCACATATCGACTTTTATGCACCTAAAATATCGATTTTGAGCATGTTTTGAGCCTATATTTTGAAAATATTCTAGCACTGAGTAGGCATGTACAGATCGCTTCTGGGACCCCAAAATATCGAAATTTCGGGTGCTTTGAGCCTGAATTTGAGATATAAACGGGTACAAAAAATTCATGCACATATTGACTTTGTGCATCTAAAATATCGATTTTCAGCATGTTTTGGACCTGTTTTTTGAAAAAACTCTAACACGGAGTACGCATGTACAGATCGCTTCTGGGACCCAAAAATATCGAATTTTCGAGTGTTTTGTCCCTGAATTTGAGATATAAACGGGTACTGATGATGCATGCACATATCGACTTTTAGGCACCTAAAATATCGATTTTGAGCATGTTTCGCGTCTGTATCTTGAAAACATTCTAACTAGGAGTAGGCATGTACAGATCGCTTCTGGGACCCCAAAATATCGAATTTTCGGGTGTTTTGAGCCTGAATTTGAGATATAAACGGGTACAGAAGATGCTTCCACATATCGACTTTTGGGCACCTAAATGATCGATTTTCAGTATATCGAATTTTCGGGTGTTTTGAGGATGAATTTGGACAATAAACAGGTGCAGAAGATGCATTCACATATTGACTTTGGGCACCAAAAATATCTATATTCAGCATGTTTTGGGCCTGAATTTTGAAAATACTCTAACACAAAGTAGGCATGTACAGATCGCTTCAGGGACCCCTAGATATCGAATTTTCGGGTGTTTAGGGCCAGAATTTGAGATATAAACGGGTACAGAAGATGCAAGCACATATCGACTTTTAGGCACCTAAAAGATAGATTTTCAGTATGTTTTGGGCATGTATTTTGAAAATACTCTAACACGGAGTAGGCATGTACCGGTCGCTTCTGGGACCCCTAAATATCGAGTTTTCGGGTGTTTTGGGCCTGAATTTGAGATATCGACTTTTTGGCACATAAAATATCGATTTTTAGCATTTTTTGAGCCTGTATTTTGAAAATATTCTAGCACTGAGTAGGCATGTACAGATCGCTTCTAGGACCCCCAAATATCAAGTTTTTGGGTGTTTTGAGCCTGAATTTGAGATATAAACGGGTACAGATGATACATGCACATATAGACTTTAAGCATCTAAAATATCAATTTCAGCATGTTTTGGGCCTGTATTTAGAAAATACTCTAACACGGAGTAGGCATGTACTGATCGCTTTTGGGACCCCAAAATATCGAATTTTCGGGTGTTTTGGGCCTGAATTTGAGATATCGACTTTACGCACCTAAAATATCGATTTTTAGCATGTTTTGAGCCTATATTTTGAAAATATTCTAGCACTGAGTATGCATGTACAGATCGCTTCTGGGACCCCAAAATATCGAATTTTCGGGTGTTTTGAGCCTGAATTTGAGAAATAAACGAGTACAGAAGATGCAAACACATATTGACTTTGGGCACCAAAAATATCGATTTTCAGCATGTTTTGGGCCTGAATTTTGAAAATACTCTAACACGGAGTAGGCATGTACAGATCGCTTCTGGGACCCCAAAATATCGAATTTTCGGGTGTTTTGAGCCTGAATTTCAGATATAAACGGGTACAGAAGATACATGCACATATTGACTTTTGGGCACCTAAAAGATCGGTTTTTAGTATGTTTTGGGCCTATATTTTGAAAATACTCTAACACGGAGTAGGCATGTACAGATCGCTTCAGGGACCCCTAAATATCGAATTTTCGGGTGTTTAGGGACAGAATTTGTAATATAAACGGGTACAGAAGATGCAAGCACATATCGACTTTTGAGCACCTAAAAGATCGATTTTCAGTATGTTTTGGGCATGTATTTTGAAAATACTCTAACACGGAGTAGGCATGTACAGGTCGCTTCTGGGACCCCAAAATATCGAGTTTTCGGGTGTTTTGGGCCTGAATTTGAGATATCGACTTTTTGGCACCTAAAATATCGATTTTTAGCATTTTTTGAGCCTGTATTTTGAAAATATTCTAGCACTGAGTAGGCATATACAGATCGCTCCTGGGACCCCAAAATATCAAGTTTTTGGGTGTTTTGAGCCTGAATTTCAGATATAAACGGGTACAGAAGATACATGCACATATCGACTTTTGGGCACCTAACAAATCGATTTTTAGTATGTTTTGGGCCTGTATTTTGAAAATACTCTAACACGGAGTAGGCATGTACATATCGCTTTTGGGACCCCAAAATATCGAATTTTCGGGTGTTTTGGGCCTGAATTTGAGATATCGACTTTACGCACCTAAAATATCGATTTTTTAGCATGTTTTGAGCCTATATTTTGAAAATATTCTAGCACTGAGTAGGCATGTACAGATCGCTTCTGGGACCCCAAAATATCGAATTTTCGGGTGTTTTGAGCCTGAATTTGAGATATAAACGAGTACAGAAGATGCATACACATATTGACTTTGGGCACCAAAAATATCGATTTTCAGCATGTTATGGGCCTGAATTTTGAAAATACTCTAACACAGAGTAGGCATGTACAGATCGCTTCTGGGACCCCAAATTATCAAATTTTCGGGTGTTTAGGGCCAGATTTTGAGATATAAACGGGTACAGAAGATGCATGCACAAATCGACTTTTGGGCACCTAAATGATCGATTTTCAGTATGTTTTGGGCCTGTATATTGAAAATACTCTAAAACGGTGTAGGCATGTACAGATCGCTTCTGGGACCCCAAAATATCGAATTTTCGGGTGTTTTGGGCTTGAATTTGAGATATCAACTTTTTGGCACCTAAAATATCGATTTTTAGAATGTTTTTAGCCTATATTTTGAAAATATTCTAGCACAGAGTAGGCATGTACAGATTGCTTATGGGACCCCAAAATATTGAATTTTCGGGTGTTTTTAGCCTGAATTTGAGATATAAACGGGTAGACAAGATACATGCACATATTGACTTTGGGCACCAAAAATATCTATTTTCAGCATGTTTTGGGCCTGAATTTTGAAAATACTCTAACACGGAGTAGGCATGTACAGATCGCTTCAGGGACCCCTAGATATCGAATTTTCGGGTGTTTAGGGCCAGAATTTGAGATATAAACAGGTACAGAAGATGCAAGCACATATCGACTTTTGGGCACCTAAAAGATAGATTTTCAGTATGTTTTGGGCATGTATTTTGAAAATACTCTAACAAGGAGTAGGCATGTACCGGTCGCTTCTGGGACCCCTAAATATCGAGTTTTCGGGTGTTTTGGGCCTGAATTTGAGATATCGACTTTTTGGCACATAAAATATCGATTTTTAGCATTTTTTGAGCCTGTATTTTGAAAATATTCTAGCACTGAGTAGGCATGTACAGATCGCTTCTGGGACCCCCAAATATCAAGTTTTTGGGTGTTTTTAGCCTGAATTTGAGATATAAACGGTTACAGAAGATACATGCACATATTGACTTTAAGCATCTAAAATATCGATTTTTAGCATGTTTTGGGCCTGTATTTTGAAAATACTCTAACACGGAGTAGGCATGTACAGATTGCTTCTGGGACCCGAAAATATCGAATTTTTGGGTGTTTTGAGCCTGAATTTCAGATATAAACGGGTACAGAAGATACATGCACATATCGACTTTTGGGCACCTAACAGATCGATTTTTAGTATGTTTTGGGCCTGTATTTTGAAAATACTCTAACACGGAGTAGGCATGTACAGATCGCTTTTGGGACCCCAAAATATCGAATTTTCGGGTGTTTTGGGCCTGAATTTGAGATATCGACTTTACGCACCTAAAATATCGATTTTTAGCATGTTTTAAGCCTATATTTTGAAAATATTCTAGCATTGAGTATGCATGTACAGATCGCTTCTGGGACCCCAAAATATCAAATTTTCGGGTGTTTTGAGCCTGAATTTGAGATATAAACGAGTACAGAAGATGCAAACACATATTGACTTTAGGCACCAAAAATATCGATTTTTAGCATGTTTTGGGCCTGAATTTTGAAAATACTCAAACACGGAGTAGGCATGTACAGATCGCTTCTGGGACCCCAAAATATCGAATTTTCGGGTGTTTTGAGCCTGAATTTCAGATATAAACGGGTACAGAAGATACATGCACATATTGACTTTTGGGCACCTAAAATATCGATTTTTAGTATGTTTTGGGCCTATATTTTGAAAATACTCTAACACGGAGTAGGCATGTACAGATCGCTTCTTGGACCCCAAAATATCGAATTTTCGGGTGTTTTGGGCCTGAATTTCAGATATAAACGGGTACAGAAGATGCATGCACATATCGACTTTTGGGCACCTAATAGATCGATTTTCAGTATGTTTTTGGCCTGTATTTTGAAAATACTCTAACACGGAGTAGGCATGTACAGATCGCTTCTGGGACCCCAAAATATCGAATTTTCGGGTGTTTTGGGCCTGAATTTAAGATATCGACTTTTTGGCACCTAAAATATCGATTTTTAGCATGTTTTTAGCCTATATTTTGAAAATATTCTAGTACTGAGTAGGCATGTACAGATTGCTTCTGGGACCCCAAAATATTGAATTTTCGGGTGTTTTGAGCCTGAATTTGAGATATAAACGGTTACAGAAGATATATGCACATATTGACTTTGGGCATCTAAAATATCGATTTTCAGCATGTTTTGGGTCTGTATTTTGAAAATACTCTTACACGGAGTAGGCATGTACCGATCGCTTCTGGGACCCAAAAATATCGAATTTTCGGGTGTTTTGGACCTGAATTTCAGATATCGACTTTACGCACCTAAAATATCGATTTTTAGCATGTTTTGAGCCTATATTTTGAAAATATTCTAGCACTGAGTAGGCATGTACAGATCGCTTCTGGGACCCCAAAATATCGAATTTTCAGGTGTTTTGAGCCTGAATTTGAGATATAAACGAGTACAGAAGATGCATGCACATATCGACTTTTGGGCACCTAAAATATCGATTTTGAGCATGTTTTGAGCCTATATTTTGAAAATACTCTAACACGGAGTAGGCATGTACAGATCGCTTCTGAAACTTCAAAATATCGAATTTTCGGGTGTTTTGAGCCTGAATTTGAGATATAAACGGGTACAGAAGATGCATCCACATATCGACTTTTGGGCACCTAAATGATCGATTTTCAGTATGTTTTGGGCCTGTATATTGAAAATACTCTAAAACGGTGTAGGCATGTACAGATCGCTTCTGGGACCCCAAAATATCAAATTTTCGGGTGTTTTGGGCCTGAATTTGAGATATCAACTTTTTGGCACCTAAAATATCGATTTTTAGAATGTTTTTAGCCTATATTTTGAAAATATTCTAGCACGGAGTAGGCATGTACAGATTGCTTATGGGACCCCAAAATATTGAATTGTCGGGTGTTTTTAGCCTGAATTTGAGATATAAACGGGTAGAGAAGATACATGCACATATTGACTTTGGGCATCTAAAATATCGATTTTTAGCATGTTTTGGGCCTGTATTTTGAAAATACTCTAACACGGAGTAGGCATGTACAGATCGCTTCTTGGACCCCAAAATATCGAATTTTCGGGTGTTTTGAGCCTGAATTTGAGATATAAACATGTACTGAAGATGCGTTCACATATCGACTTTTATGCACCTAAAATATCGATTTTGAGCATGTTTTGAGCCTATATTTTGAAAATATTCTAGCACTGAGTAGGCATGTACAGATCGCTTCTGGGACCCCAAAATATCGAAATTTCGGGTGCTTTGAGCCTGAATTTGAGATATAAACGGGTACAAAAAATTCATGCACATATTGACTTTGTGCATCTAAAATATCGATTTTCAGCATGTTTTGGACCTGTTTTTTGAAAAAACTCTAACACGGAGTACGCATGTACAGATCGCTTCTGGGACCCAAAAATATCGAATTTTCGAGTGTTTTGTCCCTGAATTTGAGATATAAACGGGTACTGATGATGCATGCACATATCGACTTTTAGGCACCTAAAATATCGATTTTGAGCATGTTTCGCGTCTGTATCTTGAAAACATTCTAACTAGGAGTAGGCATGTACAGATCGCTTCTGGGACCCCAAAATATCGAATTTTCGGGTGTTTTGAGCCTGAATTTGAGATATAAACGGGTACAGAAGATGCTTCCACATATCGACTTTTGGGCACCTAAATGATCGATTTTCAGTATATCGAATTTTCGGGTGTTTTGAGGATGAATTTGGACAATAAACAGGTGCAGAAGATGCATTCACATATTGACTTTGGGCACCAAAAATATCTATATTCAGCATGTTTTGGGCCTGAATTTTGAAAATACTCTAACACAAAGTAGGCATGTACAGATCGCTTCAGGGACCCCTAGATATCGAATTTTCGGGTGTTTAGGGCCAGAATTTGAGATATAAACGGGTACAGAAGATGCAAGCACATATCGACTTTTAGGCACCTAAAAGATAGATTTTCAGTATGTTTTGGGCATGTATTTTGAAAATACTCTAACACGGAGTAGGCATGTACCGGTCGCTTCTGGGACCCCTAAATATCGAGTTTTCGGGTGTTTTGGGCCTGAATTTGAGATATCGACTTTTTGGCACATAAAATATCGATTTTTAGCATTTTTTGAGCCTGTATTTTGAAAATATTCTAGCACTGAGTAGGCATGTACAGATCGCTTCTAGGACCCCCAAATATCAAGTTTTTGGGTGTTTTGAGCCTGAATTTGAGATATAAACGGGTACAGATGATACATGCACATATTGACTTTAAGCATCTAAAATATCAATTTTCAGCATGTTTTGGGCCTGTATTTTGAAAATACTCTAACACGGAGTAGGCATGTACATATCGCTTTTGGGACCCCAAAATATCAAATTTTCGGGTGTTTAGGGCCAGATTTTGAGATATCGACTTTTTGGCACCTAAAATATCGATTTTTAGCATTTTTTGAGCCTGTATTTTGAAAATATTCTAGCACTGAGTAGGCATATACAGATCGCTCCTGGGACCCCAAAATATCAAGTTTTTGGGTGTTTTGAGCCTGAATTTCAGATATAAACGGGTACAGAAGATACATGCACATATCGAATTTTGGGCACCTAACAAATCGATTTTTAGTATGTTTTGGGCCTGTATTTTGAAAATACTCTAACACGGAGTAGGCATGTACATATCGCTTTTGGGACCCCAAAATATCGAATTTTCGGGTGTTTTGGGCCTGAATTTGAGATATCGACTTTACGCACCTAAAATATCGATTTTTTAGCATGTTTTGAGCCTATATTTTGAAAATATTCTAGCACTGAGTAGGCATGTACAGATCGCTTCTGGGACCCCAAAATATCGAATTTTCGGGTGTTTTGAGCCTGAATTTGAGATATAAACGAGTACAGAAGATGCATACACATATTGACTTTGGGCACCAAAAATATCGAATTTCAGCATGTTTTGGGCCTGTATTTTGAAAATACTCTAACACGGAGTAGGCATGTAAAGATCGCTTCTGGGACCCCAAAATATCGAATTTTCGGGTGTTTTGAGCCAGAATTTCAGATATAAACGGGTACAGAAGATACATGCACATATCGTCTTTTGGGCACCTAAAGGATCGATTTTTAGTATGTTTTGGGCCTATATTTTGAAAATACTCTAACACGGAGTAGGCATGTACAGATCGCTTCTGGGACCCTAAAATATCGAATTTTCGGGTATTTTGGGCTTGAATTTGAGATATCGACTTTACGCACCTAAAATATCGATTTTTAGCATGTTTTGAGCCTATATTTTGAAAATATTCTAGCACTGAGTAGGCATGTACAGATCGCTTCTGGGACCCCAAAATATCGAATTTTCGGGTGTTTTGAGCCTGAATTTGAGATATAAACGAGTACAGAAGATGCATACACATATTGACTTTGGGCACCAAAAATATCGATTTTCAGCATGTTATGGGCCTGAATTTTGAAAATACTCTAACACAGAGTAGGCATGTACAGATCGCTTCTGGGACCCCAAATTATCAAATTTTCGGGTGTTTAGGGCCAGATTTTGAGATATAAACGGGTACAGAAGATGCATGCACAAATCGACTTTTGGGCACCTAAATGATCGATTTTCAGTATGTTTTGGGCCTGTATATTGAAAATACTCTAAAACGGTGTAGGCATGTACAGATCGCTTCTGGGACCCCAAAATATCGAATTTTCGGGTGTTTTGGGCCTGAATTTGAGATATCAACTTTTTGGCACCTAAAATATCGATTTTTAGAATGTTTTTAGCCTATATTTTGAAAATATTCTAGCACAGAGTAGGCATGTACAGATTGCTTATGGGACCCCAAAATATTGAATTTTCGGGTGTTTTTAGCCTGAATTTGAGATATAAACGGGTAGACAAGATACATGCACATATTGACTTTGGGCACCAAAAATATCTATTTTCAGCATGTTTTGGGCCTGAATTTTGAAAATACTCTAACACGGAGTAGGCATGTACAGATCGCTTCAGGGACCCCTAGATATCGAATTTTCGGGTGTTTAGGGCCAGAATTTGAGATATAAACAGGTACAGAAGATGCAAGCACATATCGACTTTTGGGCACCTAAAAGATAGATTTTCAGTATGTTTTGGGCATGTATTTTGAAAATACTCTAACAAGGACTAGGCATGTACCGGTCGCTTCTGGGACCCCTAAATATTGAGTTTTCGGGTGTTTTGGGCCTGAATTTGAGATATCGACTTTTTGGCACATAAAATATCGATTTTTAGCATTTTTTGAGCCTGTATTTTGAAAATATTCTAGCACTGAGTAGGCATGTACAGATCGCTTCTGGGACCCCCAAATATCAAGTTTTTGGGTGTTTTTAGCCTGAATTTGAGATATAAACGGTTACAGAAGATACATGCACATATTGACTTTAAGCATCTAAAATATCGATTTTTAGCATGTTTTGGGCCTGTATTTTGAAAATACTCTAACACGGAGTAGGCATGTACAGATCGTTTCTGGGACCCGAAAATATCGAATTTTCGGGTGTTTTGAGCCTGAATTTCAGATATAAACGGGTACATAAGATACATGCACATATCGACTTTTGGGCACCTAACAGATCGATTTTTAGTATGTTTTGGGCCTGTATTTTGAAAATACTCTAACACGGAGTAGGCATGTACAGATCGCTTTTGGGACCCCAAAATAACGAATTTTCGGGTGTTTTGGGCCTGAATTTGAGATATCGACTTTACGCACCTAAAATATCGATTTTTAGCATGTTTTAAGCCTATATTTTGAAAATATTCTAGCATTGAGTATGCATGTACAGATCGCTTCTGGGACCCCAAAATATCGAATTTTCGGGTGTTTTGAGCCTGAATTTGAGATATAAACGAGTACAGAAGATGCAAACACATATTGACTTTAGGCACCAAAAATATCGATTTTTAGCATGTTTTGGGCCTGAATTTTGAAAATACTCAAACACGGAGTAGGCATGTACAGATCGCTTCTGGGACCCCAAAATATCGAATTTTCGGGTGTTTTGAGCCTGAATTTCAGATATAAACGGGTACAGAAGATACATGCACATATTGACTTTTGGGCACCTAAAATATCGATTTTTAGTATGTTTTGGGCCTATATTTTGAAAATACTCTAACACGGAGTAGGCATGTACAGATCGCTTCTTGGACCCCAAAATATAGAATTTTCGGGTGTTTTGGGCCTGAATTTGAGATATCGACTTTACGCACCTGAAATATCGATTTTTAGCATGTTTTGAGCCTATATTTTGAAAATATTCTAGCACTGAGAAGGCATGTACAGATCGCTTCTGGGACCCCAAAATATTGAATTTTCGGGTGTTTTGAGCAAGAATTTGAGATATAAACGAGTACAGAAGATGCATACACATATTGACTTTGTTCACCAAAAATATCGATTTTCAGCATGTTATGGGCCTGAATTTTGAAAATACTCTAACACGGAGTAGGCATGTACAGATCGCTTCTGAGACCCCAAATTATCAAATTTTCGGGTGTTTAGGGCCAGATTTTGAGATATAAACGGGTACAGAAGATGCATGCAGATATCGACTTTTGGGCACGTAATAGATCGATTTTCAGTATGTTTTTGGCCTGTATTTTGAAAATACTCTAACAAAGAGTAGGCATGTACCGATCCCTTCTGGGAACCCCAAAATATCGAATTTTCGGGTGTTTTGGGCCTGAATTTAAGATATCGACTTTTTGGCACCTAAAATATCGATTTTTAGCATGTTTTTAGCTTATATTTTGAAAATATTCTAGCACTGAGTAGGCATGTACAGATTGCTTCTGGGACCCCAAAATATTGAATTTTCGGGTGTTTTGAGCCTGAATTTGAGATATAAACGGGTACAGAAGATACATGCACATATTGACTTTGGGCATCTAAAATATCGATTTTCAGCATGTTTTGGGCCTGAATTTTGAAAAAACTCTAACACGGAGTAGGCATGTACTGATCGCTTCTGGGACCCCTAAATATCGAATTTTCGGGTGTTTTGGGCCAGAATTTGAGATATAAACGGGTACAGAAGATGCATGCACATATCGACTTTTGGGCACCTAAAATATCGATTTTGAGCATGTTTTGAGCCTATATTTTGAAAACATTCTAGCACTGATTAGGCTTGTACAGATCGCTTCTGGGACCCAAAAATATCGAATTTTCGGGTGTTTAGGGCCAGAATTTGAGATATATACGGGTACAGATGATGCATGCACATATCGACTTTTGGGCACCTAAAAGATCGATTTTCAGTATGTTTTTGGCCTGTATTTTGAAAATACTCGAACACGGAGTAGGCATGTACAGATCGCTTCTGGGACCCCTAAATATCGAATTTTCGGGTGTTTTGGGCCTTAATTTGAGATATCGACTTTTTGGCACCTAAAATATCGATTTTTATCATGTTTTGAGCCTATATTTTGAAAATATTCTAGCACTGAGTAGGCATGTACAGATTGCTTCTGGAACCCCAAAATATTGAATTTTCGGGTGTTTTGAGCCTGAGTTTGAGATATAAACGGGTACAGAAGATACATGCACATATTGAATACTTTGGGCATCTAAACTATCGATTTTCAGCATGTTTTGGGCCTGTATTTTGAAATTACTCTAAAACGGAGTAGGCATGTACAGATCGCTTCTGGGACCCCAAAATATCGAATTTTCGGGTGTTTTGAGCCTGAATTTGAGATATAAACGGGTACAGAAGATGCATGCACATATCGACTTTGGGCACCTAAAATATCGATTTTGAGCATTGTTTGAGCCTATATTTTGATAACATTCTAGCACTGAGTAGGCATGTACAGATCGCTTCTGGGACCCAAAAATATCGAATTTTCGGGTGTTTTGAGTTTGAATTTGAGATATAAACATGTACCGAAGATGCGTGCACATATCGACTTTTAGGCACCAAAAACATCGATTTTCAGCATGTTTTGGGCCGGTATTTTGAAAATACTCTAACACGGAGTAGGCCTGTACAGATCGCTTCTGGGACCCCAAAATATCGAATTTTCGGGTGTTTTGAGCCTGAATTTGAGATATAAACAAGCCCAGAAGATGCATGCACATATCGACTTTTGGGCACCTAAAATATCGATTTTTAGCATGTTTTGAGCCTATATTTTGAAAACATTCTAAAACAGATCGCTTCTGGGACCCCAAAATATCGAATGTTCGGGTGTTTTGAGCCTGAATTTGAGATACAAACGAGTACAGAAGATGCATACACATATTGACTTTGTTAACTAAAAATATCGATTTTTAGCATGTTTTGGGCCTGAATTTTGAAAATACTCTAACACGGAGTAGGCATTTACAGATCGCTTCTGGGACCCCAAAATATCGAATTTTCGGGTGTTTAGGGCCAGAATTTGAGATATAAACGGGTACAGAAGATACATGCACATATCGGCTTTTAGGCACCTAAATTATCGATTTTCAGCATGTTTTGGGCCTGTATTTTGAAAACATTCTAACTAGGAGTAGGCATGTACAGATCGCTTCTGGGACCCCCAAATATCGAATTTTTGGGTGTTTATGGCCAGAATTTGAGATATAAACGGGTACAGAAGAGGCATGCACATATCGACTTTTAGGCACATAAAAGATCGATTTTCAGTATGTTTTTGGCCTGTATTTTAAAAAATACTCTAACACGGAGTAGACATGTACAGATCGCTTCTGGGACCCCTAAATATCGAATTTTAGCGTGTTTAGGGACTAAATTTGAGATATCGACTTTGGGCACCTAAAATATCGATTTTTAGCATGTTTTGAGCCTACATTTTGAAAATATTCTAGCACTGAGTCGGCATGTACAGATCACTTCTGGGACCCCAAAATATCGAATTTTCGGGTGTTTTGAGCTTGAATTTGAGATATAAACGAGTACAGAAGATCCATGCACATACCGACTTTTGGGCACCTAAAATACCGATTTTCAGCATGTTTTTAGCCTATATTTTGAAAATATTCTAGCACTGAGTAGGCATGTACAGATCGCTTCTGGGACCCCAAAATATCGAATTTTCGGGTGCTTTGAGCCTGAATTTGAGATATAAACGGGTACAGAAAATTCATGCACATATTGACTTTGGGCATCTAAAATATCGATTTTTAGCATGTTTTGGACCTGTATTTTGAAAAAACTCTAACACGGAGTAGGCATGTACAGATCGCTTCTGGGACCCCAAAATATCGAATTTTCGGGTGTTTTGAGCTTGAATTTGAGATATAAACGGGTACTGATGATGCATGCACATATCGACTTTTAGGCACCTAAAATATCGATTTTGATCATGTTTCGCGTCTGTATCTTGAAAACATTCTAACTAAGAGTAGGCATGTACAGATCGCTTCTGGGACCCCAAAATATCAAATTTTCGGGTGTTTTGAGCCTGAATTTGAGATATAAACGAGTACTGAAGATGCATGCATATATCGACTTTTAAGCACCTAAAATATCGATTGTCAGCATGTTTTTAGCCTATATTTTGAAAACATTCTAGCACTGAGTAGGCATGTACAGATCGCTTCTGGGACCCCAAAATATCCAATTTTTGGGTGTTTTGAGCCTGAATTTGAGATATAATCGAGTATAGAAGATGCATACCCATATTGACTTTGGGAACCAAAAATATCGATTTTCAGCATGTTTTGGGCCTGAATTTTGAAAATACTCTAACACGGAGAAGGCATGTACAGATCGCTTCTGGGACCCAAAAATATCGAATTTTCGGGTGTTTAGGGCCAGAATTTGAGATATAAACGGGTACAGAAGATGCATGAACATAACGATTTTTGGGCACCTATAAGATCTATTTTCAGTATGTTTTTGGCCTGTATTTTGAAAATACTCTAACACGGAGTAGGCATGTACAGATCGCTTCTGGGACCCCTAAATATCGAATTTTAGCGTGTTTAGGGACTAAATTTGAGATATCTACTTTTTGGATCCTAAAATATCGATTTTTAGCAGGTTTTTAGCCCATATTTTGAAAATATTCTAGCACTGAGTAGGCATGTACAGATTGCTTCAGGGACCCCAAAATATTGAATTTTCGGGTGTTTTGAGCCTGAATTTGAGATATAAACGGGTACAGAAGATACATGCACATATTGACTTTGGGCATCTAAAATATCGATTTTCAGCATGTTTTGGGCCTGTATTTTGAAAATACTCTAACACGGAGTAGGCATGTACAGATCGCTTCTGGGACCCCAAAATATCGAATTTTCGGGTGTTTTGGGCCTGAATTTGAGATATCGACTTTGGGCACCTAAAATATCGATTTTTAGCATGTTTTGAGCCTACATTTTGAAAATATTCTAGCACTGAGTCGGCATGTACAGATCACTTCTGGGACCCCAAAATATCGAATTTTCGGGTGTTTTGAGCTTGAATTTGAGATATAAACGAGTACAGAAGATCCATGCACATATCGACTTTTGGGCACCTAAAATACCGATTTTCAGCATGTTTTTAGCCTATATTTTGAAAATATTCTAGCACTGAGTAGGCATGTACAGATCGCTTCTGGGACCCCAAAATATCGAATTTTCGGGTGCTTTGAGCCTGAATTTGAGATATAAACGGGTACAGAAAATTCATGCACATATTGACTTTGGGCATCTAAAATATCGATTTTTAGCATGTTTTGGACCTGTATTTTGAAAAAACTCTAACACGGAGTATGCATGTACAGATCGCTTCTAGGTCCCCAAAATATCGAATTTTCGGGTGTTTTGAGCCTGAATTTGAGATATAAACGGGTACTGATGATGCATGCACATATCGACTTTTAGGCACCTAAAATATCGATTTTGATCATGTTTCGCGTCTGTATCTTGAAAACATTCTAACTAAGAGTAGGCATGTACAGATCGCTTCTGGGACCCCAAAATATCAAATTTTCGGGTGTTTTGAGCCTGAATTTGAGATATAAACGAGTACTGAAGATGCATGCATATATCGACTTTTAAGCACCTAAAATATCGATTTTCAGCATGTTTTTAGCCTATATTTTGAAAACATTCTAGCACTGAGTAGGCATGTACAGATCGCTTCTGGGACCCCAAAATATCCAATTTTCGAGTGTTTTGAGCCTGAATTTGAGATATAATCGAGTATAGAAGATGCATACCCATATTGACTTTGGGAACCAAAAATATCGATTTTCAGCATGTTTTGGGCCTGAATTTTGAAAATACTCTAACACGGAGAAGGCATGTACAGATCGCTTCTGGGACCCAAAAATATCGAATTTTCGGGTGTTTAGGGCCAGAATTTGAGATATAAACGGGTACAGAAGATGCATGAACATAACGATTTTTGGGCACCTAAAAGATCTATTTTCATTATGTTTTTGGCCTGTATTTTGAAAATACTCTAACACGGAGTAGGCATGTACAGATCGCTTCTGGGACCCCTAAATATCGAATTTTCGGGTGTTTTGGGACTGAATTGGAGATATCGACTTTTTGGCACCTAAAATATCGATTTTTAGCATGTTTTTAGCCTATATTTTGAAAATATTCTAGCACTGAGTAGGCATGTACAGATTGCTTCTGGGACCCCAAAATATTGAATTTTCGGGTGTTTTGAGCCTGAAGTTGAGATATAAACGGGTACAGAAGATACATGCACATATTGATTTTGGGCATCTAAAATATCGATTTTCAGCATGTTTTGGGCCTGTATTTTGAAAATACTCTAACACGGAGTAGGCATGTACAGATCGCTTTTGGGACCCCAAAATATCGAATTTTCGGGTGTTTTGGGCCTGAATTTGAGATATAAACGAGTACAGAAGATGCATACACATATTGACTTTGGGCACCAAAAATATCGATTTTCAGCATGTTTTGGGCCTGAATTTTGAAAATACTCTAACACGGAGTAGGCATGTACAGATCGCTTTTGCTACCCAAAAATATCGAATTTTTGGGTGTTTAGGGCCAGAATTTGAGATATAAACTGGTACAGAAGATACATGCACATATCGACTTTTAGGCACCTAAAAGATCGATTTTCAGTATGTTTTTGGCCTGTATTTTGAAAATACTCTAAAACGGAGTAGGCATGTACAGATCGCTTCTGGGACCCCTAAATATAGAATTTTCGGGTATTTTGGGCCTTTATTTGAGATATCGCCTTTTCGCACCTAAAATATCGATTTTTAGCATGTTTTGAGCCTATATTTTCAAAATATTCTATCACTGAGTAGGCATGTACGGATCGCTTCTGTGACCCCAAAATATCGAATTTTTGGGTGTTTTGGGCCTGAATTTGAGATATAAAAGACTACAGAAGATGCATGCACATATCGACTTTTGGGCACCAAAAATATCGATTTTTAGCATGTTTTTAGCCTATATTTTGAAAATATTCTATCACTGAATAGGCATGTACAGATTGCTTCTGGGACCCCAAAATATTGAATTTTGGGTGTTTTGAGCCTGAATTTGAGATATAAACGGGTACAGAAGATACATGCACATTATGACTTTGGGCATCTAAAATATCGATTTTCAGCATGTTTTGGGCCTGTATTTTGAAAAAACTCAAACACGGAGTAGGCATGTACAGATCGCTTCTGGGACCCCAAAATATCGAATTTTCGGGTGTTTTGAGCCTGAATTTGAGATATAAACGGGTACTGATGATGCATGCACATATCGACTTTTAGGCACCTAAAATATCGATTTTGATCATGTTTCGCGTCTGTATCTTGAAAACATTCTAACTAAGAGTAGGCATGTACAGATCGCTTCTAGGACCCCAAAATATCAAATTTTCGGGTGTTTTGAGCCTGAATTTGAGATATAAACGAGTGCTGAAGATGCATGCATATATCGACTTTTAAGCACCTAAAATATCGATTTTCAGCATGTTTTTAGCCTATATTTTGAAAACATTTTAGCACTGAGTAGGCATGTACAGATCGCTTCTGGGACCCCAAAAATTGAATTTTCGGGTGTTTTGAGCCTGAATTTGAGATGTAAACGAGTATAGAAGATGCATACCCATATTGACTTTGGGAACCAAAAATATCGATTTTCAGCATGTTTAGGGTCTGAATTTTGAAAATACTCTAACACGGAGAAGGCATGTACAGATCGCTTCTGGGACCCAAAAATATCGAATTTTCGGGTATTTAGGGCCAGAATTTGAGATATAAACGGGTACAGAAGATGCATGCACATATCGACTTTTGGGCACGTAATAGATCGATTTTCAGTATGTTTTTGGCCTGTATTTTGAAAATACTCTAACACGGAGTAGGCATGTACAGATCGCTTCTGGGATCCCTAAATATCGAATTTTCGGGTGTTTTGGGACTGAATTGGAGATATCGACTTTTTGGCACCTAAAATATCGATTTTTAGCATGTTTTTAGCCTATATTTTGAAAATATTCTAGCACTGAGTAGGCATTTACAGATTGCTTCAGGGACCCCAAAATATTGAATTTTCGGGTGTTTTGAGCCTGAAGTTGAGATATAAACGGGTACAGAAGATACATGCACATATTGACTTTGGGCATCTAAAATATCGATTTTCAGCATGTTTTGGGCTTGTATTTTGAAAATACTCTAACACGGACTAGGCATGTACAGATCGCTTCTGTGACCCCAAAATATCGAATTTTCGGGTGTTTTGGGCCTGATTTTGAGATATCGCTTTTACGCACCTAAAATATTGATATTTAGCATGTTTTGAGCCTATATTTTGAAAATATTCTAGCACTAAGTAGGCTTGTACAGATCGCTTCTGGGACCCCAAAATATCGAATTTTCGGGTGTTTTGAGCCTGAATTTGTGATATAAACGGGTACAGAAGATACATGCACATATTGACTTTCGGCACCTAAAATATCGATTTTTTGCATGTTTTTAGCCTATATTTTGAAAATATTCTATCACTGAATAGGCATGTACAGATTGCTTCTGGGACCCCAAAATATTGAATTTTGGGTGTTTTGAGCCTGAATTTGAGATATAAACGGGTACAGAAGATACATGCACATTATGACTTTGGGCATCTAAAATATCGATTTTCAGCATGTTTTGGGCCTGTATTTTGAAAAAACTCTAACACGGAGTAGGCATGTACAGATCGCTTCTTGGACCCTAAAATATCGAATTTTCGGGTGTTTTGAGCCTGAATTTGAGATATAAACGGGTACTGATGATGCATGCACATATCGACTTTTAGGCACCTAAAATATCGATTTTGATCATGTTTCGCGTCTGTATCTTGAAAACATTCTAACTAAGAGTAGGCATGTACAGATCGCTTCTGGGACCCCAAAATATCAAATTTTCGGGTGTTTTGAGCCTGAATTTGAGATATAAACGAGTACTGAAGATGCATGCATATATCGACTTTTAAGCACCTAAAATATCGATTTTCAGCATGTTTTTAGCCTATATTTTGAAAACATTCTAGCACTGAGTAGGCATGTACAGATCGCTTCTGGGACCCCAAAAATTGAATTTTCGGGTGTTTTGAGCCTGAATTTGAGATATAAACAAGTATAGAAGATGCATACCCATATTGACTTTGGGAACCAAAAATTTCGATTTTCAGCATGTTTAGGGTCTGAATTTTGAAAATACTCTAACACGGAGAAGGCATGTACAGATCGCTTCTGGGACCCAAAAATATCGAATTTTCGGGTGTTTAGGGCCAGAATTTGAGATATAAACGGGTACAGAAGATGCATGCACATATCGACTTTTGGGCACGTAATAGATCGATTTTCAGTATGTTTTTGGCCTGTATTTTGAAAATACTCTAACACGGAGTAGGCATGTACAGATCGCTTCTGGGACCCCTAAATATCGAATTTTCGGGTGTTTTGGGACTGAATTGGAGATATCGACTTTTTGGCACCTAAAATATCGATTTTTAGCATGTTTTTAGCCTATATTTTGAAAATATTCTAGCACTGAGTAGGCATTTACAGATTGCTTCTGGGACCCCAAAATATTGAATTTTCGGGTGTTTTGAGCCTGAAGTTGAGATATAAACGGGTACAGAAGATACATGCACATATTGACTTTGGGCATCTAAAATATCGATTTTCAGCATGTTTTGGGCTTGTATTTTGAAAATACTCTAACACGGACTAGGCATGTACAGATCGCTTCTGTGACCCCAAAATATCGAATTTTCGGGTGTTTTGGGCCTGATTTTGAGATATCGCTTTTACGCACCTAAAATATTGATTTTTAGCATGTTTTTAGCCTATATTTTGAAAATATTCTATCACTGAATAGGCATGTACAGATTGCTTCTGGGACCCCAAAATATTGAATTTTGGGTGTTTTGAGCCTGAATTTGAGATATAAACGGGTACAGAAGATACATGCACATTATGACTTTGGGCATCTAAAATATCGATTTTCAGCATGTTTTGGGCCTGTATTTTGAAAAAACTCAAACACGGAGTAGGCATGTACAGATCGCTTCTGGGACCCCAAAATATCGAATTTTCGGGTGTTTTGAGCATGAATTTGAGATATAAACGGGTACTGATGATGCATGCACATATCGACTTTTAGGCACCTAAAATATCGATTTTGATCATGTTTCGCGTCTGTATCTTGAAAACATTCTAACTAAGAGTAGGCATGTACAGATCGCTTCTAGGACCCCAAAATATCAAATTTTCGGGTGTTTTGAGCCTGAATTTGAGATATAAACGAGTGCTGAAGATGCATGCATATATCGACTTTTAAGCACCTAAAATATCGATTTTCAGCATGTTTTTAGCCTATATTTTGAAAACATTTTAGCACTGAGTAGGCATGTACAGATCGCTTCTGGGACCCCAAAAATTGAATTTTCGGGTGTTTTGAGCCTGAATTTGAGATGTAAACGAGTATAGAAGATGCATACCCATATTGACTTTGGGAACCAAAAATATCGATTTTCAGCATGTTTAGGGTCTGAATTTTGAAAATACTCTAACACGGAGAAGGCATGTACAGATCGCTTCTGGGACCCAAAAATATCGAATTTTCGGGTGTTTAGGGCCAGAATTTGAGATATAAACGGGTACAGAAGATGCATGCACATATCGACTTTTGGGCACGTAATAGATCGATTTTCAGTATGTTTTTGGCCTGTATTTTGAAAATACTCTAACACGGAGTAGGCATGTACAGATCGATTCTGGGACCCCTAAATATCGAATTTTCGGGTGTTTTGGGACTGAATTGGAGATATCGACTTTTTGGCACCTAAAATATCGATTTTTAGCATGTTTTTAGCCTATATTTTGAAAATATTCTAGCACTGAGTAGGCATTTACAGATTGCTTCTGGGACCCCAAAATATTGAATTTTCGGGTGTTTTGAGCCTGAAGTTGAGATATAAACGGGTACAGAAGATACATGCACATATTGACTTTGGGCATCTAAAATATCGATTTTCAGCATGTTTTGGGCTTGTATTTTGAAAATACTCTAACACGGACTAGGCATGTACAGATCGCTTCTGTGACCCCAAAATATCGAATTTTCGGGTGTTTTGGGCCTGATTTTGAGATATCGCTTTTACGCACCTAAAATATTGATTTTTAGCATGTTTTTAGCCTATATTTTGAAAATATTCTATCACTGAATAGGCATGTACAGATTGCTTCTGGGACCCCAAAATATTGAATTTTGGGTGTTTTGAGCCTGAATTTGAGATATAAACGGGTACAGAAGATACATGCACATTATGACTTTGGGCATCTAAAATATCGATTTTCAGCATGTTTTGGGCCTGTATTTTGAAAAAACTCAAACACGGAGTAGGCATGTACAGATCGCTTCTGGGACCCCAAAATATCGAATTTTCGGGTGTTTTGAGCATGAATTTGAGATATAAACGGGTACTGATGATGCATGCACATATCGACTTTTAGGCACCTAAAATATCGATTTTGATCATGTTTCGCGTCTGTATCTTGAAAACATTCTAACTAAGAGTAGGCATGTACAGATCGCTTCTAGGACCCCAAAATATCAAATTTTCGGGTGTTTTGAGCCTGAATTTGAGATATAAACGAGTGCTGAAGATGCATGCATATATCGACTTTTAAGCACCTAAAATATCGATTTTCAGCATGTTTTTAGCCTATATTTTGAAAACATTTTAGCACTGAGTAGGCATGTACAGATCGCTTCTGGGACCCCAAAAATTGAATTTTCGGGTGTTTTGAGCCTGAATTTGAGATGTAAACGAGTATAGAAGATGCATACCCATATTGACTTTGGGAACCAAAAATATCGATTTTCAGCATGTTTAGGGTCTGAATTTTGAAAATACTCTAACACGGAGAAGGCATGTACAGATCGCTTCTGGGACCCAAAAATATCGAATTTTCGGGTGTTTAGGGCCAGAATTTGAGATATAAACGGGTACAGAAGATGCATGCACATATCGACTTTTGGGCACGTAATAGATCGATTTTCAGTATGTTTTTGGCCTGTATTTTGAAAATACTCTAACACGGAGTAGGCATGTACAGATCGCTTCTGGGATCCCTAAATATCGAATTTTCGGGTGTTTTGGGACTGAATTGGAGATATCGACTTTTTGGCACCTAAAATATCGATTTTTAGCATGTTTTTAGCCTATATTTTGAAAATATTCTAGCACTGAGTAGGCATTTACAGATTGCTTCAGGGACCCCAAAATATTGAATTTTCGGGTGTTTTGAGCCTGAAGTTGAGATATAAACGGGTACAGAAGATACATGCACATATTGACCTTGGGCATCTAAAATATCGATTTTCAGCATGTTTTGGGCTTGTATTTTGAAAATACTCTAACACGGACTAGGCATGTACAGATCGCTTCTGTGACCCCAAAATATCGAATTTTCGGGTGTTTTGGGCCTGATTTTGAGATATCGCTTTTACGCACCTAAAATATTGATATTTAGCATGTTTTGAGCCTATATTTTGAAAATATTCTAGCACTAAGTAGGCTTGTACAGATCGCTTCTGGGACCCCAAAATATCGAATTTTCGGGTGTTTTGAGCCTGAATTTGTGATATAAACGGGTACAGAAGATACATGCACATATTGACTTTCGGCACCTAAAATATCGATTTTTTGCATGTTTTTAGCCTATATTTTGAAAATATTCTATCACTGAATAGGCATGTACAGATTGCTTCTGGGACCCCAAAATATTGAATTTTGGGTGTTTTGAGCCTGAATTTGAGATATAAACGGGTACAGAAGATACATGCACATTATGACTTTGGGCATCTAAAATATCGATTTTCAGCATGTTTTGGGCCTGTATTTTGAAAAAACTCTAACACGGAGTAGGCATGTACAGATCGCTTCTTGGACCCTAAAATATCGAATTTTCGGGTGTTTTGAGCCTGAATTTGAGATATAAACGGGTACTGATGATGCATGCACATATCGACTTTTAGGCACCTAAAATATCGATTTTGATCATGTTTCGCGTCTGTATCTTGAAAACATTCTAACTAAGAGTAGGCATGTACAGATCGCTTCTGGGACCCCAAAATATCAAATTTTCGGGTGTTTTGAGCCTGAATTTGAGATATAAACGAGTACTGAAGATGCATGCATATATCGACTTTTAAGAACCTAAAATATCGATTTTCAGCATGTTTTTAGCCTATATTTTGAAAACATTCTAGCACTGAGTAGGCATGTACAGATCGCTTCTGGGACCCCAAAAATTGAATTTTCGGGTGTTTTGAGCCTGAATTTGAGATATAAACAAGTATAGAAGATGCATACCCATATTGACTTTGGGAACCAAAAATTTCGATTTTCAGCATGTTTAGGGTCTGAATTTTGAAAATACTCTAACACGGAGAAGGCATGTACAGATCGCTTCTGGGACCCAAAAATATCGAATTTTCGGGTGTTTAGGGCCAGAATTTGAGATATAAACGGGTACAGAAGATGCATGCACATATCGACTTTTGGGCACGTAATAGATCGATTTTCAGTATGTTTTTGGCCTGTATTTTGAAAATACTCTAACACGGAGTAGGCATGTACAGATCGCTTCTGGGACCCCTAAATATCGAATTTTCGGGTGTTTTGGGACTGAATTGGAGATATCGACTTTTTGGCACCTAAAATATCGATTTTTAGCATGTTTTTAGCCTATATTTTGAAAATATTCTAGCACTGAGTAGGCATTTACAGATTGCTTCTGGGACCCCAAAATATTGAATTTTCGGGTGTTTTGAGCCTGAAGTTGAGATATAAACGGGTACAGAAGATACATGCACATATTGACTTTGGGCATCTAAAATATCGATTTTCAGCATGTTTTGGGCTTGTATTTTGAAAATACTCTAACACGGACTAGGCATGTACAGATCGCTTCTGTGACCCCAAAATATCGAATTTTCGGGTGTTTTGGGCCTGATTTTGAGATATCGCTTTTACGCACCTAAAATATTAATTTTTAGCATGTTTTGAGCCTATATTTTGAAAATATTCTAGCACTGAGTAGGCTTGTACAGATCGCTTCTGGGACCCCAAAATATCGAATTTTCGGGTGTTTTGAGCCTGAATTTGTGATATAAACGGGTACAGAAGATACATGCACATATTGACTTTCGGCATCTAAACTATCGATTTTCAGCATGTTTTGGGCCTGTATTTTGAAAATACTCTAACACGGAGTAGGCATGTACAGATCGCTTCTAGGACCCCAAAATATTGAATTTTCGGGTGTTTTGAGCCTGAATTTGTGATATAAATGGGTACAGAAGATACATGCACATATTGACTTTGGGCATCTAAAATATCGATTTTCAGCATGTTTTGGGCCTGTATTTTGAAAATACTCTAACACGGAGTAGGCATGTACAGATCGCTTCTAGGACCCCAAAATATTGAATTTTCGGGTGTTTTGAGCCTGAATTTGAGATATAAACGGGTACTGAAGATGCATGCACATATCGACTTTTTGGCACCTAAAACATCGATTTTGAGCATGTTTTGGGACTGTATTTAGAAAATACTCTAATACGGAGTAGGCATGTACAGATCGCTTTTGGGACCCCAAAATATCGAATTTTCGGGTGTTTTGGGCCTGAATTTGAGATATCGACTTTACGCACCTGAAATATCGATTTTCAGCATGTTTTGGGCCTGTATTTTGAAAATACTCTAACACGGAGTAGGCATGTACAGATCGCTTCTGGGACCAAAAAATATCGAATTTTCGGGTGTTTTGAGCCTGAATTTGAGAAATAAACGGGTACTGAAGATGCATGCACATATCGACTTTTGGGCACCTAAAATATTGATTTTCAGCATGTTTTGGGCCAGTATTTTGAAAATACTCTAACACGGAGTAGGCATGTACAGATCGCTTCTGGGACCCCAAAATATCGAATTTTCGGGTGTTTTGAGCCTGAATTTGAGATATAAACGGGTACAGAAGATACATACACATATTGACTTTGGGCATCTAAAATATCGATTTTCAGTATGTTTTGGGCCTGTATTTTTAAAATATTCTATCACTGAGTAGGCATGTACAGATTGCTTCTGGGATACCAAAATATTGAATTTTCGGGTGTTTTTGAGCCTGAATTTGAGATATAAACGGGTACAGAAGATGCATGCAAATATCGACTTTTGGGCACCTAAAAGATCGATTTTCAGAATGTTTTTGGCCTGTATTTTATTAGAAAATACTCTAACACGGAGTAGGCATGTACAGATCCCTTCTGGGACCCCTAAATATCGAATTTTCGGGTGTTTTGGGACTGAATTGGAGATATCGACATTTTGGCACCTAAAATATCGATTTTTAGCATGTTTTTAGCCTATATTTTGAAAATATTCTAGCACTGAGTAGGCATGTACAAATTGCTTCTGGGACCCCAAAATATTGAATTTTCGGGTGTTTAGGGCCAGAATTTGAGTAATAAAAGGGTACAGAAGATGCATGCACATATCGACTTTTGGGCACCTAAAATATCAATTTTGAGCATGTTTTGAGCCTATATTTTGAAAACATTCTAGCGCTGAGTAGGCATGTACAGATCGCTTCTGGGACCCCAAAATATTGAATTTTCGGGTGTTTTGAGCCTGAATTTGAGATATAAACGATTACAGAAGATGCATGCACATATCGACTTTTGGGCACCTAAAATATCGATTTTGAGCATGTTTTGAGCCTATATTTTGAAAATATTCTAGCACTGAGTAGGCATGTACAGATTGCTTCTGGGACCCCAAAATATTGAATTTTCGGGAGTTTTGAGCCTGAATTTGAGATATAAACGGGTACAGAAGATACATGCACATATTGACTTTGGGCATCTAAAATATCGAATTTGAGCATGTTTTAGGCCTGTATTTTAAAAATACTCTAACACGGAGTAGGCATGTACAGATCGCTTCTGGGACCCCAAAATATCGAATTTTCGGGTGTTTTGAGCCTGAATTTGAGATATAAACGGGTACTGAAGATGCATGCACATATCGACTTTTGGGCACCTAAAACATCGATTTTGAGCATGTTTTGGTCCTGTATTTTGAAAATACTCTAACACGGAGTAGGCATGTACAGATCGCTTCTGGGACCCCAAAATATCTAATTTTCGGGTGTTTTGGGCCTGAATTTGAGATATCGCCTCTACGCACCTAAAATATTGATTTTTAGCATGTTTTGAGCCTATATTTTGAAAATATTCTAGCACTGAGTAGGCATGTACAGATCGCTTATGGGAACCAAAAATATCAAATTTTCGGGTGTTTAGTGTCAGAATTTGAGATATAAACGGGTTCAGAAGATGCATGCAAATATCGACTTTTGGGCACCTAAAAGATCGATTTTCAGTATGTTTTTGGCCTGTATATTGAAAATACTCTAACACGGAGTAGGCAAGTACAGATCCCTTCTGGGACCCCTAAATATCGAATTTTCGGGTGTTTTGGGACTGAATTGGAGATATCGAGTTTTTGGCACCTAAAATATCGATTTTTAGCATGTTTTTAGCCTATATTTTGAAAATATTCTTGCACTGAGTAGGCATGTACAGATTGCTTCTGGTACCCCAAAATATTGAATTTTCGGGTGTTTAGGGCCAGAATTTGAGATATAAAACGGTACAGAAGATGCATGCACATATCGACTTTTGGGCACCTAAAATATCAATTTTGAGCATGTTTTGAGCCTATATTTTGAAAACATTCTAGCATTGAATAGGCATGTACAGATCGCTTCTGGGACCCAAAAATATCGAATTTTCGGGTGATTAGGGCCAGAATTTGAGATGTAAACGATTACAGAAGATGCATGCACATATCGACTTTTGGGCACCTAAAATATCGATTTTGAGCATGTTTTGAGCCTATATTTTGAAAATATTCTAGCACTGAGTAGGCATGTACAGATTGCTTCTGGGACCCCAAAATATTGAATTTTCGGGTGTTTTGAGCCTGAATTTGAGATATAAACGGGTACAGAAGATACATGCACTTATTGACTTTGGGCATCTAAAATATCGATTTTGAGCATGTTTTAGGCCTATTTTTTGAAAATACTCTAACACGGAGTAGGCATGTACAGATCGCTTCTGGGACCCCAAACTATCGAATTTTCGGGTGTTTTGAGCCTGAATTTGAGATATAAACGGGTACTGAAGATGCATGCACATATCGACTTTTGGGCACCTAAAACATCGATTTTGAGCATGTTTTGGGCCTGTATTTTGAAAATACTCTAACACGGAGTAAGCATGTACAGATCGCTTCTGGGACCCCAAAATATCGAATTTTCGGGTGTTTTGGGCCTGAATTTGAGATATCGCCTTTACGCACCTAAAATATCGATTTTTAGCATGTTTTGAGCCTATATTTTGAAAATATTCTAGCACTGAGTAGGCATGTACAGATCGCTTCTGGGACCCCAAAATATCGAATTTTCGGGTGTTTTGAGCCTGAATTTGAGATATAAACGGGTACAGAAGATACATGCACATATTAACTTTAAGCATCTAAAATATTGATTTTCAGCATGTTTTGGGCCTGTATTTTGAAAATACTCAAACACGGAGTTGGCATGTACAGATTGCTTCTGGGACACCAAAATATTGAATTTTCGGGTGTTTTTGAGCCTGAATTTGAGATATAAACGGGTACAGAAGATACATGCACATATTGACTTTGGGGCACCTAAAATATCGATTTTCAGCATGTTTTGGGCATGTATTTTGAAAATACTCTAACACGGAGTAGGCATGTACAGATCCTTTCTGGGACCCCTAAATATCGAATTTACGGGTGTTTTGGGACTGAATTTGAGATATCGACTTTTTGGCACCTAAAATATCGATTTTTAGCATGTTTTTAGCCTATATTTTGAAAATATTCTTGCACTGAGTAGGCATGTACAGATTGCTTCTGGGACCCCAAAATATTGAATTTTCGGGTATTTAGAGCCAGAATTTGAGATATAAACGGGTACAGAAGATACATGCACATATTGACTTTGGGCATCTAAAATATCGATTTTGAGCATGTTCTGAGCCTATATTTTGAAAACATTCTAGCACTGAGTAGGCATGTACAGATGGCTTCTGGGAACCAAAAATATCGAATTTTCGGGTGTTTAGGGCCAGAATTTGCGATATAAACGGGTACAGAAGATGCATGCACATATCGACTTTTGGGCACCTAAAAGATCGATTTTCAGTATGTTTTTGGCCTGTAATTTGAAAATACTCTAACACGGAGTAGGCATGTACAGATCGTTTCTGGGACCCCTAAATATCGAATTTTCGGGTGTATTGGGCCTTAATTTGAATTATCGCCTTTACGCACCTAAAATATCGATTTTTAGCATGTTTTGAGCCTATATTTTGAAAATATTCTAGCACTTAGTAGGCATGTACAGATCGCTTCTGGGACCCCAAAATATCGAATTTTCGGGTTTTTTGAGCCTGAATTTGAGATGTAAACGATTACAGAAGATGCATGCACATATCGACTTTTGGGCACCTAAAATATCGATTTTGAGCATGTTTTGAGCCTATATTTTGAAAATATTCTAGCACTGAGTAGGCATGTACAGATTGCTTCTGGGACCCCAAAATATTGAATTTTCGGGTGTTTTGAGCCTGAATTTGAGATATAAACGGGTACAGAAGATACATGCACTTATTGACTTTGGGCATCTAAAATATCGATTTTGAGCATGTTTTAGGCCTATATTTTGAAAATACTCTAACACGGAGTAGGCATGTACAGATCGCTTCTGGGACCCCAAACTATCGAATTTTCGGGTGTTTTGAGCCTGAATTTGAGATATAAACGGGTACTGAAGATGCATGCACATATCGACTTTTGGGCACCTAAAACATCGATTTTGAGCATGTTTTGGGCCTGTATTTTGAAAATACTCTAACACGGAGTAAGCATGTACAGATTGCTTCTGGGACCCCAAAATATTGAATTTTCGGGTGTTTTGGGCCTGAATTTGAGATATCGCCTTTACGCACCTAAAATATCGATTTTTAGCATGTTTTGAGCCTATATTTTGAAAATATTCTAGCACTGAGTAGGCATGTACAGATCGCTTCTGGGACCCCAAAATATCTAATTTTTGGGTGTTTTGAGCCTGAATTTGAGATATAAACGGGTACAGAAGATACATGCACATATTAACTTTAAGCATCTAAAATATTGATTTTCAGCATGTTTTGGGCCTGTATTTTGAAAATACTCTAACACGGAGTTGGCATGTACAGATTGCTTCTGGGACACCAAAATATTGAATTTTCGGGTGTTTTTGAGCCTGAATTTGAGATATAAACGGGTACAGAAGATACATGCACATATTGACTTTGGGGCACCTAAAATATCGATTTTCAGCATGTTTTGGGCATGTATTTTGAAAATACTCTAACACGGAGTAGGCATGTACAGATCCTTTCTGGGACCCCTAAATATCGAATTTACGGGTGTTTTGGGACTGAATTTGAGATATCGACTTTTTGGCACCTAAAATATCGATTTTTAGCATGTTTTTAGCCTATATTTTGAAAATATTCTTGCACTGAGTAGGCATGTACAGATCGCTTATGGGAACCAAAAATATCAAATTTTCGGGTGTTTAGTGTCAGAATTTGAGATATAAACGGGTTCAGAAGATGCATGCAAATATCGACTTTTGGGCACCTAAAATATCAATTTTGAGCATGTTTTGAGCCTATATTTTGAAAACATTCTAGCGCTGAGTAGGCATGTACAGATCGCTTCTGGGACCCCAAAATATTGAATTTTCGGGTGTTTTGAGCCTGAATTTGAGATATAAACGATTACAGAAGATGCATGCACATATCGACTTTTGGGCACCTAAAATATCGATTTTGAGCATGTTTTGAGCCTATATTTTGAAAATATTCTAGCACTGAGTAGGCATGTACAGATTGCTTCTGGGACCCCAAAATATTGAATTTTCGGGTGTTTTGAGCCTGAATTTGAGATATAAACGGGTACAGAAGATACATGCACATATTGACTTTGGGCATCTAAAATATCGAATTTGAGCATGTTTTAGGCCTGTATTTTAAAAATACTCTAACACGGAGTAGGCATGTACAGATCGCTTCTGGGACCCCAAAATATCGAATTTTCGGGTGTTTTGAGCCTGAATTTGAGATATAAACGGGTACTGAAGATGCATGCACATATCGACTTTTGGGCACCTAAAACATCGATTTTGAGCATGTTTTGGTCCTGTATTTTGAAAATACTCTAACACGGAGTAGGCATGTACAGATCGCTTCTGGGACCCCAAAATATCTAATTTTCGGGTGTTTTGGGCCTGAATTTGAGATATCGCCTCTACGCACCTAAAATATTGATTTTTAGCATGTTTTGAGCCTATATTTTGAAAATATTCTAGCACTGAGTAGGCATGTACAGATCGCTTATGGGAACCAAAAATATTAAATTTTCGGGTGTTTAGTGTCAGAATTTGAGATATAAACGGGTTCAGAAGATGCATGCAAATATCGACTTTTGGGCACCTAAAAGATCGATTTTCAGTATGTTTTTGGCCTGTATTTTGAAAATACTCTAACACGGAGTAGGCAAGTACAGATCCCTTCTGGGACCCCTAAATATCGAATTTTCGGGTGTTTTGGGACTGAATTGGAGATATCGAGTTTTTGGCACCTAAAATATCGATTTTTAGCATGTTTTTAGCCTATATTTTGAAAATATTCTTGCACTGAGTAGGCATGTACAGATTGCTTCTGGTACCCCAAAATATTGAATTTTCGGGTGTTTAGGGCCAGAATTTGAGATATAAAACGGTACAGAAGATGCATGCACATATCGACTTTTGGGCACCTAAAATATCAATTTTGAGCATGTTTTGAGCCTATATTTTGAAAACATTCTAGCACTGAATAGGCATGTACAGATCGCTTCTGGGACCCAAAAATATCGAATTTTCGGGTGATTAGGGCCAGAATTTGAGATGTAAACGATTACAGAAGATGCATGCACATATCGACTTTTGGGCACCTAAAATATCGATTTTGAGCATGTTTTGAGCCTATATTTTGAAAATATTCTAGCACTGAGTAGGCATGTACAGATTGCTTCTGGGACCCCAAAATATTGAATTTTCGGGTGTTTTGAGCCTGAATTTGAGATATAAACGGGTACAGAAGATACATGCACTTATTGACTTTGGGCATCTAAAATATCGATTTTGAGCATGTTTTAGGCCTATTTTTTGAAAATACTCTAACACGGAGTAGGCATGTACAGATCGCTTCTGGGACCCCAAACTATCGAATTTTCAGGTGTTTTGAGCCTGAATTTGAGATATAAACGGGTACTGAAGATGCATGCACATATCGACTTTTGGGCACCTAAAACATCGATTTTGAGCATGTTTTGGGCCTGTATTTTGAAAATACTCTAACACGGAGTAAGCATGTACAGATCGCTTCTGGGACCCCAAAATATCGAATTTTCGGGTGTTTTGGGCCTGAATTTGAGATATCGCCTTTACGCACCTAAAATATCGATTTTTAGCATGTTTTGAGCCTATATTTTGAAAATATTCTAGCACTGAGTAGGCATGTACAGATCGCTTCTGGGACCCCAAAATATCGAATTTTCGGGTGTTTTGAGCCTGAATTTGAGATATAAACGGGTACAGAAGATACATGCACATATTAACTTTAAGCATCTAAAATATTGATTTTCAGCATGTTTTGGGCCTGTATTTTGAAAATACTCAAACACGGAGTTGGCATGTACAGATTGCTTCTGGGACACCAAAATATTGAATTTTCGGGTGTTTTTGAGCCTGAATTTGAGATATAAACGGGTACAGAAGATACATGCACATATTGACTTTGGGGCACCTAAAATATCGATTTTCAGCATGTTTTGGGCATGTATTTTGAAAATACTCTAACACGGAGTAGGCATGTACAGATCCTTTCTGGGACCCCTAAATATCGAATTTACGGGTGTTTTGGGACTGAATTTGAGATATCGACTTTTTGGCACCTAAAATATCGATTTTTAGCATGTTTTTAGCCTATATTTTGAAAATATTCTTGCACTGAGTAGGCATGTACAGATTGCTTCTGGGACCCCAAAATATTGAATTTTCGGGTATTTAGAGCCAGAATTTGAGATATAAACGGGTACAGAAGATACATGCACATATTGACTTTGGGCATCTAAAATATCGATTTTGAGCATGTTCTGAGCCTATATTTTGAAAACATTCTAGCACTGAGTAGGCATGTACAGATGGCTTCTGGGAAACAAAAATATCGAATTTTCGGGTGTTTAGGGCCAGAATTTGCGATATAAACGGGTACAGAAGATGCATGCACATATCGACTTTTGGGCACCTAAAAGATCGATTTTCAGTATGTTTTTGGCCTGTAATTTGAAAATACTCTAACACGGAGTAGGCATGTACAGATCGTTTCTGGGACCCCTAAATATCGAATTTTCGGGTGTATTGGGCCTTAATTTGAATTATCGCCTTTACGCACCTAAAATATCGATTTTTAGCATGTTTTGAGCCTATATTTTGAAAATATTCTAGCACTTAGTAGGCATGTACAGATCGCTTCTGGGACCCCAAAATATCGAATTTTCGGGTTTTTTGAGCCTGAATTTGAGATGTAAACGATTACAGAAGATGCATGCACATATCGACTTTTGGGCACCTAAAATATCGATTTTGAGCATGTTTTGAGCCTATATTTTGAAAATATTCTAGCACTGAGTAGGCATGTACAGATTGCTTCTGGGACCCCAAAATATTGAATTTTCGGGTGTTTTGAGCCTGAATTTGAGATATAAACGGGTACAGAAGATACATGCACTTATTGACTTTGGGCATCTAAAATATCGATTTTGAGCATGTTTTAGGCCTATATTTTGAAAATACTCTAACACGGAGTAGGCATGTACAGATCGCTTCTGGGACCCCAAACTATCGAATTTTCGGGTGTTTTGAGCCTGAATTTGAGATATAAACGGGTACTGAAGATGCATGCACATATCGACTTTTGGGCACCTAAAACATCGATTTTGAGCATGTTTTGGGCCTGTATTTTGAAAATACTCTAACACGGAGTAAGCATGTACAGATCGCTTCTGGGACCCCAAAATATCGAATTTTCGGGTGTTTTGGGCCTGAATTTGAGATATCGCCTTTACGCACCTAAAATATCGATTTTTAGCATGTTTTGAGCCTATATTTTGAAAATATTCTAGCACTGAGTAGGCATGTACAGATCGCTTCTGGGACCCCAAAATATCTAATTTTTGGGTGTTTTGAGCCTGAATTTGAGATATAAACGGGTACAGAAGATACATGCACATATTAACTTTAAGCATCTAAAATATTGATTTTCAGCATGTTTTGGGCCTGTATTTTGAAAATACTCTAACACGGAGTTGGCATGTACAGATTGCTTCTGGGACACCAAAATATTGAATTTTCGGGTGTTTTTGAGCCTGAATTTGAGATATAAACGGGTACAGAAGATACATGCACATATTGACTTTGGGGCACCTAAAATATCGATTTTCAGCATGTTTTGGGCATGTATTTTGAAAATACTCTAACACGGAGTAGGCATGTACAGATCCTTTCTGGGACCCCTAAATATCGAATTTACGGGTGTTTTGGGACTGAATTTGAGATATCGACTTTTTGGCACCTAAAATATCGATTTTTAGCATGTTTTTAGCCTATATTTTGAAAATATTCTTGCACTGAGTAGGCATGTACAGATTGCTTCTGGGACCCCAAAATATTGAATTTTCGGGTATTTAGAGCCAGAATTTGAGATATAAACGGGTACAGAAGATACATGCACATATTGACTTTGGGCATCTAAAATATCGATTTTGAGCATGTTCTGAGCCTATATTTTGAAAACATTCTAGCACTGAGTAGGCATGTACAGATGGCTTCTGGGAACCAAAAATATCGAATTTTCGGGTGTTTAGGGCCAGAATTTGAGATATAAACGGGTACAGAAGATGCATGCAAATATCGACTTTTGGGCACCTAAAAGATCGATTTTCAGTATGTTTTTGGCCTATATTTTGAAAATACTCTAACACGGAGTAGGCATGTACAGATCCCTTCTGGGACCCCTAAATATCGAATTTTCGGGTGTATTGGGACTGAATTGGAGATATCGACTTTTTGGCACCTAAAATATCGATTCTTAGCATGTTTTTAGCCTATATTTTGAAAATATTCTAGCACTGAGTAGGCATGTACAGATTGCTTCTGGTACCCCAAAATATTGAATTTTCGGGTGTTTAGGGCCAGAATTTGAGATATAAAACGGTACAGAAGATGCATGCACATATCGACTTTTGGGCACCTAAAATATCAATTTTGAGCATGTTTTGAGCCTATATTTTGAAAATATTCTAGCACTGAGTAGGCATGTACAGATTGCTTCTGGGACCCCAAAATATTGAATTTTCGGGTGTTTTGAGCCTGAATTTGAGATATAAACGGGTACAGAAGATACATGCACTTATTGACTTTGGGCATCTAAAATATCGATTTTGAGCATGTTTTAGGCCTATATTTTGAAAATACTCTAACACGGAGTAGGCATGTACAGATCGCTTCTGGGACCCAAAAATATCGAATTTTCGGGTGTTTTGGGCCTGAATTTGAGTTATCGCTTTACGCACCTAAAATAACGATTTCTAGCATGTTTTGAGCCTATATTTTGAAAATATTCTAGCACTGAGTAGGCATGTACAGATCGCTTCTGGGAACCAAAAATATCGAATTTTCGGGTGTTTGGGGCCATAATTTGAAATATAAACGGGTACAGAAGATGCAGGCAAATATCGACTTTTGGGCACCTAAAAGATAGATTTTCAGTATGTTTTTGGCTTGTATTTTGAAAATACTCTAACACGGAGTAGGCATGTACAGATCCCTTCTGGAACCCCTAAATATTGAATTTTCGGGTGTTTTGGGACTGAATTGGAGATATCGACTTTTTGGCACCTAAAATATCGATTTTTAGCATGTTTTTAGCCTTTATTTTGAAAATATTCTAGCACTGAGTAGGCATGTACAGATTGCTTCTGGGACCCCAAAATATTGAATTTTCGGGTGTTTAGGGCCAGAATTTGAGATAAAAAAAGGGTACAGAAGATGCATGCACATATCGACTTTTGGGCACCTAAAATATCAATTTTGAGCATGTTTTGAGCCTATATTTTGAAAACATTCTAGCACTGAGTAGGCATGTACAGATCGCTTCTGGGACCCAAAAATATCGAATTTTCGGGTGTTTAGGGCCAGAATTTGAGATATAAACGGGTACAGAAGATGCATGCACATATCGACTTTTGGGCACCTAAAAGATCGATTTTCAGTATGTTTTTGGCCTGTAATTTGAAAATACTCTAACACGGAGTAGGCATGTACAGATCGCTTTTTGAACCCCTAAAAATCGAATTTTCGGGTGTTTTGGGCCTTAATTTGAATTATCGCCTTTACGCACCTAAAATATCGATTTTTAGCATGTTTTGAGCCTATATTTTGAAAATATTCTAGCACTGAGAAGGCATTTACATATCGCTTCTGGGACCCCTAAATATCGAATTTTCGGGTGTTTTGAGCTTGAATTTGAGATATAAACGAGTACAGAAGATGCATGCACATATCGACTTTTGGGCACCTAAGATATCGATTTTGACCATTTTTTGAGCCTATATTTTGAAAACATTCTAGCACTAAGTAGGCATGTACAGTTTGCTTCTGGAACCCAAAAATATCGAATTTTCGGGTGTTTAGGACCAGAATTTGAGATATAAACGGGTACAGAAGATGCATGCACATATCGACTTTTGGGCTCCTAAAAGATCGATTTTGAGCATGTTTTGGGCCTGTATTTTGAAAATACTCTAACACGGAGTAGGCATGTACAGATCGCTTCTGGGACCCCAAAATATCGAATTTCCGGGTGTTTTGGGCCTGTATTTGAGATATCGCCTTAACGCACCTAAAATATCGATTTCTAGCATGTTTTTAGCCTATATTTTGAAAATATTCTAGCACTGAGTAGGCATGTACAGATCGCTTCTGGGACCCCAAAATATCGAATTTTCGGGTGTTTTGAACTTGAATTTGAGATATAAACGAGTACAGAAGATGCATGCACATATCGACTTTTGGGCATCTAAAATATCGATTTTGAGCATGTTTTTAGCATATATTTTGAAAATATTCTAGCACTTAGTAGGCATGTACAGATTGCTTATGGGACCCCAAAATATTGAATTTTGTGGTGTTTTGATCTTGAATTTAAGATATATACGAGTACAGAAGATGCATGCACATATCGACTTTTGGGCACCTAAAAGATCGATTTTCAATATGTTTTTGGCCTGTATTTTGAAAATACTCTAACACGGAGTAGGCATGTACATACCGCTTCTGGGACCCCTAAATATCGAATGTTCGGGTGTTTTGGGCCTTAATTTGAGATATCGACTTTTTTGCACCTAAAATATCGATTTTTAGCATGTTTTTAGCCTATATTTTGAAAATATTCTAGCACTGAGTAGGCATGTACAGATTGCTTCTGGGACCCCAAAATATTGAATTTTCGGGTGTTTTGAGCCTGAATTTGAGATATAAACGGGTACTGAAGATGCATGCACATATCGACTTTTTGGCACTTAAAACATCGATTTTGAGCATGTTTTGGGCCTGTATTTTGAAAATACTCTAACAAGGAGTAGGCATGTACAGATCGCTTCTGGGACCCCAAAATATCGAATTTTCGGGTGTTTTGGGCCTTATTTTGATATATCGACTTTTTGGCGCCTAAAATATCGGTTTTTAGCATGTTTTTAGCCTATATTTTGAAATATTCTAGCACTAAGTAGGCATGTACAGATTACTTCTGGGCCCCAAAATATTGAATTTTCGGGTGTTTAGGGCCAGAATTTGAGATATAAACGGGTACAGAAGATGCATGCACATATCGACTTTTGGGCACCTAAAAGATCGATTTTCAGAATGTTTTTTGCCTGTATTTTGAAAATATTCTAACACGGAGTAGGCATGTACAGATCGCTTCTGGGACCCATAAATATCGAATTTTCGGGTGTTTTGGGACTGAATTTGAGATATCGACTTTTTGGCACCTAAAAGATCGATTTTTAGCATGTTTTGAGCCTATATTTTGAAAATATTCTAGCACTGAGTAGGCATGTACAGATCGCTTCTGGGACCCCAAAATATCGAATTTTCGGGTGTTTTGAGCCTGAATTTGAGATATAAACGAGTACAGAAGATGCATGCACATATCGACTTTTGGGCACCTAAAATATCGATTTTGAGCATGTTTTGAGCCTATATTTAAAAAAAAACATTCTAGCACTGTGTAGTCATGTACAGATTGCTTCTGGGACCCCAAAATATTGAATTTTCGGGTGTTTAGGGCCAGAATTTAAGATATAAACGGGTACAGAAGATACATGCACATATTGACTTTGGGCATCTAAAATATCGATTTTGAGCATATTTTGAGCCTATATTTTGAAAACATTCTAGCACTGAGTAGGCATGTACAGATCGCTTCTGGAACCCAAAAATATCGAATTTTCGGGGGTTTAGGGAGAGAATTTGAGATATAAACGGGTACAGAAGATGCATGCACATATCGACTTTTGGGCACCTAAAAGATCGATTTTCAGTATGTTTTTGGCCTGTATTTTAAAAATAATCTAACACGGAGTAGGCATGTACAGATCGCTTCTGGGACCCCTAATTATCGAATTTTCGGGTGTTTTGGGCCTTAATTTGAGATATCGCCTTTACGCATCTAAAATATCGATTTTTAGCATGTTTTGAGCCTATATTTTGAAAATATTCTAGCACTGAGTAGGCATGTACAGATCGCATCTGGGACCCCAAAATATCGAATTTTTGGGTGTTTTGAGCCTGAATTTGAGATATAAACATGTACTGAAGATGCATGCACATATCGACTTTTGAGCACCTAAAACATTGATTTTGAGCATGTTTTGGGCCTGTATTTTAAAAATACTCTAACACAGAGTAGGCATGTACAGATCGCTACTGGGACCCCAAAATATCGAATTTTCGGGTGTTTTGGGCCTGAATTTGAGATATCGCCTTTACGCACTTAAAATATCGATTTTTAGCATGTTTTGAGCTCATATTTTGAAAATATTCTAGCACTGAGTAGGCATGTACAGATCGCTTCTGGGACCCCAAAATATCGAATTTTCGGGTGTTTTGAGCCTGAATTTGAGATATAAACGGGTACAGAAGATACATGCACATATTGACTTTGGGCATCTAAAATATCAAATTTGAGCATGTTTTAGGCCTGCATTTTGAAAATACTCTAACACGGAGTAGGCATGTACAGATCGCTTCTGGGACCCCAAAATATCGAATTTTCGGGTGTTTTGAGCCTGAATTTGAGATATAAACGGGTACTGAAGATGCATACACATATTGACTTTTGGGCACCTAAAACATCGATTTTAAGCATGTTTTGGGCCTGTATTTTGAAAATACTCTAACACGGAGTAGGCATGTACAGATCCCTTCTGGAACCCCTAAATATTGAATTTTCGGGTGTTTTGGGACTGAATTGGAGATATCGACTTTTTGGCACCTAAAATATCGATTTTTAGCATGTTTTTAGCCTTTATTTTGAAAATATTCTAGCACTGAGTAGGCATGTACAGATTCCTTCTGGGACCCCAAAATATTGAATTTTCGGGTGTTTAGGGCCAGAATTTGAGATAAAAAAAGGGTACAGAAGATGCATGCACATATCGACTTTTGGGCACCTAAAATATCAATTTTGAGCATGTTTTGAGCCTATATTTTGAAAACATTCTAGCACTGAGTAGGCATGTACAGATCGCTTCTGGGACCCAAAAATATCGAATTTTCGGGTGTTTAGGGCCAGAATTTGAGATATAAACGGGTACAGAAGATGCATGCACATATCGACTTTTGGGCACCTAAAAGATCGATTTTCAGTATGTTTTTGGCCTGTAATTTGAAAATACTCTAACACGGAGTAGGCATGTACAGATCGCTTTTTGAACCCCTAAAAATCGAATTTTCGGGTGTTTTGGGCCTTAATTTGAATTATCGCCTTTACGCACCTAAAATATCGATTTTTAGCATGTTTTGAGCCTATATTTTGAAAATATTCTAGCACTGAGAAGGCATTTACATATCGCTTCTGGGACCCCTAAATATCGAATTTTCGGGTGTTTTGAGCTTGAATTTGAGATATAAACGAGTACAGAAGATGCATGCACATATCGACTTTTGGGCACCTAAGATATCGATTTTGACCATTTTTTGAGCCTATATTTTGAAAACATTCTAGCACTAAGTAGGCATGTACAGTTTGCTTCTGGAACCCAAAAATATCGAATTTTCGGGTGTTTAGGACCAGAATTTGAGATATAAACGGGTACAGAAGATGCATGCACATATCGACTTTTGGGCTCCTAAAAGATCGATTTTGAGCATGTTTTGGGCCTGTATTTTGAAAATACTCTAACACGGAGTAGGCATGTACAGATCGCTTCTGGGACCCCAAAATATCGAATTTCCGGGTGTTTTGGGCCTGTATTTGAGATATCGCCTTAACGCACCTAAAATATCGATTTCTAGCATGTTTTTAGCCTATATTTTGAAAATATTCTAGCACTGAGTAGGCATGTACAGATCGCTTCTGGGACCCCAAAATATCGAATTTTCGGGTGTTTTGAACTTGAATTTGAGATATAAACGAGTACAGAAGATGCATGCACATATCGACTTTTGGGCATCTAAAATATCGATTTTGAGCATGTTTTTAGCATATATTTTGAAAATATTCTAGCACTTAGTAGGCATGTACAGATTGCTTATGGGACCCCAAAATATTGAATTTTGTGGTGTTTTGATCTTGAATTTAAGATATATACGAGTACAGAAGATGCATGCACATATCGACTTTTGGGCACCTAAAAGATCGATTTTCAATATGTTTTTGGCCTGTATTTTGAAAATACTCTAACACGGAGTAGGCATGTACATACCGCTTCTGGGACCCCTAAATATCGAATGTTCGGGTGTTTTGGGCCTTAATTTGAGATATCGACTTTTTTGCACCTAAAATATCGATTTTTAGCATGTTTTTAGCCTATATTTTGAAAATATTCTAGCACTGAGTAGGCATGTACAGATTGCTTCTGGGACCCCAAAATATTGAATTTTCGGGTGTTTTGAGCCTGAATTTGAGATATAAACGGGTACTGAAGATGCATGCACATATCGACTTTTTGGCACTTAAAACATCGATTTTGAGCATGTTTTGGGCCTGTATTTTGAAAATACTCTAACAAGGAGTAGGCATGTACAGATCGCTTCTGGGACCCCAAAATATCGAATTTTCGGGTGTTTTGGGCCTTATTTTGATATATCGACTTTTTGGCGCCTAAAATATCGGTTTTTAGCATGTTTTTAGCCTATATTTTGAAAATATTCTAGCACTAAGTAGGCATGTACAGATTACTTCTGGGCCCCAAAATATTGAATTTTCGGGTGTTTAGGGCCAGAATTTGAGATATAAACGGGTACAGAAGATGCATGCACATATCGACTTTTGGGCACCTAAAAGATCGATTTTCAGAATGTTTTTTGCCTGTATTTTGAAAATATTCTAACACGGAGTAGGCATGTACAGATCGCTTCTGGGACCCATAAATATCGAATTTTCGGGTGTTTTGGGACTGAATTTGAGATATCGACTTTTTGGCACCTAAAAGATCGATTTTTAGCATGTTTTGAGCCTATATTTTGAAAATATTCTAGCACTGAGTAGGCATGTACAGATCGCTTCTGGGACCCCAAAATATCGAATTTTCGGGTGTTTTGAGCCTGAATTTGAGATATAAACGAGTACAGAAGATGCATGCACATATCGACTTTTGGGCACCTAAAATATCGATTTTGAGCATGTTTTGAGCCTATATTTAAAAAAAAACATTCTAGCACTGTGTAGTCATGTACAGATTGCTTCTGGGACCCCAAAATATTGAATTTTCGGGTGTTTAGGGCCAGAATTTAAGATATAAACGGGTACAGAAGATACATGCACATATTGACTTTGGGCATCTAAAATATCGATTTTGAGCATATTTTGAGCCTATATTTTGAAAACATTCTAGCACTGAGTAGGCATGTACAGATCGCTTCTGGAACCCAAAAATATCGAATTTTCGGGGGTTTAGGGAGAGAATTTGAGATATAAACGGGTACAGAAGATGCATGCACATATCGACTTTTGGGCACCTAAAAGATCGATTTTCAGTATGTTTTTGGCCTGTATTTTAAAAATAATCTAACACGGAGTAGGCATGTACAGATCGCTTCTGGGACCCCTAATTATCGAATTTTCGGGTGTTTTGGGCCTTAATTTGAGATATCGCCTTTACGCATCTAAAATATCGATTTTTAGCATGTTTTGAGCCTATATTTTGAAAATATTCTAGCACTGAGTAGGCATGTACAAATCGCATCTGGGACCCCAAAATATCGAATTTTTGGGTGTTTTGAGCCTGAATTTGAGATATAAACATGTACTGAAGATGCATGCACATATCGACTTTTGAGCACCTAAAACATTGATTTTGAGCATGTTTTGGGCCTGTATTTTAAAAATACTCTAACACAGAGTAGGCATGTACAGATCGCTACTGGGACCCCAAAATATCGAATTTTCGGGTGTTTTGGGCCTGAATTTGAGATATCGCCTTTACGCACTTAAAATATCGATTTTTAGCATGTTTTGAGCTCATATTTTGAAAATATTCTAGCACTGAGTAGGCATGTACAGATCGCTTCTGGGACCCCAAAATATCGAATTTTCGGGTGTTTTGAGCCTGAATTTGAGATATAAACGGGTACAGAAGATACATGCACATATTGACTTTGGGCATCTAAAATATCAAATTTGAGCATGTTTTAGGCCTGCATTTTGAAAATACTCTAACACGGAGTAGGCATGTACAGATCGCTTCTGGGACCCCAAAATATCGAATTTTCAGGTGTTTTGGTCCTGAATTTGAGATATCGCCTTTACGCACCTAAAATATCGATTTTTAGCATGTTTTGAGCCTATATTTTAAAAATATATTCTAGCACTGAGTAGACATGTACAGATCGCTTCTGGGACCCCTAAATATCGAATTTTCGGGTGTTTTGAGTTTGAATTTGAGATATAAACGAGTACAGAAGATGCATGCACATATCGACTTTTGGGCACCTAAAATATCGATTTTGAGCATGTTTTGAGCCTATATTTTGAAAACATTCTAGCACTAAGTAGGCATGTACAGATCGCTTCTGGGACCCAAAAATATCGAGCTTTCGGGTGTTTAGGACCAGAATTTGAGATATAAACGGGTACAGAAGATGCATGCACATATCGACTTTTGGGCACCTAAAAGAACGATTTTGAGCATGTTTTGGGCCTGTATTTTGAAATTACTCTAACACGGAGTAGGCATGTACAGATCGCTTCTGGGACCCCAAAATATCAAATTTTCGGGTGTTTTGAGCTTGAATTTGAGATATAAACGAGTACAGAAGATGCATGCACATATCGACTTTTGTGCACCTAAAATTTTTATTTTGAGCATGTTTTGAGCCTATATTTTGAAAACACTCTAGCACTAGGTAGGCATGTACAGATCGCTTCTGGGACCCAAAAATATCGAATTTTCGGGTGTTTAGGGCCAGAATTTGAGATATAAACGGGTACAGAAGATGCATGCACATATCGACTTTTGGGCATCTAAAAGATCGATTTTCAGGATGTTTTTGGCCTGTACTTTGAAAATACTCTAACACGGAGTAGGCATGTACAGATCGCTTCTGGGACCCCTAAATATCGAATTTCCGGGTGTTTTGGGCCTTAATTTAAGATATCGACTTTTTGGCACCTAAAATATCGATTTTTAGCATGTTTTTAGCCTATATTTTGAAAATATTCTAGCACTGAGTAGGCATGTACAGATTGCTTCTGGGACCCCAAAATATTGAATTTTGTGGTGTTTTGAGCCTGAATTTGAGATATAAACGGGTACAGAAGATACATGCATATATTGACTTTGGGCATCTAAAATATCGATTTTCAGCATGTTTTGGGTATGTATTTTGAAAATACTCTAACACGGATTAGGCATGTACAGATCGCTTCTGGGACCCCCAAAAATCGAATTTTTGGGTGTTTTGAGCCTGAATTTGAGATGTAAACGGGTACTGAAGATGCATGCACTTATCGACTTTTGGCACCTAAAACATCGATTTTGAGCATGTTTTGGGCCTGTATTTTGAAAATACTCTAACACGGAGTAGGCATGTACAGATCGCTTCTGGGACCCCTAAATATCGAATTTTCGGGTGTTTTTGGGCCATAATTTGAGATATCTACTTTTTGGCACCTAAAATATCGATTTTTAGCATGCTTTGAGCCTATATTTTGAAAACATTCTAGCACTGAGTAGGCATGTACAGATCGCTTCTGGGACCCAAAAATATTGAATTTTCGGGGGTTTAGGGCTAGAATTTGAGATATAAACGGGTACAGATGATGCAGGCACATATCGACTTTTGGGCACCTAAAATATCGATTTTGAGCATGTTTTGAGCCTATATTTTGAAAACATTCTAGCACTGAGTAGGCATGTACAGATCGCTTCTGGGACCCCAAAATATCGAATTTTCGGGTGTTTTGAGCCTGAATTTGAGATATAAACGGGTACTGAAGATGCATACACATATCGACTTTTGGGCACCTAAAACATCGATTTTAAGCATGTTTTGGGCCTGTATTTTGAAAATACTCTAACACGGAGTAGGCATGTACAGATCGCTTCTGGGACCCAAAAATATCGAATTTTCAGGTGTTTTGGTCCTGAATTTGAGATATCGCCTTTACGCACCTAAAATATCGATTTTTAGCATGTTTTGAGCATATATTTTAAAAATATATTCTAGCACTGAGTAGGCATGTACAGATCGCTTCTGGGACCCCTAAATATCGAATTTTCGGGTGTTTTGAGTTTGAATTTGAGATATAAACGAGTACAGAAGATGCATGCACATATCGACTTTTGGGCACCTAAAATATCGATTTTGAGCATGTTTTGAGCCTATATTTTGAAAACATTCTAGCACTAAGTAGGCATGTACAGATTGCTTCTGGGACCCAAAAATATCGAATTTTCGGGTGTTTAGGACCAGAAATTGAGATATAAACGGGTACAGAAGATGCATGCACATATCGACTTTTGGGCACCCAAAAGAACGATTTTGAGCATGTTTTGGGCCTGTATTTTGAAATTACTCTAACACGGAGTAGGCATGTACAGATCGCTTCTGGGACCCCAAAATATCGAATTTTCGGGTGTTTTGAGCTTGAATTTGAGATATAAACGAGTACAGAAGATGCATGCACATATCGACTTTTGTGCACCTAAAATTTCGATTTTGAGCATGTTTTGAGCCTATATTTTGAAAACACTCTAGCACTAAGTAGTCATGTACAGATCGCTTCTGGGACCCCAAAATATCGAATTTTGAGCATGTTTTCAGCCTATATTTTGAAAACATTATAGCACTAAGTAGGCATGTACAGATCGCTTCTGGGACCCAAAAATATTGAATTTTCGGGTGTTTAGGGCCAGAATTTAAGATATAAACGGGTACAGAAGATACATGCACATATTGACTTTGGGCATCTAAAATATCGATTTTGAGCATATTTTGAGCATATATTTTGAAAACATTCTAGCACTGAGTAGGCATGTACAGATCGCTTCTGGGACCCAAAAATATCGAATTTTCGGGGGTTTAGGGAGAGAATTTGAGATATAAACGGGTACAGAAGATGCATGCACATATCGACTTTTGGGCACCTAAAAGATCGATTTTCAGTATGTTTTTGGCCTGTATTTTAAAAATACTCTAACACGGAGTAGGCATGTACAGATCGCTTCTGGGACCCCTAATTATCGAATTTTCGGGTGTTTTGGGCCTTAATTTGAGATATCGCCTTTACGCATCTAAAATATCGATTTTTAGCATGTTTTGAGCCTATATTTTGAAAATATTCTAGCACTGAGTAGGCATGTACAGATCGCATCTGGGACCCCAAAATATCGAATTTTTGGGTGTTTTGAGCCTGAATTTGAGATATAAACATGTACTGAAGATGCATGCACATATCGACTTTTGAGCACCTAAAACATTGATTTTGAGCATGTTTTGGGCCTGTATTTTAAAAATACTCTAACACAGAGTAGGCATGTACAGATCGCTACTGGGACCCCAAAATATCGAATTTTCGGGTGTTTTGGGCCTGAATTTGAGATATCGCCTTTACGCACTTAAAATATCGATTTTTAGCATGTTTTGAGCTCATATTTTGAAAATATTCTAGCATTGAGTAGGCATGTACAGATCGCTTCTGGGACCCCAAAATATCGAATTTTCGGGTGTTTTGAGCCTGAATTTGAGATATAAACGGGTACAGAAGATACATGCACATATTGACTTTGGGCATCTAAAATATCAAATTTGAGCATGTTTTAGGCCTGCATTTTGAAAATACTCTAACACGGAGTAGGCATGTACAGATCGCTTCTGGGACCCCAAAATATCGAATTTTCGGGTGTTTTGAGCCTGAATTTGAGATATAAACGGGTACTGAAGATGCATACACATATTGACTTTTGGGCACCTAAAACATCGATTTTAAGCATGTTTTGGGCCTGTATTTTGAAAATACTCTAACACGGAGTAGGCATGTACAGATCGCTTCTGGGACCCCAAAATATCGAATTTTCAGGTGTTTTGGTCCTGAATTTGAGATATCGCCTTTACGCACCTAAAATATCGATTTTTAGCATGTTTTAAGCCTATATTTTAAAAATATATTCTAGCACTGAGTAGACATGTACAGATCGCTTCTGGGACCCCTAAATATCGAATTTTCGGGTGTTTTGAGTTTGAATTTGAGATATAAACGAGTACAGAAGATGCATGCACATATCGACTTTTGGGCACCTAAAATATCGATTTTGAGCATGTTTTGAGCCTATATTTTGAAAACATTCTAGCACTAAGTAGGCATGTACAGATCGCTTCTGGGACCCAAAAATATCGAGTTTTCGGGTGTTTAGGACCAGAATTTGAGATATAAACGGGTACAGAAGATGCATGCACATATCGACTTTTGGGCACCTAAAAGAACGATTTTGAGCATGTTTTGGGCCTGTATTTTGAAATTACTCTAACACGGAGTAGGCATGTACAGATCGCTTCTGGGACCCCAAAATATCAAATTTTCGGGTGTTTTGAGCTTGAATTTGAGATATAAACGAGTACAGAAGATGCATGCACATATCGACTTTTGTGCACCTAAAATTTTTATTTTGAGCATGTTTTGAGCCTATATTTTGAAAACACTCTAGCACTAAGTAGGCATGTACAGATCGCTTCTGGGACCCAAAAACATCGAATTTTCGGGTGTTTAGGGCCAGAATTTGAGATATAAACGGGTACAGAAGATGCATGCACATATCGACTTTTGGGCATCTAAAAGATCGATTTTCAGGATGTTTTTGGCCTGTACTTTGAAAATACTCTAACACGGAGTAGGCATGTACAGATCGCTTCTGGGACCCCTAAATATCGAATTTCCGGGTGTTTTGGGCCTTAATTTAAGATATCGACTTTTTGGCACCTAAAATATCGATTTTTAGCATGTTTTTAGCCTATATTTTGAAAATATTCTAGCACTGAGTAGGCATGTACAGATTGCTTCTGGGACCCCAAAATATTGAATTTTGTGGTGTTTTGAGCCTGAATTTGAGATATAAACGGGTACAGAAGATACATGCACATATTGACTTTGGGCATCTAAAATATCGATTTTCAGCATGTTTTGGGTATGTATTTTGAAAATACTCTAACACGGATTAGGCATGTACAGATCGCTTCTGGGACCCCCAAAAATCGAATTTTTGGGTGTTTTGAGCCTGAATTTGAGATGTAAACGGGTACTGAAGATGCATGCACTTATCGACTTTTGGCACCTAAAACATCGATTTTGAGCATGTTTTGGGCCTGTATTTTGAAAATACTCTAACACGGAGTAGGCATGTACAGATCGCTTCTGGGACCCCTAAATATCGAATTTTCGGGTGTTTTGGGCCATAATTTGAGATATCTACTTTTTGGCACCTAAAATATCGATTTTTAGCATGCTTTGAGCCTATATTTTGAAAACATTCTAGCACTGAGTAGGCATGTACAGATCGCTTCTGGGACCCAAAAATATCGAATTTTCGGGGGTTTAGGGCTAGAATTTGAGATATAAACGGGTACAGATGATGCAGGCACATATCGACTTTTGGGCACCTAAAATATCGATTTTGAGCATGTTTTGAGCCTATATTTTGAAAACATTCTAGCACTGAGTAGGCATGTACAGATCGCTTCTGGGACCCCAAAATATCGAATTTTCGGGTGTTTGGAGCCTGAATTTGAGATATAAACGGGTACTGAAGATGCATACACATATCGACTTTTGGGCACCTAAAACATCGATTTTAAGCATGTTTTGGGCCTGTATTTTGAAAATACTCTAACACGGAGTAGGCATGTACAGATCGCTTCTGGGACCCCAAAATATCGAATTTTCAGGTGTTTTGGTCCTGAATTTGAGATATCGCCTTTACGCACCTAAAATATCGATTTTTAGCATGTTTTGAGCATATATTTTAAAAATATATTCTAGCACTGAGTAGGCATGTACAGATCGCTTCTGGGACCCCTAAATATCGAATTTTCGGGTGTTTTGAGTTTGAATTTGAGATATAAACGAGTACAGAAGATGCATGCACATATCGACTTTTGGGCACCTAAAATATCGATTTTGAGCATGTTTTGAGCCTATATTTTGAAAACATTCTAGCACTAAGTAGGCATGTACAGATCGCTTCTGGGACCCAAAAATATCGAATTTTCGGGTGTTTAGGACCAGAAATTGAGATATAAACGGGTACAGAAGATGCATGCACATATCGACTTTTGGGCACCCAAAAGAACGATTTTGAGCATGTTTTGGGCCTGTATTTTGAAATTACTCTAACACGGAGTAGGCATGTACAGATCGCTTCTGGGACCCCAAAATATCGAATTTTCGGGTGTTTTGAGCTTGAATTTGAGATATAAACGAGTACAGAAGATGCATGCACATATCGACTTTTGTGCACCTAAAATTTCGATTTTGAGCATGTTTTGAGCCTATATTTTGAAAACACTCTAGCACTAAGTAGGCATGTACAGATCGCTTCTGGGACCCAAAAATATCGAATTTTCGGGTGTTTAGGGCCAGAATTTGAGATATAAACGGGTACAGAAGATGCATGCACATATCGACTTTTGGGCATCAAAAAGATCGATTTTCAGTATGTTTTTGGCCTGTATTTTGAAAATACTCTAACACGGAATAGGCATGTACAGATCGCTTCTGGGACCCCTAAATATCGAATTTCCGGGTGTTTTGGGCCTTAATTTAAGATATCGACTTTTTGGCACCTAAAATATCGATTTTTAGCATGTTTTTAGCCTTTATTTTGAAAATATTCTAGCACTGAGTAGGCATGTACATACTGCTTCTGGGACCCCAAAATATTGAATTTTGTGGTGTTTTGAGCCTGAATTTGAGATATAAACGGGTACAGAAGATGCATGCACATATCGACTTTTGGGCACCTAAAATATCGATTTTGAGCATGTTTTGAGCCTATATTTTGAAAACATTCTAGCACTGAGTAGGCATGTACAGATATCTTCTTGGACCCCAAAATATTGAACTTTGAGTGTTTTGAGCCTAAATTTGAGATATAAACGCGTATAGAAGATGCATACACATATTGACTTTGGGCAGCAAAAATATCGATTTTTAGCATGTTTTGGGCCTGAATTTTGAAAATACTCTAACACGGAGTAGGCATGTACAGATCGCTTCAGGGACCCCAAAATATCGAATTTTCGGGTGTTTAGGGCCAGAATTTGAGATATAAACGGGTACTGAAGAAGCATACACATATCGACTTTTGGGCACCTAAAACATCGATTTTGAGCATGTTTTGGGCCTGTATTTTGAAAATACTCTAACACGGAGTAGGCATATACAGATCGCTTCTGGGACCCCAAAATATCGAATTTTCGGGTGTTTTGGGCCTGAATTTGAGATATCGCCTTTACGCACCTAAAATATCGATTTTTAGCATGTTTTGAGCCTATATTTTAAAAATATATTCTAGCACTGAGTAGGCATGTACAGATCGCTTCTGGGACCCTTAAATATCGAATTTTCGGGTGTTTTGAGCTTGAATTTGAGATATAAACGAGTACAGAAGATGCATGCACATATCGACTTTTGGGCACCTAAAATATCGATTTTGAGCATGTTTTCAGCCTATATTTTGAAAACATTCTAGCACTAAGTAGGCATGTACAGATCGCTTCTGGGACCCAAAAATATCGAATTTTCGGGTGTTTAGGACCAGAATTTGAGATATAAACGGGTACAGAAGATGCATGCACATATCGTCGAACTTTTGGGCACCTAAAAGAACGATTTTCAGCATGTTTTGGGCCTGTTTTTTGAAAATACTCTAACACGGAGTAGGCATGTACAGATCGCTTCTGGGACCCCAAAATATCGAATTTTCGGGTGTTTTGAGCTTGAATTTGAGATATAAACGAGTACAGAAGATGCATGCACGTATCGACTTTTGTGCACCTAAAATTTCGATTTTGAGCATGTTTTGAGCCTATATTTTGAAAACACTCTAGCACTAAGTAGTCATGTACAGATCGCTTCTGGGACCCCAAAATATCGAATTTTGAGCATGTTTTCAGCCTATATTTTGAAAACATTCTAGCACTAAGTAGGCATGTACAGATCGCTTCTGGGACCCAAAAATATCGAATTTTCGGGTGTTTTGAGCCTGAATTTGAGATATAAACGGGTACTGAAGATGCATACACATATTGACTTTTGGGCACCTAAAACATCGATTTTAAGCATGTTTTGGGCCTGTATTTTGAAAATACTCTAACACGGAGTAGGCATGTACAGATCGCTTCTGGGACCCCAAAATATCGAATTTTCAGGTGTTTTGGTCCTGAATTTGAGATATCGCCTTTACGCACCTAAAATATCGATTTTTAGCATGTTTTGAGCCTATATTTTAAAAATATATTCTAGCACTGAGTAGACATGTACAGATCGCTTCTGGGACCCCTAAATATCGAATTTTCGGGTGTTTTGAGTTTGAATTTGAGATATAAACGAGTACAGAATATGCATGCACATATCGACTTTTGGGCACCTAAAATATCGATTTTGAGCATGTTTTGAGCCGATATTTTGAAAACATTCTAGCACTAAGTAGGCATGTACAGATCGCTTCTGGGACCCAAAAATATCGAGTTTTCGGGTGTTTAGGACCAGAATTTGAGATATAAACGGGTACAGAAGATGCATGCACATATCGACTTTTGGGCACCTAAAAGAACGATTTTGAGCATGTTTTGGGCCTGTATTTTGAAATTACTCTAACACGGAGTAGGCATGTACAGATCGCTTCTGGGACCCCAAAATATCAAATTTTCGGGTGTTTTGAGCTTGAATTTGAGATATAAACGAGTACAGAAGATGCATGCACATATCGACTTTTGTGCACCTAAAATTTTTATTTTGAGCATGTTTTGAGCCTATATTTTGAAAACACTCTAGCACTAAGTAGGCATGTACAGATCGCTTCTGGGACCCAAAAACATCGAATTTTCGGGTGTTTAGGGCCAGAATTTGAGATATAAACGGGTACAGAAGATGCATGCACATATCGACTTTTGGGCATCTAAAAGATCGATTTTCAGGATGTTTTTGGCCTGTACTTTGAAAATACTCTAACACGGAGTAGGCATGTACAGATCGCTTCTGGGACCCCTAAATATCGAATTTCCGGGTGTTTTGGGCCTTAATTTAAGATATCGACTTTTTGGCACCTAAAATATCGATTTTTAGCATGTTTTTAGCCTATATTTTGAAAATATTCTAGCACTGAGTAGGCATGTACAGATTGCTTCTGGGACCCCAAAATATTGAATTTTGTGGTGTTTTGAGCCTGAATTTGAGATATAAACGGGTACAGAAGATACATGCACATATTGACTTTGGGCATCTAAAATATCGATTTTCAGCATGTTTTGGGTATGTATTTTGAAAATACTCTAACACGGATTAGGCATGTACAGATCGCTTCTGGGACCCCCAAAAATCGAATTTTTGGGTGTTTTGAGCCTGAATTTGAGATGTAAACGGGTACTGAAGATGCATGCACTTATCGACTTTTGGCACCTAAAACATCGATTTTGAGCATGTTTTGGGCCTGTATTTTGAAAATACTCTAACACGGAGTAGGCATGTACAGATCGCTTCTGGGACCCCTAAATATCGAATTTTCGGGTGTTTTGGGCCATAATTTGAGATATCTACTTTTTGGCACCTAAAATATCGATTTTTAGCATGCTTTGAGCCTATATTTTGAAAACATTCTAGCACTGAGTAGGCATGTACAGATCGCTTCTGGGACCCAAAAATATCGAATTTTCGGGGGTTTAGGGCTAGAATTTGAGATATAAACGGGTACAGATGATGCAGGCACATATCGACTTTTGGGCACCTAAAATATCGATTTTGAGCATGTTTTGAGCCTATATTTTGAAAACATTCTAGCACTGAGTAGGCATGTACAGATCGCTTCTGGGACCCCAAAATATCGAATTTTCGGGTGTTTGGAGCCTGAATTTGAGATATAAACGGGTACTGAAGATGCATACACATATCGACTTTTGGGCACCTAAAACATCGATTTTAAGCATGTTTTGGGCCTGTATTTTGAAAATACTCTAACACGGAGTAGGCATGTACAGATCGCTTCTGGGACCCCAAAATATCGAATTTTCAGGTGTTTTGGTCCTGAATTTGAGATATCGCCTTTACGCACCTAAAATATCGATTTTTAGCATGTTTTGAGCATATATTTTAAAAATATATTCTAGCACTGAGTAGGCATGTACAGATCGCTTCTGGGACCCCTAAATATCGAATTTTCGGGTGTTTTGAGTTTGAATTTGAGATATAAACGAGTACAGAAGATGCATGCACATATCGACTTTTGGGCACCTAAAATATCGATTTTGAGCATGTTTTGAGCCTATATTTTGAAAACATTCTAGCACTAAGTAGGCATGTACAGATCGCTTCTGGGACCCAAAAATATCGAATTTTCGGGTGTTTAGGACCAGAAATTGAGATATAAACGGGTACAGAAGATGCATGCACATATCGACTTTTGGGCACCCAAAAGAACGATTTTGAGCATGTTTTGGGCCTGTATTTTGAAATTACTCTAACACGGAGTAGGCATGTACAGATCGCTTCTGGGACCCCAAAATATCGAATTTTCGGGTGTTTTGAGCTTGAATTTGAGATATAAACGAGTACAGAAGATGCATGCACATATCGACTTTTGTGCACCTAAAATTTCGATTTTGAGCATGTTTTGAGCCTATATTTTGAAAACACTCTAGCACTAAGTAGGCATGTACAGATCGCTTCTGGGACCCAAAAATATCGAATTTTCGGGTGTTTAGGGCCAGAATTTGAGATATAAACGGGTACAGAAGATGCATGCACATATCGACTTTTGGGCATCAAAAAGATCGATTTTCAGTATGTTTTTGGCCTGTATTTTGAAAATACTCTAACACGGAATAGGCATGTACAGATCGCTTCTGGGACCCCTAAATATCGAATTTCCGGGTGTTTTGGGCCTTAATTTAAGATATCGACTTTTTGGCACCTAAAATATCGATTTTTAGCATGTTTTTAGCCTTTATTTTGAAAATATTCTAGCACTGAGTAGGCATGTACATACTGCTTCTGGGACCCCAAAATATTGAATTTTGTGGTGTTTTGAGCCTGAATTTGAGATATAAACGGGTACAGAAGATGCATGCACATATCGACTTTTGGGCACCTAAAATATCGATTTTGAGCATGTTTTGAGCCTATATTTTGAAAACATTCTAGCACTGAGTAGGCATGTACAGATATCTTCTTGGACCCCAAAATATTGAACTTTGAGTGTTTTGAGCCTAAATTTGAGATATAAACGCGTATAGAAGATGCATACACATATTGACTTTGGGCAGCAAAAATATCGATTTTTAGCATGTTTTGGGCCTGAATTTTGAAAATACTCTAACACGGAGTAGGCATGTACAGATCGCTTCAGGGACCCCAAAATATCGAATTTTCGGGTGTTTAGGGCCAGAATTTGAGATATAAACGGGTACTGAAGAAGCATACACATATCGACTTTTGGGCACCTAAAACATCGATTTTGAGCATGTTTTGGGCCTGTATTTTGAAAATACTCTAACACGGAGTAGGCATATACAGATCGCTTCTGGGACACCAAAATATCGAATTTTCGGGTGTTTTGGGCCTGAATTTGAGATATCGCCTTTACGCACCTAAAATATCGATTTTTAGCATGTTTTGAGCCTATATTTTAAAAATATATTCTAGCACTGAGTAGGCATGTACAGATCGCTTCTGGGACCCTTAAATATCGAATTTTCGGGTGTTTTGAGCTTGAATTTGAGATATAAACGAGTACAGAAGATGCATGCACATATCGACTTTTGGGCACCTAAAATATCGATTTTGAGCATGTTTTCAGCCTATATTTTGAAACATTCTAGCACTAAGTAGGCATGTACAGATCGCTCCTGGGACCCAAAAATATCGAATTTTCGGGTGTTTAGGACCAGAATTTGAGATATAAACGGGTACAGAAGATGCATGCACATATCGTCGAACTTTTGGGCACCTAAAAGAACGATTTTCAGCATGTTTTGGGCCTGTTTTTTGAAAATACTCTAACACGGAGTAGGCATGTACAGATCGCTTCTGGGACCCCAAAATATCGAATTTTCGGGTGTTTTGAGCTTGAATTTGAGATATAAACGAGTACAGAAGATGCATGCACGTATCGACTTTTGTGCACCTAAAATTTCGATTTTGAGCATGTTTTGAGCCTATATTTTGAAAACACTCTAGCACTAAGTAGTCATGTACAGATCGCTTCTGGGACCCCAAAATATCGAATTTTGAGCATGTTTTCAGCCTATATTTTGAAAACATTCTAGCACTAAGTAGGCATGTACAGATCGCTTCTGGGACCCAAAAATATCGAATTTTCGGGTGTTTAGGACCAGAATTTGAGATATAAACGGGTACAGAAGATGCATGCACATATCGACTTTTGGGCACCTAAAAGAATGATTTTCAGAATGTTTTGGGCCTGTTTTTTGAAAATACTCTAACACGGAGTAGGCATGTACAGATCGCTTCTGGGACCCCAAAATATCGAATTTTCGGGTGTTTTGAGCTTGAATTTGAGATATAAACGAGTACAGAAGATGCATGCACGTATCGACTTTTGTGCACCTAAAATTTCGATTTTGAGCATGTTTTGAGCCTATATTTTGAAAACACTCTAGCACTAAGTAGTCATGTACAGATAGCTTCTGGGACCCCAAAATATCGAATTTTCGGGTGTTTTGGGCCTGAATTTGAGATATCGCCTTTACGCACCTAAAATATCGATTTTTAGCATGTTTTGAGCTCATATTTTGAAAATATTCTAGCACTGAGTAGGCATGTACAGATCGCTTCTGGGACCCCAAAATATAGAATTTTAGGGTGTTTTGAGCCTGAATTTCAGATATAAACGGGTACAGAAGATACATGCACATATTGACTTTGGGCATCTAAAATATTGAATTTGAGCATGTTTTAGGCCTGTATTTTGAAAATACTCTAACACGGAGTAGGCATGTACAGATCGCTTCTGGGACCCAAAAATATCGAATTTTCGGGTGTTTAGGGCCAGAATTTGAGATATAAACGGGTACAGAAGATGCATGCACATATCGACTTTTGGGCATCTAAAAGATCGATTTTCAGTATGTTTTTGGCCTGTATTTTGAAAATACTCTAACACGGAGTAGGCATGTACAGATCGCTTCTGGGACCCCTAAATAACGAATTTCCGGGTTTTTTCGGCCTTAATTTAAGATATCGACTTTTTGGCACCTAAAATATCGATTTTTAGCATGTTTTTAGCCTATATTTTGAAAATATTCTAGCACTGAGTAGGCATGTACAGATTGCTTCTGGGACCCCAAAATATTGAATTTTGTGGTGTTTTGAGCCTGAATTTGAGATATAAACGGGTACAGAAGATACATGCACATATTGACTTTGGGCATCTAAAATATCGATTTTCAGCATGTTTTGGGTATGTATTTTGAAAATACTCTAACACGGATTAGGCATGTACAGATCGCTTCTGGGACCCCAAAATATCGAATTTTTGGGTGTTTTTAGCCTGAATTTGAGATGTAAACGGGTACTGAAGATGCATGCACTTGTCGACTTTTTGGCACCTAAAACATCGATTTTGAGCATGTTTTGGGCCTGTATTTTGAAAATACTCTAACACGGAGTAGGCATGTACAGATCGCTTCTGGGACCCCAAAATATCGAATTTTCGGATGTTTTGAGCTTGAATTTGAGATATAAACGAGTACAGAAGATGCATGCACGTATCGACTTTTGTGCACCTAAAATTTCGATTTTGAGCATGTTTTGAGCATATATTTTGAAAACACTCTAGCACTAAGTAGTCATGTACAGATCGCTTCTGGGACCCCAAAATATCGAATTTACGGGTGTTTTGGGCCTGAATTTGAGATATCGCCTTTACGCACCTAAAATATCGATTTTTAGCATGTTTTGAGCTCATATTTTGAAAATATTCTAGCACTGAGTAGGCATGTACAGATCGCTTCAGGGACCCCAAAATATCGAATTTTCGGGTGTTTTGAGACTGAATTTGAGATATAAACGGGTACAGAAGATACATGCACATATTGACTTTGGGCATCTAAAATATTGAATTTGAGCATGTTTTAGGCCTGTATTTTGAAAATACTCTAACACGGAGTAGGCATGTACAGATCGCTTCTGGGACCCAAAAATATCGAATTTTCGGGTGTTTTGAGCCTGAATTTGAGATATAAACGGGTACTGAAGATGCATACACATATCGACTTTTGGGCACCTAAAACATCGATTTTGAGCATGTTTTGGGCCCGTATTTTGAAAATACTCTAACACGGAGTAGGCATGTACAGATCGCTTCTGGGACCACAAAATATCGAATTTTCGGGTGTTTTGGGCTTGAATTTGAGATATCGCCTTTACGCACCTAAAATATCGCTTTTTAGCATGTTTTGAGCCTATATTTTAAAAATATATTCTAGCACTGAGTAGGCTTGTACAGATCGCTTCTGGGACCCCTAAATATCGAATTCTCGGGTGTTTTGAGCTTGAATTTGAGATATAAACGAGTACAGAAGATGCATGCACATATCGACTTTTGGGCACCTAAAATATCGATTTTGAGCATGTTTTGAGCCTATATTTTGAAAACATTCTAGCACTAAGTAGGCATGTACAGATCGCTTCTGGGACCCAAAAATATCGAATTTTCGGGTGTTTAGGACCAGAATTTGAGATATAAACGGGTACAGAAGATGAATGCACATATCGACTTTTGGGCACCTAAAATATCGATTTTGAGCATGTTTTGAGCCTATATTTTGAAAACATTCTAGCACTAAGTAGGCATGTACAGATCGCTTCTGGGACCCAAATATATCGAGTTTTCGGGTGTTTAGGACCAGAATTTGAGATATAAACGGGTACAGAAGATGCATGCACATATCGACTTTTGGGCACCTAAAAGAACGATTTTGAGCATGTTTTGGGCCTGTATTTTGAAATTACTCTAACACGGAGTAGGCATGTACAGATCGCTTCTGGGACCCCAAAATATCAAATTTTCGGGTGTTTTGAGCTTGAATTTGAGATATAAACGAGTACAGAAGATGCATGCACATATCGACTTTTGTGCACCTAAAATTTTTATTTTGAGCATGTTTTGAGCCTATATTTTGAAAACACTCTAGCACTAAGTAGGCATGTACAGATCGCTTCTGGGACCCAAAAACATCTAATTTTCGGGTGTTTAGGGCCAGAATTTGAGATATAAACGGGTACAGAAGATGCATGCACATATCGACTTTTGGGCATCTAAAAGATCGATTTTCAGGATGTTTTTGGCCTGTACTTTGAAAATACTGTAACACGGAGTAGGCATGTACAGATCGCTTCTGGGACCCCTAAATATCGAATTTCCGGGTGTTTTGGGCCTTAATTTAAGATATCGACTTTTTGGCACCTAAAATATCGATTTTTAGCATGTTTTTAGCCTATATTTTGAAAATATTCTAGCACTGAGTAGGCATGTACAGATTGCTTCTGGGACCCCAAAATATTGAATTTTGTGGTGTTTTGAGCCTGAATTTGAGATATAAACGGGTACAGAAGATACATGCACATATTGACTTTGGGCATCTAAAATATCGATTTTCAGCATGTTTTGGGTATGTATTTTGAAAATACTCTAACACGGATTAGGCATGTACAGATCGCTTCTGGGACCCCCAAAAATCGAATTTTTGGGTGTTTTGAGCCTGAATTTGAGATGTAAACGGGTACTGAAGATGCATGCACTTATCGACTTTTGGCACCTAAAACATCGATTTTGAGCATGTTTTGGGCCTGTATTTTGAAAATACTCTAACACGGAGTAGGCATGTACAGATCGCTTCTGGGACCCCTAAATATCGAATTTTCGGGTGTTTTGGGCCATAATTTGAGATATCTACTTTTTGGCACCTAAAATATCGATTTTTAGCATGCTTTGAGCCTATATTTTGAAAACATTCTAGCACTGAGTAGGCATGTACAGATCGCTTCTGGGACCCAAAAATATCGAATTTTCGGGGGTTTAGGGCTAGAATTTGAGATATAAACGGGTACAGATGATGCAGGCACATATCGACTTTTGGGCACCTAAAATATCGATTTTGAGCATGTTTTGAGCCTATATTTTGAAAACATTCTAGCACTGAGTAGGCATGTACAGATCGCTTCTGGGACCCCAAAATATCGAATTTTCGGGTGTTTTGAGCCTGAATTTGAGATATAAACGGGTACTGAAGATGCATACACATATCGACTTTTGGGCACCTAAAACATCGATTTTAAGCATGTTTTGGGCCTGTATTTTGAAAATACTCTAACACGGAGTAGGCATGTACAGATCGCTTCTGGGACCCCAAAATATCGAATTTTCAGGTGTTTTGGTCCTGAATTTGAGATATCGCCTTTACGCACCTAAAATATCGATTTTTAGCATGTTTTGAGCATATATTTTAAAAATATATTCTAGCACTGAGTAGGCATGTACAGATCGCTTCTGGGACCCCTAAATATCGAATTTTCGGGTGTTTTGAGTTTGAATTTGAGATATAAACGAGTACAGAAGATGCATGCACATATCGACTTTTGGGCACCTAAAATATCGATTTTGAGCATGTTTTGAGCCTATATTTTGAAAACATTCTAGCACTAAGTAGGCATGTACAGATCGCTTCTGGGACCCAAAAATATCGAATTTTCGGGTGTTTAGGACCAGAAATTGAGATATAAACGGGTACAGAAGATGCATGCACATATCGACTTTTGGGCACCCAAAAGAACGATTTTGAGCATGTTTTGGGCCTGTATTTTGAAATTACTCTAACACGGAGTAGGCATGTACAGATCGCTTCTGGGACCCCAAAATATCGAATTTTCGGGTGTTTTGAGCTTGAATTTGAGATATAAACGAGTACAGAAGATGCATGCACATATCGACTTTTGTGCACCTAAAATTTCGATTTTGAGCATGTTTTGAGCCTATATTTTGAAAACACTCTAGCACTAAGTAGGCATGTACAGATCGCTTCTGGGACCCAAAAATATCGAATTTTCGGGTGTTTAGGGCCAGAATTTGAGATATAAACGGGTACAGAAGATGCATGCACATATCGACTTTTGGGCATCAAAAAGATCGATTTTCAGTATGTTTTTGGCCTGTATTTTGAAAATACTCTAACACGGAGTAGGCATGTACAGATCGCTTCTGGGACCCCTAAATATCAAATTTCCGGGTGTTTTGGGCCTTAATTTAAGATATCGACTTTTTGGCACCTAAAATATCGATTTTTAGCATGTTTTTAGCCTTTATTTTGAAAATATTCTAGCACTGAGTAGGCATGTACATACTGCTTCTGGGACCCCAAAATATTGAATTTTGTAATGTTTTGAGCCTGAATTTGAGATATAAACGGGTACAGAAGATGCATGCACATATCGACTTTTGGGCACCTAAAATATCGATTTTGAGCATGTTTTGAGCCTATATTTTGAAAACATTCTAGCACTGAGTAGGCATGTACAGATATCTTCTTGGACCCCAAAATATTGAACTTTGAGTGTTTTGAGCCTAAATTTGAGATATAAACTCGTATAGAAGATGCATACACATATTGACTTTGGGCAGCAAAAATATCGATTTTTAGCATGTTTTGGGCCTGAATTTTGAAAATACTCTAACACGGAGTAGGCATGTACAGATCGCTTCAGGGACCCCAAAATATCGAATTTTCGGGTGTTTAGGGCCAGAATTTGAGATATAAACGGGTACTGAAGAAGCATACACATATCGACTTTTGGGCACCTAAAACATCGATTTTGAGCATGTTTTGGGCCTGTATTTTGAAAATACTCTAACACGGAGTAGGCATATACAGATCGATTCTGGGACCCCAAAATATCGAATTTTCGGGTGTTTTGGGCCTGAATTTGAGATATCGCCTTTACGCACCTAAAATATCGATTTTTAGCATGTTTTGAGCCTATATTTTAAAAATATATTCTAGCACTGAGTAGGCATGTACAGATCGCTTCTGGGACCCTTAAATATCGAATTTTCGTGTGTTTTGAGCTTGAATTTGAGATATAAACGAGTACAGAAGATGCATGCACATATCGACTTTTGGGCACCTAAAATATCGATTTTGAGCATGTTTTCAGCCTATATTTTGAAAACATTCTAGCACTAAGTAGGCATGTACAGATCGCTTCTGGGACCCAAAAATATCGAATTTTCGGGTGTTTAGGACCAGAATTTGAGATATAAACGGGTACAGAAGATGCATGCACATATCGACTTTTGGGCACCTAAAAGAACGATTTTCAGAATGTTTTGGGCCTGTTTTTTGAAAATACTCTAACACGGAGTAGGCATGTACAGATCGCTTCTGGGACCCCAAAATATCGAATTTTCGGGTGTTTTGAGCTTGAATTTGAGATATAAACGAGTACAGAAGATGCATGCACGTATCGACTTTTGTGCACCTAAAATTTCGATTTTGAGCATGTTTTGAGCCTATATTTTGAAAACACTCTAGCACTAAGTAGTCATGTACAGATCGCTTCTGGGACCCCAAAATATCGAATTTTGAGCATGTTTTAAGCCTATATTTTGAAAACATTCTAGCACTAAGTAGGCATGTACAGATCGCTTCTGGGACCCAAAAATATCGAATTTTCGGGTGTTTAGGACCAGAATTTGAGATATAAACGGGTACAGAAGATGCATGCACATATCGACTTTTGGGCACCTAAAAGAATAATTTTCAGCATGTTTTGGGCCTGTTTTTTGAAAATACTCTAACACGGAGTAGGCATGTACAGATCGCTTCTGGGACCCCAAAATATCGAATTTTCGGGTGTTTTGAGCTTGAATTTGAGATATAAACGAGTACAGAAGATGCATGCACGTATCGACTTTTGTGCACCTAAAATTTCGATTTTGAGCATGTTTTGAGCCTTTATTTTGAAAACACTCTAGCACTAAGTAGTCATGTACAGATCGCTTCTGGGACCCCAAAATATCGAATTTTCGGGTGTTTAGGGCCAGAATTTGAGATATAAACGGGTACAGAAGATGCATGCACATATCGACTTTTGGGCATCAAAAAGATCGATTTTCAGTATGTTTTTGGCCTGTATTTTGAAAATACTCTAACACGGAGTAGGCATGTACAGATCGCTTCTGGGACCCCTAAATATCAAATTTCCGGGTGTTTTGGGCCTTAATTTAAGATATCGACTTTTTGGCACCTAAAATATCGATTTTTAGCATGTTTTTAGCCTTTATTTTGAAATTATTCTAGCACTGAGTAGGCATGTACATACTGCTTCTGGGACCCCAAAATATTGAATTTTGTGGTGTTTTGAGCCTGAATTTGAGATATAAACGGGTACAGAAGATGCATGCACATATCGACTTTTGGGCACCTAAAATATCGATTTTGAGCATGTTTTGAGCCTATATTTTGAAAACATTCTAGCACTGAGTAGGCATGTACAGATATCTTCTTGGACCCCAAAATATTGAACTTTGAGTGTTTTGAGCCTAAATTTGAGATATAAACTCGTATAGAAGATGCATACACATATTGACTTTGGGCAGCAAAAATATCGATTTTTAGCATGTTTTGGGCCTGAATTTTGAAAATACTCTAACACGGAGTAGGCATGTACAGATCGCTTCAGGGACCCCAAAATATCGAATTTTCGGGTGTTTAGGGCCAGAATTTGAGATATAAACGGGTACTGAAGAAGCATACACATATCGACTTTTGGGCACCTAAAACATCGATTTTGAGCATGTTTTGGGCCTGTATTTTGAAAATACTCTAACACGGAGTAGGCATATACAGATCGATTCTGGGACCCCAAAATATCGAATTTTCGGGTGTTTTGGGCCTGAATTTGAGATATCGCCTTTACGCACCTAAAATATCGATTTTTAGCATGTTGTGAGCCTATATTTTAAAAATATATTCTAGCACTGAGTAGGCATGTACAGATCGCTTCTGGGACCCTTAAATATCGAATTTTCGTGTGTTTTGAGCTTGAATTTGAGATATAAACGAGTACAGAAGATGCATGCACATATCGACTTTTGGGCACCTAAAATATCGATTTTGAGCATGTTTTCAGCCTATATTTTGAAAACATTCTAGCACTAAGTAGGCATGTACAGATCGCTTCTGGGACCCAAAAATATCGAATTTTCGGGTGTTTAGGACCAGAATTTGAGATATAAACGGGTACAGAAGATGCATGCACATATCGACTTTTGGGCACCTAAAAGAACGATTTTCAGAATGTTTTGGGCCTGTTTTTTGAAAATACTCTAACACGGAGTAGGCATGTACAGATCGCTTCTGGGACCCCAAAATATCGAATTTTCGGGTGTTTTGAGCTTGAATTTGAGATATAAACGAGTACAGAAGATGCATGCACGTATCGACTTTTGTGCACCTAAAATTTCGATTTTGAGCATGTTTTGAGCCTATATTTTGAAAACACTCTAGCACTAAGTAGTCATGTACAGATCGCTTCTGGGACCCCAAAATATCGAATTTTGAGCATGTTTTAAGCCTATATTTTGAAAACATTCTAGCACTAAGTAGGCATGTACAGATCGCTTCTGGGACCCAAAAATATCGAATTTTCGGGTGTTTAGGACCAGAATTTGAGATATAAACGGGTACAGAAGATGCATGCACATATTGACTTTTGGGCACCTAAAAGAATAATTTTCAGCATGTTTTGGGCCTGTTTTTTGAAAATACTCTAACACGGAGTAGGCATGTACAGATCGCTTCTGGGACCCCAAAATATCGAATTTTCGGGTGTTTTGAGCTTGAATTTGAGATATAAACGAGTACAGAAGATGCATGCACGTATCGACTTTTGTGCACCTAAAATTTCGATTTTGAGCATGTTTTGAGCCTTTATTTTGAAAACACTCTAGCACTAAGTAGTCATGTACAGATCGCTTCTGGGACCCCAAAATATCGAATTTTCGGGTGTTTTGGGCCTGAATTTGAGATATCGCCTTTACGCACCTAAAATATCGATTTTTAGCATGTTTTGAGCTCATATTTTGAAAATATTCTAGCACTGAGTAGGCATGTACAGATCGCTTCTGGGACCCCAAAATATAGAATTTTAGGGTGTTTTGAGCCTGAATTTGAGATATAAACGGGTACAGAAGATACATGCACATATTGACTTTGGGCATCTAAAATATTGAATTTGAGCATGTTTTAGGCCTGTATTTTGAAAATACTCTAACACGGAGTAGGCATGTACAGATCGCTTCTGGGACCCCAAAATATCGAATTTTCGGGTGTTTAGGGCCAGAATTTGAGATATAAACGGGTACAGAAGATGCATGCACATATCGACTTTTGGGCATCTAAAAGATCGATTTTCAGTATGTTTTTGGCCTGTATTTTGAAAATACTCTAACACGGAGTAGGCATGTACAGATCGCTTCTGGGACCCCTAAATATCGAATTTCCGGGTTTTTTCGGCCTTAATTTAAGATATCGACTTTTTGGCACCTAAAATATCGATTTTTAGCATGTTTTTAGCCTATATTTTGAAAATATTCTAGCACTGAGTAGGCATGTACAGATTGCTTCTGGGACCCCAAAATATTGAATTTTGTGGTGTTTTGAGCCTGAATTTGAGATATAAACGGGTACAGAAGATACATGCACATATTGACTTTGGGCATCTAAAATATCGATTTTCAGCATGTTTTGGGTATGTATTTTGAAAATACTCTAACACGGATTAGGCATGTACAGATCGCTTCTGGGACCCCAAAATATCGAATTTTTGGGTGTTTTTAGCCTGAATTTGAGATGTAAACGGGTACTGAAGATGCATGCACTTATCGACTTTTTGGCACCTAAAACATCGATTTTGAGCATGTTTTGGGCCTGTATTTTGAAAATACTCTAACACGGAGTAGGCATGTACAGATCGCTTCTGGGACCCCAAAATATCGAATTTTCGGATGTTTTGAGCTTGAATTTGAGATATAAACGAGTACAGAAGATGCATGCACATATCGACTTTTGTGCACCTAAAATTTCGATTTTGAGCATGTTTTGAGCATATATTTTGAAAACACTCTAGCACTAAGTAGTCATGTACAGATCGCTTCTGGGACCCCAAAATATCGAATTTACGGGTGTTTTGGGCCTGAATTTGAGATATCGCCTTTACGCACCTAAAATATCGATTTTTAGCATGTTTTGAGCTCATATTTTGAAAATATTCTAGCACTGAGTAGGCATGTACAGATCGCTTCAGGGACCCCCAAATATCGAATTTTCGGGTGTTTTGAGACGGAATTTGAGATATAAACGGGTACAGAAGATACATGCACATATTGACTTTGGGCATCTAAAATATTGAATTTGAGCATGTTTTAGGCCTGTATTTTGAAAATACTCTAACACGGAGTAGGCATGTACAGATCGCTTCTGGGACCCCAAAATATCGAATTTTCGGGTGTTTAGGGCCAGAATTTGAGATATAAACGGGTACAGAAGATGCATGCACATATCGACTTTTGGGCATCTAAAAGATCGATTTTCAGTATGTTTTTGGCCTGTATTTTGAAAATACTCTAACACGGAGTAGGCATGTACAGATCGCTTCTGGGACCCCTAAATATCGAATTTCCGGGTTTTTTCGGCCTTAATTTAAGATATCGACTTTTTGGCACCTAAAATATCGATTTTTAGCATGTTTTTAGCCTATATTTTGAAAATATTCTAGCACTGAGTAGGCATGTACAGATTGCTTCTGGGACCCCAAAATATTGAATTTTGTGGTGTTTTGAGCCTGAATTTGAGATATAAACGGGTACAGAAGATACATGCACATATTGACTTTGGGCATCTAAAATATCGATTTTCAGCATGTTTTGGGTATGTATTTTGAAAATACTCTAACACGGATTAGGCATGTACAGATCGCTTCTGGGACCCCAAAATATCGAATTTTTGGGTGTTTTTAGCCTGAATTTGAGATGTAAACGGGTACTGAAGATGCATGCACTTATCGACTTTTTGGCACCTAAAACATCGATTTTGAGCATGTTTTGGGCCTGTATTTTGAAAATACTCTAACACGGAGTAGGCATGTACAGATCGCTTCTGGGACCCCAAAATATCGAATTTTCGGATGTTTTGAGCTTGAATTTGAGATATAAACGAGTACAGAAGATGCATGCACATATCGACTTTTGTGCACCTAAAATTTCGATTTTGAGCATGTTTTGAGCATATATTTTGAAAACACTCTAGCACTAAGTAGTCATGTACAGATCGCTTCTGGGACCCCAAAATATCGAATTTACGGGTGTTTTGGGCCTGAATTTGAGATATCGCCTTTACGCACCTAAAATATCGATTTTTAGCATGTTTTGAGCTCATATTTTGAAAATATTCTAGCACTGAGTAGGCATGTACAGATCGCTTCAGGGACCCCCAAATATCGAATTTTCGGGTGTTTTGAGACGGAATTTGAGATATAAACGGGTACAGAAGATACATGCACATATTGACTTTGGGCATCTAAAATATTGAATTTGAGCATGTTTTAGGCCTGTATTTTGAAAATACTCTAACACGGAGTAGGCATGTACAGATCGCTTCTGGGACCCAAAAATATCGAATTTTCGGGTGTTTTGAGCCTGAATTTGAGATATAAACGGGTACTGAAGATGCATACACATATCGACTTTTGGGCACCTAAAACATCGATTTTGAGCATGTTTTGGGCCCGTATTTTGAAAATACTCTAACACGGAGTAGGCATGTACAGATCGCTTCTGGGACCACAAAATATCGAATTTTCGGGTGTTTTGGGCTTGAATTTGAGATATCGCCTTTACGCACCTAAAATATCGCTTTTTAGCATGTTTTGAGCCTATATTTTAAAAATAAATTCTAGCACTGAGTAGGCTTGTACAGATCGCTTCTGGGACCCCTAAATATCGAATTCTCGGGTGTTTTGAGCTTGAATTTGAGATATAAACGAGTACAGAAGATGCATGCACATATCGACTTTTGGGCACCTAAAATATCGATTTTGAGCATGTTTTGAGCCTATATTTTGAAAACATTCTAGCACTAAGTAGGCATGTACAGATCGCTTCTGGGACCCCAAAATATCGAATTTTCGGGTGTTTAGGACCAGAATTTGAGATATAAACGGGTACAGAAGATGAATGCACATATCGAGTTTTGGGCACCTAAAAGAACGATTTTGACCATGTTTTTGGCCTGTATTTTGAAAAAATTCTAGCACTGAGTAGGCATGTACAGATTGCTTCTTGGACCCCAAAATATTGAATTTTTGGGTGTTTTGAGCCTAAATTTGAGATATAAACGCGTATAGAAGATGCATACACATATTGACTTTGGGCACCAAAAATATCGATTTTTAGCATGTTTTGGGCCTGAATTTTGAAAATACTCTAACACGGAGTAGGCATGTACAGATCGCTTCTGGGACCCCAAAATATCGAATTTTCGGGTGTTTAGGGCCAGAATTTGAGATATAAACGGGTACTGAAGATGCATACACATATCGACTTTTGGGCACCTAAAACATCGATTTTGAGCATGTTTTGTGCCTGTATTTTGAAAATACTCTAACACGGAGTAGGCATGTACAGATCGCTTCTGGGACCCCAAAATATCGAATTTTCGGGTGTTTTGGGCCTGCATTTGAGATATCGCCTTTACGCACCTAAAATATCGATTTTTAGCATGTTTTGAGCCTATATTTTAAAAATAAATTCTAGCACTGAGTAGGTATGTACAGATCGCTTCTGGGACCCCTAAATATCGAATTTTCGGGTGTTTTGAGCTTGAATTTGAGATATAAACGAGTACAGAAGATGCATGCACATATTGACTTTTGGGGACCTAAAATATCGATTTTGAGCATGTTTTGAGCCTATATTTTGAAAACATTCTAGCACTAAGTAGGCATGTACAGATCGCTTCTGGGACCCAAAAATATCGAATTTTCGGGTGTTTAGTACCAGAATTTGAGATATAAACGGGTATAGAAGATGCATGCACATATCGACTTTTGGGCACCTAAAAGAACGATTTTGAGCATGTTTTGGGCCTGTATTTTGAAAATACTCTAACACGGAGTAGGCATGTACAGATCGCTTCTGGGACCCCAAAATATCGAATTTTCGGGTGTTTTGAGCTTGAATTTGAGATATAAACGAGTACAGAAGATGCATGTACGTATCGACTTTTGTGCACCTATAATTTCGATTTTGAGCATGTTTTGAGCCTATATTTTGAAAACACTCTAGCACTAAGTAGGCATGTACAGATCGCTTCTGGGACCCCAAAATATCGAATTTTCGGGTGTTTTGGGCCTGAATTTGAGATATCGCCTTTACGCACCTAAAATATCGATTTTTAGCATGTTTTGAGCTCATATTTTTGAAAATATTCTAGCACTGAGTAGGCATGTACAGATCGCTTCTGGGACCCCAAAATATCGAATTTTCGGGTGTTTTGAGCCTGAATTTGTGATATAAACGGGTACAGAAGATACATGCACATATTGACTTTGGGCATCTAAAATATCGAGTTTGAGCATGTTTTAGGCCTGTATTTTGAAAATACTCTAACACGGAGTAGGCATGTACAGATCGCTTCTGGGACCCCAAAATATCGAATTTTCGGGTTTTTTGAGCCTGAATTTGAGATATAAACGGGTACTGAAGATGCATACACATATCGACTTTTGGGCACCTAAAACATCGATTTTGAGCATGTTTTGGGCCTGTATTTTGAAAATACTCTAACACGGAGTAGGCATGTACAGATCGCTTCTGGGACCCCATAATATCGAATTTTCGGATGTTTTGGGCCTGAATTTGAGATATCGCCTTTACGCACCTAAAATATCGATTTTTAGCATGTTTTGAGCCTATATTTTAAAAATATATTCTAGCACTGAGTAGGCATTTACAGATCGCTTCTGGGACCCCTAAATATCAAATTTTCGGGTGTTTTGAGCTTGAATTTGAGATATAAACGAGTAAAGAAGATGCATGCACATATCGGCTTTTGGGCACCTAAAATATCGATTTTGAGCATGTTTTGAGCCTATATTTTGAAAACATTCTAGCACTAAGTAGGCATGTACAGATCGCTTCTGGGACCCAAAAATATCGAATTTTCGGGTGTTTAAGACAAGAATTTGAGATATAAACGGGTACTGAAGATGCATGCACATATCGACTTTTGGGCACCTAAAAGAACGATTTGGAGCATGTTTTGGGCCTGTATTTTGAAAATACTCTAACACGGAGTAGGCATGTACAGATCGCTTCTGGGACCCCAAAATATCGAATTTTCGGGTGTTTTGAGCTTGAATTTGAGATATAAACGAATACAGAAGATGCATGTACGTATCGACTTTTGTGCACCTAAAATTTCGATTTTGAGCATGTTTTGAGCCTATATTTTGAAAACACTCTAGCACTAAGTAGGCATGTACAGATCGCTTCTGGGACCCCAAAATATCGAATTTTCGGGTGTTTTGGGCCTGAATTTGAGATATCGCCTTTACGCACCTAAAATATCGATTTTTAGCATGTTTTGAGCTCATATTTTGAAAATATTCTAGCACTGAGTAGGCATGTACAGATCGCTTCTGGGACCCCAAAATATCGAATTTTCGGGTGTTTTGAGCCTGAATTTGAGATATAAACGGGTACAGAAGATACATGCACATATTGACTTTGGGCATCTAAAATATCGAATTTGAGCATGTTTTAGGCCTGTATTTTGAAAATACTCTAACACGGAGTAGGCATGTACAGATCGCTTCTGGGACCCCAAAATATCGAATTTTCGGGTGTTTTGAGCCTGAATTTGAGATATAAACGGGTACTAAAGATGCATACACATATCGACTTTTGGGCACCTAAAACATCGATTTTGAGCATGTTTCTGGTCTGTATTTTGAAAATACTCTAACACGGAGTAGGCATGTACAGATCGCTTCTGGGACCCCAAAATATCGAATTTTCAGGTGTTTTGGGCCTGAATTTGAGATATCGCCTTTACGCACCTAAAATATCGATTTTTAGCATGTTTTGAGCCTATATTTTAAAAATATATTCTAGCACTGAGTAGGCATTTACAGATCGCTTCTGGGACCCCTAAATATCGAATTTTCGGGTGTTTTGAGCTTGAATTTGAGATATAAACGAGTACAGAAGATGCATGCACATATCGACTTTTGGGCACCTAAAATATCGATTTTGAGCATGTTTTGAGCCTATATTTTGAAAACATTCTAGCACTAAGTAGGCATGTACAGATCGCTTCTGGGACCCAAAAATATCGAATTTTCGGGTGTTTAGGACCAGAATTTGAGATATAAACGGGTACTGAAGATGCATGCGCATATCGACTTTTGGGCACCTAAAATATAGATTTGGAGCATGTTTTGGGCCTGTATTTTGAAAATACTCTAACACGGAGTAGGCATGTACAGATCGCTTCTGGGACCCCAAAATATCGTATTTTCGGGTGTGTTGAGCTTGAATTTGAGATATAAACGAACACAGATGATGCATGTACGTATCGACTTTTGTGCACCTAAAATTTCGATTTTGAGCATGTTTTGAGCCTATATTTTGAAAACACTCTAGCACTAAGTAGTCATGTACAGATCGCTTCTGGGACCCCAAAATATCGAATTTTCGGGTGTTTTGGGCCTGAATTTGAGATATCGCCTTTACGCACCTAAAATATCGATTTATAGCATGTTTTTAGCTCATATTTTGAAAATATTCTAGCACTGAGTAGGCATGTACAGATCGCTTCTGGGACCCCAAAATATCCAATTTTCGGGTGTTTTGAGCCTGAATTTGAGATATAAACGGGTACAGAAGATACATGCACATATTGACTTTGGGCATCTAAAATATCGAATTTGAGCATGTTTTAGGCCTGTATTTTGAAAATACTCTAACACGGAGTAGGCATGTACAGATCGCTTCTGGGACCCCAAAATATCGAATTTTCGGGTGTTTTGAGCCTGAATTTGAGATATAAACGGGTACTAAAGATGCATACACATATCGACTTTTGGGCACCTAAAACATCGATTTTGAGCATGTTTTTGGCCTGTATTTTGAAAATACTCTAACACGGAGTAGGCATGTACAGATCGCTTCTGGGACCCCAAAATATCGAATTTTCGGGTGTTTTGGGCCTGAATTTGAGATATCGCCTTTACGCACCAAAAATATGGATTTTTAGCATGTTTTGAGCCTATATTTTAAAAATATATTCTAGCACTGAGTAGGCATGTACAGATCGCTTCTGGGACCCCTAAATCTCGAATTTTCGGGTGTTTTGAGCTTGAATTTGAGATATAAACGAGTACAGAAGATGCATGCACATATCGACTTTTGGGCACCTAAAATATCGATTTTGAGCATGTTTTGAGCCTATATTATGAAAACATTCTAGCACTAAGTAGGCATGTACAGATCGCTTCTGGGACCCAAAAATATCGAATTTTCGGGTGTTTAGGACCAGAATTTGAGATATAAACGGGTACAGAAGATTCATGCACATATCGACTTTTTGGCACCTAAAAGAACGATTTTGAGCATGTTTTGGGCCTGTATTTTGAAAATACTCTAACACGGAGTAGGCATGTACAGATCGCTTCTGGGACCCCAAAATATCGAATTTTCGGGTGTTTTGAGCTTGAATTTGAGATATAAACGAGTACAGAAGATGCATGCACATATCGACTTTTGTGTACCTAAAATTTCGATTTTGAGCATGTTTTGAGCCTATATTTTGAAAATACTCTAACACGGAGTAGGCATGTACAGATCGCTTCTGGGACCCCTAAATATCGAATTTCCGGGTGTTTTGGGCCTTAATTTGAGATATCGACTTTTTGGCACCAAAAATATGGATTTTTAGCATGTTTTGAGACTATATTTAAAAAATATATTCTAGCACTGAGTAGGCATGTACAGATCGCTTCTGGGACCCCTAAATATCGAATTTTCGGGTGTTTTGAGCTTTAATTTGAGATATAAACGAGTACAGAAGATGCATGCACATATCGACTTTTGGGCACCTAAAATATCGATTTTGAGCATGTTTTGAGCCTATATTTTGAAAACATTCTAGCACTAAGTAGGCATGTACAGATCGCTTCTGGGACCCAAAAATATCGAATTTTCGGGTGTTTAGGACCAGAATTTGAGATATAAACGGGTACAGAAGATGCATGCACGTATCGACTTTTGTGCACATAAAATTTCGATTTTGAGCATGTTTTGAGCCTATATTTTGAAAACACTCTAGCACTAAGTAGGCATTTACAGATCGCTTCTGGGTCCCCTAAATATCGAATTTTCGGGTGTTTTGAGCTTGAATTTGAGATATAAACGAGTACAGAAGATGCATGCACATATCGACTTTTTGGCACCTAAAATATCGATTTTGAGCATGTTTTGAGTCTATATTTTGAAAACATTCTAGCACTAAGTAGGCATGTACAGATCGCTTCTGGGACCCAAAAATATCGAATTTTCGGGTGTTTAGGACCAGAATTTGAGATATAAACGGGTACTGAAGATGCATGCACATATCGACTTTTGGGCACCTAAAAGAACGATTTGGAGCATGTTTTGGGCCTGTATTTTGAAAATACTCTAACACGGAGTAGGCATGTACAGATCGCTTCTGGGACCCCAAAATATCGAATTTTCGGGTGTTTTGAGCTTGAATTTGAGATATAAACGAGTACAGATGATGCATGTACGTATCGACTTTTGTGCACCTAAAATTTCGATTTTTAGCATGTTTTGAGCCTATATTTTGAAAACACTCTAGCACTAAGTAGGCATGTACAGATCGCTTCAGGGACCCCAAAATATCGAATTTTCGGGTGTTTTGGGCCTGAATTTGAGATATCGCCTTTACGCACCTAAAATATCGGTTTTTAGCATGTTTTGAGCTCATATTTTGAAAATATTCTAGCACTGAGTAGGCATGTACAGATCGCTTCTGGGACCCCAAAATATCGAATTTTCGGGTGTTTTGAGCATGAATTTGAGATATAAACGGGTACAGAAGATACATGCACATATTGACTTTGGGCATCAAAAATATCGAATTTGAGCATGTTTTAGGCCTGTATTTTGAAAATACTCTAACACGGAGTAGGCATGTACAGATCGCCTCTTTGACCCCAAAATATCGAATTTTCGGGTGTTTTGAGCCTGAATTTGAGATATAAACGGGTACTAAAGATGCATACACATATCGACTTTTGGGCACCTAAAACATCGATTTTGAGCATGTTTTTGGCCTGTATTTTGAATATACTCTAACACGGAGTAGGCATGTACAGATCGCTTCTGGGACCCCAAAATATCGAATTTTCTGGTGTTTTGGGCCTGAATTTGAGATATCGCCTTTACGCAACAAAAATATGGATTTTTAGCATGTTTTGAGTCTATATTTTAAAAATATATTCTAGCACTGAGTAGGCATGTACAGATCGCTTCTGGGACCCCTAAATCTCGAATTTTCGGGTGTTTTGAGCTTGAATTTGAGATATAAACGAGTACAGAAGATGCATGCACATATCGACTTTTGGGCACCTAAAATATCGATTTTGAGCATGTTTTGAGCCTATATTTTGAAAACATTCTAGCACTAAGTAGGCATGTACAGATCGCTTCTGGGACCCAAAAATATCGAATTTTCGGGTGTTTAGGACCAGAATTTGAGATATAAACGGGTACAGAAGATGCATGCACATATCGACTTTTTGGCACCTAAAAGAACGATTTTAGCATGTTTTGGGCCTGTATTTTGAAAATACTCTAACACGGAGTAGGCATGTACAGATCGCTTCTGGGACCCCAAAATATCGAATTTTCGGGTGTTTTGAGCTTGAATTTGAGATATAAACGAGTACAGAAGATGCATGCACATATCACCTTTGTGCACCTAAAATTTCGATTTTGAGCATGTTTTGAGCCTATATTTTGAAAATACTCTAACACGGAGTAGGTATGTACAGATCGCTTCTGGGACCCCTAAATATCGAATTTCCGGGTGTTTTGGGCCTTAATTTGAGATATCGACTTTTTGGCACCAAAAATATCGATTTTTAGCATGTTTTTAGCCTATATTTTGAAAATATTCTAGCACTGAGTAGGCATGTACAGATTGCTTTTTGGACCCCAAAATATTGAATTTTTGGGAGTTTTGAGCCTAAATTTGAGATATAAACGCGTATAGAAGATGCATACACATATTGACTTTGGGCAGCAAAAATATCGATTTTTAGCATGTTTTGGGCCTGAATTTTGAAAATACTCTAACACGGAGTAGGCATGTACAGATCGCTTCTGGGACCCCAAAATATCGAATTTTCGGGTGTTTAAGGCCAGTATTTGAGATATAAACGGGTACTGAAGATGCATACACATATCGACTTTTGGGCACCTAAAACATCGATTTTCAGCATGTTTTGGGCCTGTATTTTGAAAATACTCTAACACGGAGTAGGAATGTACAGATCGCTTCTGAGATCCCAAAATATCGAATTTTCGGGTGTTTTGGGCCTGAATTTGAGATATCGCCTTCATGCACCTAAAATATCGATTTTTAGCATGTTTTGAGCCTATATTTTAAAAATATATTCTAGCACTGAGTAGGCATGTACAGATCGCTTCTGGGACCCCTAAATATCGAATTTTCTGGTGTTTTGGGCCTTAATTTGAGATATCGACTTTTTGGCACCTAAAATATCGATTTTTAGCATGTTTTTAGCCTATATTTTGAAAATATTCTAGCACTGAGTAGGCATGTACAGATTGCTTCTGGGACCCCAAAATATTGAATTTTCGGGTGTTTAGGACCAGAATTTAAGATATAAACGGGTACAGAAGATACATGCACATATTGACTTTGGGCATCTAAAATATCGATTTTGAGCATATTTTGAGCCTATATTTTGAAAACATTCTAGCACTGAGTAGGCATGTACATATCCCTTCTGGGACCCCTAAATATCGAATTTTCGGGTGTTTTGGGACTAAATTTGAGATATCGACTTTTTGACACCTAAAATATCGATTTTTAGCATGTTTTTAGCCTATATTTTGAAAATATTCAAGCACTGAGTAGGCATGTACAGATTGCTTCTGGGACCCCAAAATATTGAATTCTCGGGTGTTTTGAGCCTGAATTTGAGATATATACGGGTACAGAAGATACATGCACATTTTGACTTTGGGCATCTAAAATATCGATTTTCAGCATGTTTTGGGCCTGTATTTTGAAAATACTCTAACACGGAGTAGGCATGTACAGATCGTTTCTGGGACCCCAAAATATCGAATTTTCGGGTGTTTTGGGCCTGAATTTGAGATATCGCCTTTATGCACCTAAAATATCGATTTTTAGCATGTTTTGAGCTCATATTTTGAAAATATTCTAGCACTGAGTAGGCATGTACAGATAGCTTCTGGGACCCCAAAATATCGAATTTTCGGGTGTTTTGAGCCTGAATTTGAGATATAAACGGGTACAGAAGATACATGCACATATTGACTTTGGGCATCTAAAATATCGATTTTGAGCATATTTTGAGCCTATATTTTGAAAATATTCTAGCACTGAGTAGGCATGTACAGATTGCTTCTGGGACCCGAAAATATTGAATTTTCGGGTGTTTAGGGCCAGAATTTAAGATATAAACTGGTACAGAAGATACATGCACATATAGACTTTGGGCATCTAAAATATCGATTTTGAGTATATTTTGAGCCTATATTTTGAAAACATTCTAGCACTGAGCAGGCATGTACAGATCGCTTCTGGAACCCAAAAATATCGAATTTTCGGGGGTTTAGGGCCAGAATTTGAGATATAAACGGGTACAGAAGATACATGTACATATCGACTTTTGGGCACCTAAAATATCGATTTTGAGCATGTTTTGAGTCTATATTTTAAAAATATATTCTAGCACTGAGTAGGCATGTACAGATCGCTTCTGGGACCCCTAAATATCGAATTTTCGGGTGTTTTGAGCTTGAATTTGAGATATAAACGAGTACAGAAGATACATGCACATATTGACTTTGGGCACCTAAAATATCGATTTTGAGCATGTTTTAGGCCTGTATTTTGAAAACATTCTAGCACTAAGTAGGCATGTACAGATCGCTTCTGGGACCCAAAAATATAGAATTTTAGGGTGTTTTGAGCCTGAATTTGAGATATAAACGGGTACAAAAGATGCATGCACATATCGACTTTTGGGCACCTAAAAGAACGATTTTGAGCATGTTTTTGGCCTGTATTTTGAAAATACTCTAACACGGAGTAGGCATGTACAGATCGCTTCTGGGACCCCAAAATATCGAATTTTCGGGTGTTTAGGGCCAGAATTTGAGATATAAACGGGTACAGAAGATGCATGCACATATCGACTTTTGGGCACCTAAAAGATCGATTTTCAGTATGTTTTTGGCCTGTATTTTGAAAATACTCTAACACGGAGTAGGCATGTACAGATCGCTTCTGGGACCCCTAAATATCGAATTTTCTGGTGTTTTGGGCCTTAATTTGAGATATCGACTTTTTGGCACCTAAAATATCGATTTTTAGCATGTTTTTAGCCTATATTTTGAAAATATTCTAGCACTGAGTAGGCATGTACAGATTGCTTCTGGGACCCCAAAATATTGAATTTTCGGGTGTTTAGGACCAGAATTTAAGATATAAACGGGTACAGAAGATACATGCACATATTGACTTTGGGCATCTAAAATATCGATTTTGAGCATATTTTGAGCCTATATTTTGAAAACATTCTAGCACTGAGTAGGCATGTACAGATCCCTTCTGGGACCCCTAAATATCGAATTTTCGGGTGTTTTGGGACTGAATTTGAGATATCGACTTTTTGACACCTAAAATATCGATTTTTAGCATGTTTTTAGCCTATATTTTGAAAATATTCAAGCACTGAGTAGGCATGTACAGATTGCTTCTGGGACCCCAAAATATTGAATTCTCTGGTGTTTTGAGCCTGAATTTGAGATATAAACGGGTACAGAAGATACATGCACATATTGACTTTGGGAATCTAAAATATCAATTTTCAGCATGTTTTGGGCCTGTATCTTGAAAATACTCTAACATGGAGTAGGCATGTACAGATCGCTTGTGGGACCCCAAAATATCGAATTTTCGGGTGTTTTGAGCCTGAATTTGAGATATAAACGGGTACTGAAGATGCATGCACATATCGACTTTTGAGCACCTAAAACATTGATTTTGAGCATGTTTTGGGCCTGTATTTTGAAAATACTCTAAAACGGAGTAGGCATGTACAGATCGCTTCTGGGACCCCAAAATATCGAATTTTCGGGTGTTTTGGGCCTGAATTTGAGATATCGCCTTTACGCTCCTAAAATATCGATTTTTAGCATGTTTTGAGCTCATATTTTGAAAATATTCTAGCACTGAGTAGGCATGTACAGATCGCTTCTGGGACCCAGAAATATCGAATTTTCGGGTGTTTTGAGCCTGAATTTGAGATATAATCGAGTACAGAAGATATATGCACATATTGACTTTGGGCATCTAAAATATCGATTTTGAGCATATTTTGAGCCTATATTTTGAAAATATTCTAGCACTAAGTAGGCATATACAGATTGCTTCTGGGACCCCAAAATATTGAATTTTCGGGTGTTTAGGGCCAGAATTTAAGATATAAACGGGTACAGAAGATACATGCACATATTGACTTTGGGCATCTAAAATATCGATTTTGAGCATATTTTGAGCCTATATTTTGAAAACATTCTAGCACTGAGTAGGCATGTACACATCGCTTCTGGAACCCAAAAATATCGAATTTTCGGGGTTTAGGGCCAGAATTTGAGATATAAACGGGTACAGAAGATGCATGCACATATCGACTTTTGGGCACCTAAAATATCGATTTTCAGCATGTTTTGAGCCTATATTTTGAAAACATTCTAGCACTGAGTAGGCATGTACAGATTGCTTCTTGGACCCCAAAGTATTGAATTTTCGGGTGTTTAGGGCCAAATTTGAGATATAAAAGGGTACAGAAGATGCATGCACATATCGACTTTTGGGCACCTAAAATATCAATTTTGAGCATGTTTTGAGCCTATATTTTGAAAACATTCTAGCACTGAGTAGGCATGTACAGATCGCTTCTGGGACCCAAAAATATCGAATTTTCGGGTGTTTAGGTCCAGAATTTGAGATATAAACGGGTACAGAAGATGCATGCACATATCGACTTTTGGTCACCTAAAAGATCGATTTTCAGTATGTTTTTGGCCTGTATTTAAAAAATACTCTAACACGGAGTAGGCATGTACAGAACCCTTCTGGGACCCCTAAATATCGAATTTTCGGGTGTTTTGGGACTGAATTTGAGATATCGACTTTTTGACACCTAAAATATCGATTTTTAGCATGTTTTTAGCCTATATTTTGAAAATATTCAAGCACTGAGTAGGCATGTACAGATTGCTTCTGGGACCCCAAAATATTGAATTCTCTGGTGTTTTGAGCCTGAATTTGAGATATAAACGGGTACAGAAGATCCATGCACATATTGACTTTGGGCATCTAAAATATCGAATTTGAGCATGTTTTAGGCCTGTATTTTGAAAATACTCTAACACGGAGTAGGCATGTACAGATCGCTTCTGGGACCCCAAAATATCGAATTTTCGGGTGTTTTGAGCCTGAATTTGAGATATAAACGGGTACTGAAGATGCATGCCAATATCGACTTTTGGGCACCTAAAATATCGATTTTGAGCATGTTTTGGGCCTGTATTTTGAAAACATTCTAGCACTGAGTAGGCATGTACAGATTGCTTCTTGGACCCCAAAATATTGAATTTTCGGGTGTTTAGGGCCAGAATTTGAGATATAAAAGGGTACATAAGATGCATGCACATATCGACTTTTGGGCACCTAAAATATCAATTTTGAGCATGTTTTGAGCCTATATTTTGAAAACATTCTAGCACTGAGTAGGCATGTACAGATCGCTTCTGGGACCCAAGAATATCGAATTTTCGGGTGTTTACGGCCAGAATTTGAGATATAAACGGGTACAGAAGATGCATGCACATATCGACTTTTGGGCACCTAAAAGATCGATTTTCAGTATGTTTTTGGCCTGTATTTAAAAGATACGCTAACACGGAGTAGGCATGTACAGATAGCTTCAAGAACCCCTAAATATCGAATTTGCGGGTGTTTTGGGCCTGAATTTGAGATATCGCCTTTACGCACCTAAAATATCGATTTTTAGCATGTTTTGAGCTCATATTTTGAAAATATTCTAGCACTGAGTAGGCATGTACAGATCGCTTCTGGGACCCCAAAATATCGAATTTTCGGGTGTTTTGAGCCTGAATTTGAGATATAAACGGGTACAGAAGATCCATGCACATATTGACTTTGGGCATCTAAAATATCGAATTTGAGCATGTTTTAGGCCTGTATTTTGAAAATACTCTAACACGGAGTAGGCATGTACAGATCGCTTCTGGGACCCCAAAATATCGAATTTTCGGGTGTTTTGAGCCTGAATTTGAGATATAAACAGGTACTGAAGATGCATACACATATCGACTTTTGGGCATCTAAAACATCGATTTTGAGCATGTTTAAGGCCTGTATTTTGAAAATACTCTAACACGGAGTAGGCATGTACAGATCGCTTCTGGGACCCCAAAATATCGAATTTTCGGGGGTTTTGGGCCTGAATTTGAGATATCGCCTTTACGCACCTAAAATATCGATTTGTAGCATGTTTTAAGCCTATATTTTAAAAATATATTCTAGCACTGAGTAGGCATGTACAGATCGCTTCTGGGACCCCTAAATATCGAATTTTCGGGTGTTTTGAGCTTGAATTTGAGATATAAACGAGTACAGAAGATGCATGCACATATCGACTTTTGGGCACCTAAAATATCGATTTTGAGCATGTTTTGAGCCTATATTTTGAAAACATTCTAGCACTAAGTAGGCATGTACAGATCGCTTCTGGGACCCCAAAATATCGAATTTTCGGGTGTTTAGGACCAGAATTTGAGATATAAACGGGTACAGAAGATGCATGCACATATCGACTTTTGGGCACCTAAAAGAACGATTTTGAGCATGTTTTGGGCCTGTATTTTGAAAATACTCTAACACGGAGTAGGCATGTACAGATCGCTTCTGGGACCCCAAAATATCGAATTTTCGGGTGTTTTGGGCCTGAATTTGAGATATCGCCTTTACGCACCTAAAATATCGATTTTTAGCATGTTTTTAGCCTATATTTTGAAAATATTCTAGCACTGAGTAGGCATGTACAGATTGCTTCTGGGACCCCAAAATATCGAATTTTCGGGTGTTTTGAGCTTGAATTTGAGATATAAACGAGTACAAAAGATGCATGCACATATCGACTTTTGGGAACCTAAAATATCGATTTTGAGCATGTTTTGAGCCTATATTTTGAAAACACTCTAGCACTAAGTAGGCATGTACAGATCGCTTCTGGGACCCAAAAATATCGAATTTTCGGGTGTTTAGGGCCAGAATTTGAGATATAAACGGGTACAGAAGATGCATGCACATATCGACTTTTGGGCACCTAAAAGATCGATTTTCAGTATGTTTTTGGCCTGTATTTTGAAAATACTCTAACACGCAGTAGGCATGTACAGATCGCTTCTGGGACCCCTAAATATCGAATTTCCGGGTGTTTTGGGCCTTAATTTGAGATATCGACTTTTTGGCACCTAAAATATCGATTTTTAGCATGTTTTTAGCCTATATTTTGAAAATATTCTAGCACTGAGTAGGTATGTACAGATTGCTTCTGGGACCCCAAAATATTGAATTTTGTGGTGTTTTGAGCCTGAATTTGAGATATAAACGGGAACAGAAGATACATGCACATATTGACTTTGGGCATCTAAAATATCGATTTTCAGCATGTTTTTTGCATGTATTTTGAAAATACTCTAACACGGAGTAGGCATGTACAGATCGCTTCTGGGACCCCAAAATATCGAATTTTCGGGTGTTTTAAGCCTGAATTTGAGATGTAAACGGGCACTGAAGATGCATGCACTTATCGACTTTTTGGCACCTAAAACATCGATTTTGAGCATGTTTTGGGCCTGTATTTTAAAAATACTCTAACACGGAGTAGGCATGTACAGATCGCTTGTGGGACCCCAAAATATCGAATTTTCGGGTGTTTTGAGCCTGAATTTGAGATATAAACGGGTACTGAAGATTCATGCACATATCGACTTTTGAGCACCTAAAACATTGATTTTGAGCATGTTTTCGGCCGGTATTTTGAAAATACTCTAACACGGAGTAGGCATGTACAGATCGCTTCTGGGACCCCAAAATATCGAATTTTAGGGTGTTTTGGGCCTGAATTTGAGATATCGCCTTTACGCACCTAAAATATCGATTTTTAGCATGTTTTGAGCTCATATTTTGAAAATATTCTAGCACTGAGTAGGTATGTACAGATCGCTTCTGGGACCCCAAAATATCGAATTTTCGGGTTTTTTTGAGCCTGAATTTGAGATATAAACGGGTATAGAAGATACATGCACATATTGACTTTGGGCATCTAAAATATCGATTTTGAGCATATTTTGAGCCTATATTTTGAAAACATTCTAGCACTGAGTAGGCATGTACAGATCGCTTCTGGGACCCCTAAATGTCGAATTTTCGGGTGTTTTGAGCCTGAATTTGAGATATAAACGGGTACAGAAGATGCATGCACATATCGACTTTTGGGCACCTAAAATATCGATTTTGAGCATGTTTTGGGCCTGTATTTTGAAAACATTCTAGCACTGAGTAGGCATGTACAGATTGCTTCTTGGACCCCAAAATATTGAATTTTCGGGTGTTTAGGGCCAGAATTTGAGATATAAAAGGGTACAGAAGATGCATGCACATATCGACTTTTGGGCACCTAAAATATCAATTTTGAGCATGTTTTGAGCCTATATTTTGAAAACATTCTAGCATTGAGTAGGCATGTACAGATCGCTTCTGGGACCCAAGAATATCGAATTTTCGGGTGTTTACGGCCAGAATTTGAGATATAAACGGGTACAGAAGATGCATGCACATATCGACTTTTGGGCACCTAAAAGATTGATTTTCAGTATGTTTTTGGCCTGTATTTAAAAAATACTCTAACACGGAGTAGGCATGTACAGATCGCTTCTGGGACCCCAAAATAACGAATTTTCGGGTGTTTTGAGCCTGAATTTGAGATATAAACACGTACTGAAGATGCATACACATATCGACTTTTGGGCACCTAAAACATCGATTTTGAGCATGTTTAAGGCCTGTATTTTGAAAATACTCTAACACGGAATAGGCATGTACAGATCGCTTCTGGGACCCCAAAATATCGAATTTTCGGGGGTTTTGGGCCTGAATTTGAGATATCGCCTTTACGCACCTAAAATATCGATTTTTAGCATGTTTTAAGCCTATATTTTAAAAATATATTCTAGCACTGAGTAGGCATGTACAGATCGCTTCTGGGACCCCAAAATATCGAATTTTCGGGTGTTTTGGGCCTGAATTTGAGATATCGCCTTTACGCACCTAAAATATCGATTTTTAGCATGTTTTTAGCTTATATTTTGAAAATATTCTAGCACTGAGTAGGCATGTACAGATCGCTTCTGGGACCCCAAAATATCGAATTTTCGGGTGTTTTGAGCTTGAATTTGAGATATAAACGAGTACAGAAGATGCATGCACATATCGACTTTTGGGCACCTAAAAGATCGATTTTCAGTATGTTTTTGGCCTGTATTTAAAAAATACTCTAACACGGAGTAGGCATGTACAGATCCCTTCTGGGATCCCTAAATATCGAATTTTCGGGTGTTTTGGGACTGAATTTGAGATATCGACTTTTTGACACCTAAAATATCGATTTTTAGCATGTTTTTAGCCTATATTTTGAAAATATTCTAGCACTGAGTAGGCATGTACAGATTGCTTCTGGGACCCCAAAATATTTAATTCTCGGGTGTTTTGAGCCTGAATTTGAGATATAAACGGGTACAGAAGATACATGCACATATTGACTTTGGGCATCTAAAATATCGATTTTCAGCATGTTTTTGGCCTGTATTTTGAAAATACTCTAACACGGAGTAGGCATGTACAGATCGCTTCAAGGACCCCTAAATATCGAATGTTCGGGTGTTTTGGGCCTTAATTTGAGATATCGACTTTTTGGCACCTAAAATATCGATTTTTAGCATGTTTTTAGCCTATATTTTGAAAATATTCTAGCACTGAGTAGGCATGTACTGATTGCTTCTGGGACCCCAAAATATTGAATTTTCGGGTGTTTTGAGCCTGAATTTGAGATATAAACGGGTACAGAAGATGCATGCACATATTGACTTTGGGCATCTAAAATATCGATTTTCAGCATGTTTTGGGCATGTATTTTGAAAATACTCTAACACGGAGTAGGCATGTACAGATCGCTTCTGGGACCCCAAAATATCAAATTTTCGGGTGTTTTGAGCCTGAATTTGAGATATAAACGGGTACTGAAGATGCATGCACATATCGACTTTTTGGCACTTAAAACATCGATTTTGAGCATGTTTTGGGCCTGTATTTTGAAAATACTCTAACAAGGAGTAGGCATGTACAGATCGCTTCTGGGACCCCTAAATATCGAATTTTCGGGTGTTTTGGGACTAAATTTGAGATATCGACTTTTTGGCACCTAAAAGATCGATTTTTAGCATGTTTTTAACCTATATTTTGAAAATATTCTAGCACTGAGTAGGCATGTATAAATCGCTTCTGGGACCCCAAAATATCGAATTTTCGGGTGTTTTGAGCCTGAATTTGAGATATAAACGGGTACTGAAGATGCATGCACATATCGACTTTTGGTCACCTAAAAGATCGATTTTCAGTATGTTTTTGGCCTGTATTTTGTAAATACTCTAACAAGGAGTAGGCATGTACAGATCGCTTCTGGGACCCCTAATTATCGAATTTTCGGGTGTTTTGGGCCTTAATTTGAGATATCGCCTTTACGCACCTAAAATATCGATTTTTAGCATGTTTTGAGCCTATATTTTGAAAATATTCTAGCACTGAGTAGGCATGTACAGATCGCTTCTGGGACCCCAAAATATCGAATTTTCGGGTGTTTAGAGCCTGAATTTGAGATATAAACGGGTACAGAAGATGCATGCACATATCGAATTTTGGGCACCTAAAAGATCGATTTTCAGTATGTTTTTGGCCTGTATTTAAAAAATACTCTAACACGGAGTAGGCATGTACAGATCCATTCTGGGACCCCTAAATATCGAATTTTCGGGTGTTTTGGGACTGAATTTGAGATATCGACTTTTTGGCACCTAAAATATCGATTTTGAGCATGTTTTTAGCCTATATTTTGAAAATATTCTAGCACTGAGTAGGCATGTACAGATTGCTTCTGGGACCCCAAAATATTTAATTCTCGGGTGTTTTGAGCCTGAATTTGAGATATAAACGGGTTCAGAAGATACATACACATATTGACTTTGGGCATCTAAAATATCGATTTTCAGCATGTTTTGGGCCTGTATTTTGAAAATACTCTAACACGGAGTAGGCATGTACAGATCGCTTCTGGGACCCCAAAATATCGAATTTTCGGGTGTTTTGAGCCTGAATTTGAGATATAAACGGGTACTGAAGATGCATGCACATATCGACTTTTGAGCACCTAAAACATTGATTTTGAGCATGTTTTGGGCCTGTATTTTGAAAATACTCTAACACGGAGTAGGCATGTACAGATCGCTTCTGGGACACCAAAATATCGAATTTTCGGGTGTTTTGGGCCTGAATTTCAGATATCGCCATTACGCACCTAAAATATCGATTTTTAGCATGTTTTGAGCTCATATTTTGAAAATATTCTAACACGGAGTAGGCATGTACAGATCGCTTCTGGGATCCCAAAATATCGAATTTTCGGGTGTTTTGAGCCTGAATTTGAGATATAAACGGGTACTGAAGATGCATGCACATATCGACTTTTGGGCACCTAAAACATTGATTTTGAGCATGTTTTGGGCCTGTATTTTGAAAATACTCTAACACGGAGTAGGCATGTACAGATCGCTTCTGGGACCCAAAAATATCGAATTTTCGGGTGTTTTGGGCCTGAATTCGAGATATCGCCTTTACGCACCTAAAATATCGATTTTTAGCATGTTTTGAGCTCATATTTTGAAAATATTCTAGCACTGAGTAGGCATGTTCAGATCGCTTCTGGGACCCCAAAATATCGAATTTTCGGGTGTTTTGAGCTTGAATTTGAGATATAAACGAGTACAGAAGATGCATGCACATATCGACTTTTGGGCACCTAAAATATCGATTTTGAGCATGTTTTAAGCCTATATTTTGAAAACATTCTAGCACTGAGTAGGCATGTTCAGATCGCTTCAAGGACCCCAAAATATCGAATTTTCGGGTGTTTTGAGCTTGAATTTCAGATATAAACGAGTACAGAAGATGCATGCACATATCGACTTTTGGGCACCTTAAAGATCGAGTTTCAGTATGTTTTTGGCCTGTATTTTGAAAATACTCTAACACGGAGTAGGCATGTACAGATCGCTTCAAGGACCCCTAAATATCGAATGTTCGGGTGTTTTGGGCCTTAATTTGAGATATCGACTTTTTGGCACCTAAAATATCGATTTTGAGCATGTTTTTAGCCTATATTTTGAAAACACTCTAGCACTAAGTAAGCATGTACAGATCACTTCTGGGACCCAAAAATATCGAATTTTCGGGTGTTTAGGGCCAGAATTTGAGATATAAACGGGTACAGAAGATGCATGCACATATTGACTTTGGGCATCTAAAATATCGATTTTCAGCATGTTTTGGGCATGTATTTTGAAAACATTCTAGCACTGAGTAGGCATGTTCAGATCGCTTCTTGGACCCCAAAATATCGAATTTTCGGGTGTTTTGAGCTTGAATTTGAGATATAAACGGGTACTGAAGATGCATGCACTTATCGACTTTTCGGCACCTAAAAGATCGATTTTCAGTATGTTTTTGGCCTGTATTTAAAAAATACTCTAACACGGAGTAGGCATGTACAGATCCCTTCTGGGACCCCTAAATATCGAATTTTCGGGTGTTTTGGGACTGAATTTGAGATATCGAGTTTTTGACACCTAAAATATCGATTTTTAGCATGTTTTTAGCCTATATTTTGAAAATATTCTAGCACTGAGTAGGCATGTACTGATTGCTTCTGGGACCCCAAAATATTGAATTTTCGGGTGTTTTAAGCCTGAATTTGAGATATAAACGGGTACAGAAGATGCATGCACATATTGACTTTGGGCATCTAAAATATCGATTTTCAGCATGTTTTGGGCATGTATTTTGAAAATACTCTAACACTGAGTAGGCATGTACAGATCGCTTCTGGGACCCCTAAATATCGAATTTTCGGGTGTTTTGAGCCTGAATTTGAGATATAAACGGGTACTGAAGATGAATGCACATATCGACTATTGGGCACCTAAAATATCGATTTTGAGCATGTTTTAAGCCTATATTTTTAAAAAAACATTCTAGCACTGAGTAGGCATTTACAGATTGCTTCTGGGACACCAAAATATTGAATTTTCGAGTGTTTAGGGCCAGAATTTAAGATATAAACGGGTACAGAAGATACATGCACATATTGACTTTGGGCATCTAAAATATCGATTTTGAGCATATTTTGAGCCTACATTTTGAAAATATTCTAGCACTGAGTAGGCATGTACAGATCGCTAGTGGGACCCAAAAATATCGAATTTTCGGGGGTTTAGGAACAGAATTTGAGATATAAACGGGCACTGAAGATGAATGCACATATCGACTATTGGGCACCTAAAATATCGATTTTGAGCATGTTTTAAGCCTATATTTTTAAAAAAACATTCTAGCACTGAGTAGGCATTTACAGATTGCTTCTGGGACCCCAAAATATTGAATTTTCGAGTGTTTAGGGCCAGAATTTAAGATATAAACAAGTACTGAAGATGCATGCACATATCGATTTTTGGGCACCTAAAATATCGATTTTGAGCATGTTTTGAGCCTATATTTTGAAAATATTCTAGCACTGAGTAGGCATGTACAGATTGCTTCTGGCACCCCAAAATATCGAATTTTCGGGTGTTTAGGGCCAGAATTTGAGATATAAACGGGTACAGAAGATGAATGCACATATCGTATTTTGGGCACCTAAAAGATCGATTTTCAGTATGTTTTGGCCTGTATTTAAAAAATACTCTAACACGGAGTAGGCATGTACAGATCCATTCTGGGACCCCTAAATATCGAATTTTCGGGTGTTTTGGGACTGAATTTGAGATATCGACTTTTTGGCACCTAAAATATCGATTTTTAGCATGTTTTTAGCCTATATTTTGAAAATATTCTAGCACTGAGTAGGCATGTACAGATTGCTTCTGGGACCCCAAAATATTGAATTTTCGGGTGTTTTGAGCCTGAATTTGAGATATAAACGGGTACTGAAGATGCATGCACATATCGACTTTTGAGCACCTAAAACATTGATTTTGAGCATGTTTTGGGCCTGTATTTTGAAAATACTCTAACACGGAGTAGGGATTTACAGATCGCTTCTGGGACCCCAAAATATCGAATTTTCGGGTGTTTTGGGCCTGAATTTGAGATATCGCCTTTACGCACCTAAAATATCGATTTTTAGCATGTTTTGAGCTCATATTTTGAAAATATTCTAACACGGAGTAGGCATGTACAGATCGCTTCTGGGACCCCAAAATATCGAATTTTCGGGTGTTTTGAGCCTGAATTTGAGATATAAACGGGTACTGAAGATTCATGCACATATCGACTTTTGGGCACCTAAAACATTGATTTTGAGCATGTTTTGGGCCTGTATTTTGAAAATACTCTAACACGGAGTAGGCATGTACAGATCGCTTCTGGGACCCAAAAATATCGAATTTTCGGGTGTTTTGGGCCTGAATTTGAGATATCGCCTTTACGCACCTAAAATATCGATTTTTAGCATGTTTTGAGCTCATATTTTGAAAATATTCTAGCACTGAGTAGGCATGTTCAGATCGCTTCTGGGACCCCAAAATATCGAATTTTCGGGTGTTTTGAGCTTGAATTTGAGATATAAACGAGTACAGAAGATGAATGCACATATCGACTTTTGGGCACCTAAAATATCGATTTTGAGCATGTTTTAAGCCTATATTTTGAAAACATTCTAGCACTGAGTAGGCATGTTCAGATCGCTTCTGGGGCCCCAAAATATAGAATTTTCGGGTGTTTTGAGCTTGAATTTGAGATATAAACGAGTACAGAAGATGCATGCACATATCGACTTTTGGGCACCTAAAAGATCGATTTTCAGTATGTTTTTGGCCTGTATTTTGAAAATACTCTAACACGGAGTAGGCATGTACAGATCGCTTCAAGGACCCATAAATATCGAATGTTCGGGTGTTTTGGGCCTTAATTTGAGATATCGACTTTTTGGCACCTAAAATATCGATTTTTAGCATGTTTTTAGCCTATATTTTGAAAATATTCTAGCACTGAGTAGGCATGTACTGATTGCTTCCTGGACCCCAAAATATTGAATTTTCGGGTGTTTTGAGCCAGAATTTGAGATATAAACGGGTACAGAAGATGCATGCACATATTGACTTTGGGCATCTAAAATATCGATTTTCAGCATGTTTTGGGCATGTATTTTGAAAATACTCTAACACGGAGTAGGCATGTACAGATCGCTTCTGGGACCCCAAAATATCGAATTTTCGGGTGTTTTGAGCCTGAATTTGAGATATAAACGGGTACTGAAGATGCATGCACATATCGACTTTTTGGCACTTAAAACATCGATTTTGAGCATGTTTTGGGCCTGTATTTTGAAAATACTCTAAAAAGGAGTAGGCATGTACAGATCGCTTCTGGGACCCCAAAATATCGAATTTTCGGGTGTTTTGGGCCTTATTTTGAGATATCAACTTTTTGGCACCTAAAATATCGATTTTTAGCATGTTTTTACCCTATATTTTGAAAATATTCTAGCAATAAGTAGGCATGTACAGATTGCTTCTGGGACCCCAAAATATTGAATTTTCGGGTGTTTAGGGCCAGAATTTGAGATATAAAAGGGTACAGAAGATGCATGCACATATCGATTATTGGGCACCTAAAACTTCGATTTTGAGCATGTTTTGGGCCTGTATTTTGTAAATACTCTTAAACGGAGTAGACATGTACAGATCGCTTCTGGGACCCCAAAATATCGAATTTTCGGGTGTTTTGGGCCTGACATTGAGATATCGCCTTTACGCACCTAAAATATTGATTTTTAGCATGTTTTGAGCCTATATTTTGAAAATATTTTAGCACTGAGTAGGCATGTACAGATCGCTTCTGGGACCCTAAAATATCGAATTTTCGGGCGTTTTCAGCCTGAATTTGAGATATAAACGAGTACAGAAGATGCATGCACATATCGACTTTTGGGCACCTAAAATATCGATTTTTAACTTGTTTTGAGCCTATATTTAAAAAAAAACATTCTAGCACTGAGTAGGCATGTACAGATCGCTTCTGGGATCCCAAAATATCAAATTTTTTGTTTTTTTGAGCCTGAATTTGAGATATAAACGAGTATAGAAGATGCATACATATATTGACTTTGGGCACCAAAAATATCGATTTTCAGCATATTTTTGGCCTGAATTTTGAAAATACTCTATCACGGAGTAGGCATGTACAGATCGCTTCTGGGACCCCAAAAAATAGAATTTTCGGGTGTTTAGGGCCAGAATTCGAGATATAAACAGGTACAGAAGATGCAAGCACATATCGACTTTTGGGCACCTAAAAGATCGATTTTCAGTATGTTTTTGGCCTGTATTTTAAAAATACACTAACACGGAGTAGACATGTACAGATCGCTTCTGGGACCCCTAAATATCGAATTTTCGGGTGTTTTGGGCCTTAATTTGAGATATCGACTTTTTGGCACCTAAAATATCGATTTTTAGCATGTTTTTAGCCTATATTTTGAAAATATTCTAGCACTGAGTAGGCATGTACAGATTGTTTCTGGGACCCCAAAATATTGAATTTTCGGGTGTTTAGGACCAGAATTTAAGATATAAACGGGTACAGAAAATACATGCACATATTAACTTAGGGCATCTAAATTATCGATTTTGAGTATATTTTGAGCCTATATTTTGAAAAAGTTCTAGCACTGAGTAGGCATGTACAGATCGCTTCTGGGACCCCAAAATATCGATTTTTCGGGTGTTTTGAGCCTGAATTTGAGATATAAACGGGTACTGAAGATGCATGCACATATCGACTTTTTGGCACTTAAAACATCGATTTTGAGCATGTTTTGGGCCTGTATTTTGAAAATACTCTAACAAGGAGTAGGCATGTACAGATCGCTTCTGGGACCCCAACATATCGAAATTTCGGGTGTTTTGGGACTTTTTTTGAGATATCGACTTTTTGGCACCTAAAATATCGATTTTAAGCATGTTTTTAGCCTATATTTTGAAAATATTCTAGCACTAAGTAGGCATGTACAGATTGCTTCTGGGCCCCAATATATTGAATTTTCGGGTGTTTAGGGCCAGGATTTGAGATATAAACGGGTACAGAAGATGCATGCACATATCGACTTTTGGGCACCTAAAAGATCGATTTTCAGAATGTTTTTGGCCTGTATTTTGAAAATACTCTAACACGGAGTAGGCATGTACAGATCGCTTCAAGGACCCCTAAATATCGAATGTTCGGGTATTTTGGGCCTTAATTTGAGATACCGACTTTTTGGAACCTAAAATATCGATTTTTAGCATGTTTTTAGCCTATATTTTGAAAATATTCTAGCACTAAGTAGGCATGTACAGATTGTTTCTGGGACCCCAAAATATTGAATTTTCGGGTGTTTAGGGCCAGATTTTGAGATATAAACGGGTAAAGAAGATGCATGCACATATCGACTTTTGGGCACCTAAAAGATCGATTTTCAGAATGTTTTGGGCCTGTATTTTGATAATACTCTAACACGGAGTAGGCATGTACAGATCGCTTCTGGGACCCCTAAATATCGAATTTTCGGGTGTTTTGGGACTGAATTTGAGATATCGACTTTTTGTCACTTAAAAGATCGATTTTTAGCATGTTTTTAGCCTATATTTTGAAAATATTCTAGCACTGAGTAGGCATGTACAGATCGCTTCTGGGACCCCAAAATATCGAATTTTCGGGTGTTTTGAGCCTGAATTTGAGATATAAACGGGTACAGAAGATGCATACACATATCGACTATTGGGCACTTAAAACATCGATTTTGAGCATGTTTTGGGCCTGTATTTTGTAAATACTCTTAAACGGAGTAGGCATGTACAGATCGCTTCTGGGACCCCAAAATATCGAATTTTCGGGTGTTTTGGGCCTGACATTGAGATATCGCCTTTACGCACCTAAAATATTGATTTTTAGCATGTTTTGATCCTATATTTTGAAAATATTCTAGCACTGAGTAGGCATGTACAGATCGCTTCTGGGACCCCAAAATATCGAATTTTCGGGTGTTTTGAGCCTGAATTTGAGATATAAACGATTACAGAAGATGCATGCACATGTCGACTTTTGGGCACCTAAAATATCGATTTTTAACTTGTTTTGAGCCTATATTTAAAAAAAAAACATTCTAGCACTGAGTAGGCATGTACAGATCGCTTCTGGGATCCCAAAATATCAAATTTTCGGGTTTTTTGAGCCTGAATTTGAGATATAAACGAGTATAGAAGATGCATACATATATTGACTTTGGGCACCAAAAATATCGATTTTCAGCATGTTTTTGGCCTGAATTTTGAAAATACTCTATCACGGAGTAGGCATGTACAGATCGCTTCTGGGACCCCCAAAAATCGAATTTTCGGGTGTTTAGGGCCAGAATTTGAGATATAAACGGGTACAGAAGATGCAAGCACATATCGACTTTTGGGCACCTAAAAGATCGATTTTCAGTATGTTTTTGGCCTGTATTTTAAAAATACACTAACACGGAGTAGACATGTACAGATCGCTTCTGGGACCCCTAAATATCGAATTTTCGGGTGTTTTGGGCCTTAATTTGAGATATCGACTTTTTGGCACCTAAAATATCGATTTTTAGCATGTTTTTAGCCTATATTTTGAAAATATTCTAGCACTGAGTAGGCATGTACAGATTGTTTCTGGGACCCCAAAATATTGAATTTTCGGGTGTTTAGGGCCAGAATTTAAGATATAAACGGGTACAGAAGATACATGCCCATATTGACTTTGGGCATCTAAATTATCGATTTTGAGCATATTTTGAGCCTATATTTTGAAAACGTTCTAGCACTGAGTAGGCATGTACAGATCGCTTCTGGGACCCCAAAATATCGATTTTTCGGGTGTTTTGAGCCTGAATTTGAGATATAAACGGGTACTGAAGATGCATGCACATATCGACTTTTTGGCACTTAAAACATCGATTTTGAGCATGTTTTGGGCCTGTATTTTGAAAATATTCTAACAAGGAGTAGGCATGTACAGATCGCTTCTGGGACCCCAACATATCGAATTTTCGGGTGTTTTGGGCCTTTTTTTGAGATATCGACTTTTTGGCACCTAAAATATCGATTTTAAGCATGTTTTTAGCCTATATTTTGAAAATATTCTAGCACTAAGTAGGCAAGTACAGATTGCTTCTGGGCCCCAATATATTGAATTTTCGGGTGTTTAGGGCCAGGATTTGAGATATAAACGGGTACAGAAGATGCATGCACATATCGACTTTTGGGCACCTAAAAGATCGATTTTCAGAATGTTTTTGGCCTGTATTTTGAAAATACTCTAACACGGAGTAGGCATGTACAGATCGCTTCAAGGACCCCTAAATATCGAATGTTCGGGTGTTTTGGGCCTTAATTTGAGATATCGACTTTTTGTCACCTAAAAGATCGATTTTTAGCATGTTTTTAGCCTATATTTTGATAATATTCTAGCACTGAGTAGGCATGTACAGATCGCTTCTGGGACCCCAAAATATCGAATTTTCGGATGTTTTGAGCCTGAATTTGAGATATAAACGGGTACAGAAGATGCATGCACATATCGACTATTGGGCACCTAAAACATCGATTTTGAGCATGTTTTGGGCCTGTATTTTGTAAATACTCTTAAACGGAGTAGGCATGTACAGATCGCTTCTGGGACCCCAAAATATCGAATTTTCGGGTGTTTTGGGCCTGACATTGAGATATCGCCTTTACGCACCTAAAATATTGATTTTTAGCATGTTTTGAGCCTATATTTTGAAAATATTCTAGCACTGAGTAGGCATCTACAGATCGCTTCTGGGACCCCAAAATATCGAATTTTCGGGTGTTTTGAGCCTGAATTTGAGATATAAACGAGTACAGAAGATGCATGCACATGTCGACTTTTGGGCACCTAAAATATCGATTTTTAACTTGTTTTGAGCCTATATTTAAAAAAAAAACATTCTAGCACTGAGTAGGCATGTACAGATCGCTTCTGGGATCCCAAAATATCAAATTTTCGGGTTTTTTGAGCCTAAATTTGAGATATAAACGAGTATAGAAGATGCATACATATATTGACTTTGGGCACCAAAAATATCGATTTTCAGCATGTTTTTGGCCTGAATTTTGAAAATACTCTATCACGGAGTAGGCATGTACAGATCGCTTCTGGGACCCCAAAAAATCGAATTTTCGGGTGTTTTGGGCCTTAATTTGAGATATCGACTTTTTGGCACCTAAAATATCGATTTTTAGCATGTTTTTAGCCTATATTTTGAAAATATTCTAGCACTGAGTAGGCATGTACAGATTGCTTCTGGGACCCCAAAATATTGAATTTTGTGGTGTTTTGAGCCTGAATTTGAGATATAAACGGGTACAGAAGATACATGCACATATTGACTTTGGGCATCTAAAATATCGATTTTCAGCATGTTTTTTGCATGTATTTTGAAAATACTCTAACACGGATTAGGCATGTACAGATCGCTCCTGGGACCCAAAAATATCGAATTTTCGGGGGTTTAGGGACAGAATTTGAGATATAAACGGGTACAGAAGATGCATGCACATATCGACTTTTGGGCACCTAAAAGATCGATTTTCAGTATGTTTTTGGCCTGTATTTTGAAAATACTCTAACAAGGAGTAAGCATGTACATATCGCTTCTGGGACCCCTAATTATCGAATTTTCGGGTGTTTTGGGCCTTAATTTGAGATATCGCCTTTACGCACCTAAAATATCGATTTTTAGCATGTTTTGAGCCTATATTTTGAAAATATTCTAGCACTGAGTAGGCATGTACAGATTGCTTCTGGGACCCCAAAATATCGAATTTTCGGGTGTTTTGAGCCTGAATTTGAGATATAAACAAGTACTGAAGATGCATGCACATATCGACTTTTGGGCACCTAAAATATCGATTTTGAGCATGTTTTGAGCCTTTATTTTGAAAACATTCTAGCACTGAGTAGGCATGTACAGATTGCTTTTTGGACCCCAAAATATAGAATTTTTGGGTGTTTTGAGCCTAAATTTGAGATATAAACGCGTATAGAAGGTGCATACACATATTGACTTTGGGTGGCAAAAATATCGATTTTTAGCATGTTTTGGGCCTGAATTTTGAAAATACTCTAACACGGAGTAGGCATGTACAGATCGCTTCTGGGACCCCAAAATATCAAATTTTCGGGTGTTTAGGGCCAGAATTTGAGATATAAACGGATACAGAAGATGCATGTACATATCGAATTTTGGGCACCTAAAAGATCGATTTTCAGTATGTTTTTGGCCTGTATTTAAAAAATACTCTAACACGGAGTAGGCATGTACAGATCCATTCTGGGACCCCTAAATATCGAATTTTCGGGTGTTTTGGGACTGAATTTGAGATATCGACTTTTTGGCACCTAAAATATCGATTTTTAGCATGTTTTTAGCCTATATTTTGAAAATATTCTAGCACTGAGTAGGCATGTACAGATTGCTTCTGGGACCCCAAAATATTGAATTCTCGGGTGTTTTGAGCCTGAATTTGAGATATAAACGGGTACAGAAGATACATGCACATATTGACTTTGGGCATCTAAAATATCGATTTTCAGCATGTTTTGGGCCTGTATTTTGAAAATACTCTAACACGGAGTAGGCATGTACAGATCGCTTCTGGGACCCCAAAATATCGAATTTTCGGGTGTTTTGAGCCTGAATTTGAGATATAAACGGGTACTGAAGATGCATGCACATATCGACTTTTGAGCACCTAAAACATTGATTTTGAGCATGTTTTCGGCCTGTATTTTGAAAATACTCTAACACGGAGTAGGCATCTACAGATCGCTTCTGGGACCCCAAAATATCGAATTTTCGGGTGTTTTGGGCCTGAATTTTAGATATCGCCTTTACGCACCTAAAATATCGATTTTTAGCATGTTTTGAGCTCATATTTTGAAAATATTCTAGCACTGAGTAGGCATGTACAGATCGCTTCTGGGACCCTAAAATATCGAATTTTCGGGTGTTTTGAGCTTGAATTTGAGATATAAACGAGTACAGAAGATGCATGCACATATCGACATTTGGGCACCTAAAATATCGATTTTGAGCATGTTTTAAGCCTATATTTTGAAAACATTCTAGCACTGAGTAGGCATGTTCAGATCGCTTCTGGGACCCCAAAATATCGAATTTTCGGGTGTTTTGAGCTTGAATTTGAGATATAAACGAGTACAGAAGATGCATGCACATATCGACATTTGGGCACCTAAAATATCGATTTTGAGCATGTTTTAAGCCTATATTTTGAAAACATTCTAGCACTGAGTAGGCATGTTCAGATCGCTTCTGGGACCCCAAAATATCGAATTTTCGGGTGTTTTGAGCTTGAATTTCAGATATAAACGAGTACAGAAGATGCATGCACATATCGACTTTTGGGCACCTAAAAGATCGATTTTCTGTATGTTTTTGGCCTGTATTTTGAAAATACTCTAACACGGAGTAGGCATGTACAGATCGCTTCTGAGACCCAAAACTATCGAATGTTCGTGTGTTTTGGGCCTAAATTTGAGATATCGACTTTTTGGCACCTAAAATATCGATTTTTAGCATGTTTTTAGCCTATATTTTGAAAAAAATCTAGCACTGAGTAGGCATGTACTGATTGCTTCTGGGACCCCAAAATATTGAATTTTCGGGTGTTTTGAGCCTCAATTTGAGAAATAAACGGGTACAGAAGATGCATGCACATATTGACTTTGGGCATCTAAAATATCGATTTTCAGCATGTTTTGGGCATGTATTTTGAAAATACTCTAACACGGAGTAGGCATGTACAGATCGCTTCTGGGACCCCAAAATATCGAATTTTCGGGTGTTTTGAGCCTGAATTTGAGATATAAACGGGTACTGAAGATGCATGCACATATCGACTTTTTGGCACTTAAAACATCGATTTTGAGCATGTTTTGTGCCTGTATTTTGAAAATACTCTAACAAGGAGTAGGCATGTACAGATCGCTTCAGGGACCCCAAAATATTGAATTTTCGGGTGTTTTGGGCCTTATTTTGAGATATCGACTTTTTGGCACCTAAAATATCAATTTTTAGCATGTTTTTAGCCTATATTTTGAAAATATTCTAGCACTAAGTAGGCATGACACAGATTGCTTCTGGGACCCCAAACTATTGAATTTTCGGGTGTTTAGGGCCAGAATTTGAGATATAAACGGGTACAGAAGATGCATGCACATATCGACTTTTGGGCACCTAAAAGATCGATTTTCAGAATGTTTTAGGCCTGTATTTTGATAATACTCTAACACGGAGTAGGCATGTACAGATCGCTTCTGGGACCCCTAAATATCGAATTTTCAGGTGTTTTGGGACTGAATTTGAGATATCGACTTTTTGTCACCTAAAAGATCGATTTTTAGCATGTTTTTAGCCTATATTTTGAAAATATTCTAGCACTGAGTAGGCATGTACAGATCGCTTCTGGGACCCCAAAATATCGAATTTTCGGGTGTTTTGAGCCTGAATTTGAGATATAAACGGGTACTGAAGATGCATGCACATATCGACTATTTGGCACCTAAAACATCGATTTTGAGCATGTTTTAGGCCTGTATTTTGTAAATACTCTTAAACGGAGTAGGCATGTACAGATCGCTTCTGGGACCCCAAAATATCGAATTTTTGGGTGTTTTGAGCCTAAATTTGAGATATAAACGCGTATAGAAGGTGCATACACATATTAACTTTGGGCGGCAAAAATATCGATTTTTAGCATGTTTTGGGCCTGAATTTTGAAAATACTCTAACACGGAGTAGGCATGTACAGATCGCTTATGGGACCCCAAAATATCGAATTTTCGGGTGTTTAGGGCCAGAATTTGAGATATAAACGGGTACAGAAGATCCATGTACATATCGAATTTTGGGCACCTAAAAGATCGATTTTCAGTATGTTTTTGGCCTGTATTTAAAAAATACTCTAACACGGAGTAGGCATGTACAGATCCATTCTGGGACCCCTAAATATCGAATTTTCGGGTGGTTTGGGACTGAATTTGAGATATCGACTTTTTGGCACCTAAAATATCGATTTTTAGCATGTTTTTAGCCAATATTTTGAAAATATTCTAGCACTGAGTAGGCATTTACAGATTGCTTCTGGGACCCCAAAATATTGAATTCTCGGGTGTTTTTTAGCCTGAATTTGAGATATAAACGGGTACAGAAGATACATGCACATATTGACTTTGGGCATCTAAAATATCGATTTTCAGCATGTTTTGAGCCTGTATTTTGAAAATACTCTAACACGGAGTAGGCATGTACAGATCGCTTCTGGGACCCCAAAATATCGAATTTTCGGGTGTTTTGGGCCTGAATTTGAGATATCGCCTATACGCACCTAAAATATCGATTTTTAGCATGTTTTGAGATCATATTTTGAAAATATTCTAACACGGAGTAGGCATGTACAGATCGCTTCTGGGACCCCAAAATATCGAATTTTCGGGTGTTTTGAGCCTGAATTTGAGATATAAACGGGTACTGAAGATGCATGCACATATCGACTTTTGGGCACCTAAAACATTGATTTTGAGCATGTTTTGGGCCTGTATTTTGAAAATACTCTAACACGGAGTAGGCATGTACAGATCGCTTCTGGGACACAAAAATATCGAATTTTCGGGTGTTTTGGGCCTGAATTTGAGATATCGCCTTTACGCACCTAAAATATCGATTTTTAGCATGTTTTGAGCTCATATTTTGAAAATATTCTAGCACTGAGTAGGCATGTACAGATCGCTTCTGGGACCCCAAAATATCGAATTTTATTGTGTTTTGAGCTTGAATTTGAGATATAAACGAGTACAGAAGATGCATGCACATAACGACTTTTGGGCACCTAAAAGATCGATTTTCAGTATGTTTTTGGCCTGTATTTTGAAAATACTCTAACACGGAGTAGGCATGTACAGATCGCTTCAAGGACCCCTAAATATCGAATGTTCGGGTGTTTTGGGCCTTAATTTGAGATATCGACTTTTTGGCACCTAAAATATCGATTTTTAGCATGTTTTTAGCCTATATTTTGAAAAAATTCTAGCACTGAGTAGGCATGTACTGATTGCTTCTGGGACCCCAAAATATTGAATTTTCGGGTGTTTTGAGCCTGAATTTGAGATATAAACGGGTACAGAAGATGCATGCACATATTGACTTTGGGCATCTAAAATATCGATTTTCAGCATGTTTTGGGCATGTATTTTGAAAATACTCTAACACGGATTAGGCATGTACAGATCGCTTCTGGGACCCCAAAATATCGAATTTTCGGGTGTTTTGAGCCTGAATTTGAGATATAAACGGGTACTGAAGATGCATGCACATATCGACTTTTTGGCACTTAAAACATCGATTTTGAGCATGTTTTGGGCCTGTATTTTGAAAATACTCTAACAAGGAGTAGGCATGTACAGATCGCTTCTGGGACCTCAAAATATCGAATTTTCGGGTGTTTTGGGCCTTATTTTGAGATATCGACTTTTTGGCACCTAAAATATCGATTTTTAGCATGTTTTTAACCTATATTTTGAAAATATTCTAGCACTAAGTAGGCATGTACAGATTGCTTCTGGGACCCCAAAATATTGAATTTTCGGGTGTTTAGGGCCAGAATTTGAGATATAAACGGGTACAGAAGATGCATGCACATATCGACTTTTGGGCACCTAAAAGATAGATTTTTAGAATGTTTTTGGCCTGTATTTGGTAAATACTCTTAAACGGAGTAGGCAAGTACAGATCGCTTCTAGGATCCCAAAATATCGAATTTTTGGGTGTTTTGAGCCTAAATTTGAGATATAAACGCGTATAGAAGGTGCATACACATATTGACTTTGGGCGGCAAAAATATCGATTTTTAGCATGTTTTGGGCCTGAATTTTGAAAATACTCTAACACGGAGTAGGCATGTACAGATCGCTTATGGGACCCCAAAATATCGAATTTTCGGGTGTTTAGGGCCAGAATTTGAGATATAAACGGGTACAGAAGATGCATGTACATATCGAATTTTGGGCACCTAAAAGATCGATTTTCAGTATGTTTTTGGCCTGTATTTAAAAAATACTCTAATACGGAGTAGGCATGTACAGATCCATTCTGGGACCCCTAAATATCGAATTTTCGGGTGTTTTGGGACTGAATTTGAGATATCGACTTTTTGGCACCTAAAATATCGATTTTTAGCATGTTTTTAGCCTATATTTTGAAAATATTCTAGCACTGAGTAGGCATGTACAGATTGCTTCTGGGACCCCAAAATATTGAATTCTCGGGTGTTTTGAGCCTGAATTTGAGATATAAACGGGTACAGAAGATACATGCACATATTGACTTTGGGTATCTAAAATATCGATTTTCAGCATGTTTTGGGCCTGTATATTGAAAACACTCTAACACTGAGTAGGCATGTACAGATCGGTTCTGGGACCCCAAAATATCGAATTTTCGGGTGTTTTGAGCCTGAATTTGAGATATAAACGGGTACTGAAGATGCATGCACATATCGACTTTTGAGCACCTAAAACATTGATTTTGAGCATGTTTTGGGCCTTTATTTTGAAAATACTCTAACACGGAGTAGGCATGTACAGATCGCTTCTGGGACCCCAACATATCGAATTTTCGGGTGTTTTGGGCCTGAATTTGAGATCGACTTTTTGGCACCTAAAATATCGATTTTTAGCATGTTTTTAGCCTATATTTTGAAAATATTCTAGCACTAAGTAGGCATGTACAGATTGCTTCTGGGACCCCAAAATATTGAATTTTCGGGTGTTTAGGGCCAGAATTTGAGATATAAACGGGTAAAGAAGATGCATGCACATATCGACTTTTGGGCACCTAAAAGATCGATTTTCAGAATGTTTTGGGCCTGTATTTTGATAATACTCGAACACGGAGTAGGCATGTACAGATCGCTTCTGGGACCCCTAAATATCGAATTTTCGGGTGTTTTGGGACTGAATTTGAGATATCGACTTTTTGTCACCTAAAAGATCGATTTTTAGCATGTTTTTAGCCTATATTTTGAAAATATTCTAGCACTGAGTAGGCATGTACAGATCGCTTCTGGGACCCCAAAATATCGAATTTTCGGGTGTTTTGAGCCTGAATTTGAGATATAAACGGGTACAGAAGATGCATGCACATATCGACTATTGGGCACCTAAAACATCGATTTTGAGCATGTTTTGGGCCTGTATTTTGTAAATACTCTTAAACGGAGTAGGCATGTACAGATCGCTTCTGGGACCCCAAAATATCGAATTTTCGGGTGTTTTGGGACTGACATTGAGATATCGCCTTTACGCACCTAAAATATTGATTTTTAGCATGTTTTTAGCCTATATTTTGAAAATATTCTAGCACTGAGTAGGCATGTACAGATCGCTTCTGGGACCCCAAAATATCGATTTTTCGGGTGTTTTGAGCCTGAATTTGAGATATAAACGAGTACAGAAGATGCATGCACATGTCGACTTTTGGGCACCTAAAATATCGATTTTTAACTTGTTTTGAGCCTATATTTAAAAAAAAAACATTCTAGCACTGAGTAGGCATGTACAGATCGCTTCTGGGATCCCAAAATATCAAATTTTCGGGTTTTTTGAGCCTGAATTTGAGATATAAACGAGTATAGAAGATGCATACATATATTGACTTTGGGCACCAAAAATATCGATTTTCAGCATGTTTTTGGCCTGAATTTTGAAAATACTCTATCACGGAGTAGGCATGTACAGATCGCTTCTGGGACCCCAAAAAATCGAATTTTCGGGTGTTTAGGGCCAGAATTTGAGATATAAACGGGTACAGAAGATGCAAGCACATATCGACTTTTGGGCACCTAAAAGATCGATTTTCAGTATGTTTTTGGCCTGTATTTTAAAAATACACTAACACGGAGTAGACATGTACAGACCCCTTCTGGGACCCCTAAATATCGAATTTCCGTGTGTTTTGGGCCTTAATTTGAGATATCGACTTTTTGGCACCTAAAATATCGATTTTTAGCATGTTTTTAGCCTATATTTTGAAAATATTCTAGCACTGAGTAGGCATGTACAGATTGCTTCTGGGACCCCAAAATATTGAATTTTGTGGTGTTTTGAGCCTGAATTTGAGATATAAACGGGTACAGAAGATACATGCACATATTGACTTTGGGCATCTAAAATATCGATTTTCAGCATGTTTTTTGCATGTATTTTGAAAATACTCTAACACGGATTAGGCATGTACAGATCGCTTCTGGAACCCAAAAATATCGAGTTTTCGGGGGTTTAGTGACAGAATTTGAGATATAAACGGGTACAGAAGATGCATGCACATATCGACTTTTGGGCACCTAAAAGATCGATTTTCAGTATGTTTTTGGCCTGTATTTTGAAAATACTCTAACAAGGAGTAGGCATGTACAGATCGCTTCTGGGACCAGGAAATATCGAATTTTCGGGAGTTTTGAGCCTGAATTTGAGATATAAACGGGTACTGAAGATGCATGCACATATCGACTTTTTGGCACTTAAAACATCGATTTTGAGCATGTTTTGGGCCTGTATTTTGAAAATACTCTAACAAGGAGTAGGCATGTACAGATCGCTTCTGGGACCCCAAAATATCGAATTTTCGGGTGTTTTGGGCCTTATTTTGAGATATCGACTTTTTGGCACCTAAAATATCGATTTTTAGCATGTTTTTAGCCTATATTTTGAAAATATTCTAGCACTAAGTAGGCATGTACAGATTGCTTCTGGGACCCCAAAATATTGAATTTTCGGGTGTTTTGAGCCTGAATTTGAGATATAAATGGGTACAGAAGATGCATGCACATATTGACTTTGGGCATCTAAAATATCGATTTTCAGCATGTTTTGGGCATGTATTTTGAAAATACTCTAACACGGAGTAGGCATGTACAGATCGCTTCTGGGACCCCAAAATATCGAATTTTCGGGTGTTTTGAGCATGAATTTGAGATATAAACGGGTACTGAAGATGAATGCACATATCGACTTTTTGGCACTTAAAACATCGATTTTGAGCATGTTTTGGGCCTGTATTTTGAAAATACTCTAACAAGGAGTAGGCATGTACAGATCGCTTCTGGGACCCCAAAATATCGAATTTTCGGGTGTTTTGGGCCTTATTTTGAGATATCGACTTTTTGGCACCTAAAATATCGATTTTTAGCATGTTTTTAGCCTATATTTTGAAAATATTCTAGCACTAAGTAGGCATGTACAGATTGCTTCTGGGACCCCAAAATATTGAATTTTCGGGTGTTTAGGGCCAGAATTTGAGATATAAACGGGTACAGAAGATGCATGCACATATCGACTTTTGGGCACCTAAAAGATCGATTTTCAGAATGATTTTGGCCTGTATTTTGATAATACTCTAACACGGAGTAGGCATGTACAGATCGCTTCTGGGACCCCTAAATATCGAATTTTCGGGAATTTTGGGACTGAATTTGAGATATCGACTTTTTGTCACCTAAAAGATCGATTTTTAGCATGTTTTTAGCCTATATTTTGAAAATATTCTAGCACTGAGTAGTCATGTACAGATCGCTTCTGGGACCCCAAAATATCGAATTTACGGGTGTTTTGAGCCTGAATTTGAGATATAAACGGGTACTGAAGATGCATGCACATATCGACTATTGGGCACCTAAAACATCGATTTTGAGCATGTTTTGGGCCTGTATTTTGTAAATACTCTTAAACGGAGTAGGCATGTACAGATCGCTTCTGGGACCCCAAAATATCGAATTTTCGGGTGTTTTGGGCCTGACATTGAGATATCGCCTTTACGCACCTAAAATATCGATTTTTAGCATGTTTTGAGCCTATATTTTGAAAATATTCTAGCACTGAGTAGGCATGTACAGATCGCTTCTGGGACCCCAAAATATCGAATTTTCGGGTGTTTTGAGCCTGAATTTGAGATATAAACGAGTACAGAAGATGCATTCACATATCGACTTTTGGGCACCTAAAATATCGATTTTCAGCATGTTTTGGACCTGAATTTTGAAAATACTCTATCACGGAGTAGGCATGTACAGATCGCTTCTGGGACCCCAAAAAATCGAATTTTCGGGGGTTTAGGGCCAGAATTTGAGATATAAACGGGTACAGAAGATGCAAGCACATATCGACTTTTGGGCACCTAAAAGATCGATTTTCAGTATGTTTTTGGCCTGTATTTTGAAAATACTCTAACATGGAGTAGGCATGTACAGATCGCTTCAAGGACCCCTAAATATCGAATGTTCGGGTGTTTTGGGCCTTAATTTGAGATATCGACTTTTTGGCACCTAAAATATCGATTTTTAGCATGTTTTTAGCCTTTATTTTGAAAATATTCTAGCACTAAGTAGGCATGTACAGATTGCTTCTGGGACCCCAAAATATTGAATTTTCGGGTGTTTTGAGCCTTAATTTGAGATACAAACGGGTACAGAAGATACATGCACATATTGACTTTGGGCATCTAAAATATCGATTTTCAGCATGTTTTGGGCATGTATTTTGAAAATACTCTAACACGGAGTAGGCATGTACAGATCGCTTCTGGGACCCCAAAATATCGAATTTTCGGGTGTTTTGAGCTTGAATTTCAGATATAAACGGGTACTGAAGATGCATGCACATATCGACTTTTGGGCACCTAAAACATCGATTTTCAGTATGTTTTTGGCCTGTATTTTGAAAATACTCTAACACGGAGTAGGCATGTACAGATCGCTTCAAGGACCCCTAAATATCGAATGTTCGGGTGTTTTGGGCCTTAATTTGAGATATCGACTTTTTGGCACCTAAAATATCGATTTTTAGCATGTTTTTAGCCTTTATTTTGAAAATATTCTAGCACTAAGTAGGCATGTACAGATTGCTTCTGGGACCCCAAAATATTGAATTTTGTGGTGTTTTGAGCCTTAATTTGAGATACAAACGGGTACAGAAGATACATGCACATATTGACTTTGGGCATCTAAAATATCGATTTTCAGCATGTTTTGGGCATGTATTTTGAAAATACTCTAACACGGAGTAGGCATGTACAGATCGCTTCTGGGACCCCAAAATATCGAATTTTCGGGTGTTTTGAGCTTGAATTTCAGATATAAACGGGTACTGAAGATGCATGCACATATCGACTTTTGGGCACCTAAAACATCGATTTTCAGTATGTTTTTGGCCTGTATTTTGAAAATACTCTAACACGGAGTAGGCATGTACAGATCGCTTCAAGGACCCCTAAATATCGAATGTTCGGGTGTTTTGGGCCTTAATTTGAGATATCGACTTTTTGGCACCTAAAATATCGATTTTTAGCATGTTTTGAGCCTATATTTTGAAAATATTCTAGCACTGAGTAGGCATGTACTGATTGCTTCTGGGACCCCAAAATATTGAATTTTCGGGTGTTTTGAGCCTGAATTTGAGATATAAACGGGTACAGAAGATGCATACACATATTGACTTTGGGCATCTAAAATATCGATTTTCAGCATGTTTTGGGCATGTATTTTGAAAATACTCTAACATGGAGTAGGCATGTACAGATCGCTTCTGGGACCCCAAAATATCGAATTTTCGGGTGTTTTGAGCCTGAATTTGAGATATAAACGGATACTGAAGATGCTTGCACATATCGACTTTTTGGCACTTAAAACATCGATTTTGAGCATGTTTTGGGCCTGTATTTTAAAAATACACTAACACGGAGTAGACATGTACAGACCCCTTCTGGGACCCCTAAATATCAAATTTTCGGGTGTTTTGGGACTGAATTTGAGATATCGACTTTTTGGCACCTAAAATATCGATTTTTAGCATGTTTTTAGCCTATATTTTGAAAATATTCTAGCACTAAGTAGGCATGTACAGATTGCTTCTGGGACCCCAAAATATTGAATTTTCGGGTGTTTTGAGCCTAAATTTGAGATATAAACGGGTACAGAAGATACATGCACATATTGACTTTGGGCATCTAAAATATCGATTTTCAGCATGTTTTGGGCATGTATTTTGAAAATACTCTAACACGGAGTAGGCATGTACAGATCGCTTCTGGGACCCCAAAATATCGAATTTTCGGGTGTTTTGAGCCTGAATTTGAGATATAAACGGGTACTGAAGATGCATGCACATATCGACTTTTGGGCACCTAAAACATCGATTTTCAGTATGTTTTTGGCCTGTATTTTGAAAATACTCTAACACGGAGTAGGCATGTACAGATCGCTTCAAGGACCCCTATATATCGAATGTTAGGGTGTTTTGGGCCATAATTTGAGATATCGACTTTTGGCACCTAAAATATCGATTTTTAGCATGTTTTTAGCCTATATTTTGAAAATATTCTAGCACTGAGTAGGCATGTACTGATTGCTTCTGGGACCCCAAAATATTGAATTTTCGGGTGTTTTGAGCCTGAATTTGAGATATAAACGGGTACAGAAGATGCATACACATATTGACTTTGGGCATCTAAAATATCGATTTTCAGCATGTTTTCGGCATGTATTTTGAAAATACTCTAACATGGAGTAGGCATGTACAGATCGCTTCTGGGACCCCAAAATATCGAATTTTCGGGTGTTTTGAGCCTGAATTTGAGATATAAACGAGTACTGAAGATGCTTGCACATATCGACTTTTTGGCACTTAAAACATCGATTTTGAGCATGTTTTGGGCCTGTATTTTAAAAATACACTAACACGGAGTAGACATGTACAGACCCCTTCTGGGACCCCTAAATATCAAATTTTCGGGTTTTTTGGGACTGAATTTGAGATATCGACTTTTTGGCACCTAAAATATCGATTTTTAGCATGTTTTTAGCCTATATTTTGAAAATATTCTAGCACTAAGTAGGCATGTACAGATTGCTTCTGGGACCCCAAAATATTGAATTTTCGGGTGTTTTGAGCCTAAATTTGAGATATAAACGGGTACAGAAGATACATGCACATATTGACTTTGGGCATCTAAAATATCGATTTTCAGCATGTTTTGGGCATGTATTTTGAAAATACTCTAACACGGAGTAGGCATGTACAGATCGCTTCTGGGACCCCAAAATATCGAATTTTCGGGTGTTTTGAGCCTGAATTTGAGATATAAACGGGTACTGAAGATGCATGCACATATCGACTTTTGGGCACCTAAAACATCGATTTTCAGTATGTTTTTGGCCTGTATTTTGAAAATACTCTAACACGGAGTAGGCATGTACATATCGCTTCAAGGACCCCTAAATATCGAATGTTCGGGTGTTTTGGGCCTTAATTTGATATATCGACTTTTTGGCACCTAAAATATCGATTTTTAGCATGTTTTTAGCCTATATTTTGAAAATATTCTAGCACTGAGTAGGCATGTACTGATTGCTTCTGGGACCCCAAAATATTGAATTTTCGGGTGTTTTTGAGCCTGAATTTGAGATATAAACGGGTACAGAAGATGCATACACATATTGACTTTGGGCATCTAAAATATCGATTTTCAGCATGTTTTGGGCATGTATTTTGAAAATACTCTAACATGGAGTAGGCATGTACAGATCGCTTCTGGGACCCCAAAATATCGAATTTTCGGGTGTTTTGAGCCTGAATTTGAGATATAAACGGGTACTGAAGATGCTTGCACATATCGACTTTTTGGCACTTAAAACATCGATTTTGAGCATGTTTTGGGCCTGTATTTTAAAAATACACTAACACGGAGTAGACATGTACAGACCCCTTCTGGGACCCCTAAATATCAAATTTTCGGGTGTTTTGGGACTGAATTTGAGATATCGACTTTTTGGCACCTAAAATATCGATTTTTAGCATGTTTTTAGCCTATATTTTGAAAATATTCTAGCACTAAGTAGGCATGTACAGATTGCTTCTGGGACCCCAAAATATTGAATTTTCGGGTGTTTTAAGCTTGAATTTGAGATATAAAAGAGTACAGAAGATGCATACACATATTGACTTTGGGCACCAAAAATATCGATTTTTAGGATGTTTTGGGCCTGAATTTTGAAAATACTCTAACACGGAGTAGGCATGTACAGATCGCTACTGGGACCCCAAAATATCGAATTTTCGGGTGTTTAGGGCCAGAATTTGATATATAAACGGGTACAGAAGATGCAAGCACATATCGACTTTTGGTCACCTAAAAGATCGATTTTCAGTATGTTTTTGGCCTGTATTTTGAAAATACTCTAACACAGAGTAGACATGTACAGATCCCTTCTGGGACCACTAAATATCGAATTTTCGGGGTTTTTGGGACTGAATTTGAGATATCGACTTTTTGGCACCTAAAATATCGATTTTTAGCATGTTTTTAGCCTATATTTTGAAAATATTCTAGCACTAAGTAGGCATGTACAGATTGCTTCTGGGACCCCAAAATATTGAATTTTCGGGTGTTTTGAGCCTGAATTTGAGATATAAACGGGTACAGCAGATACATGCACATATTGACTTTTTGCATCTAAAATATCGATTTTCAGCATGTTTTGGGCATGTATTTTGAAAATACTCTAACACGGAGTAGGCATGTATAGATCGCTTCTGGGACCCCAAAATATCGAATTTTCGGGTGTTTTGAGCCTGAATTTGAGATATAAACGGGTACTGAAGATGCATGCACAAATCGACTTTTTGGCACCTAAAACATCGATTTTGAGCATGTTTTGGGCCTGTATTTTGAAAATACTCTAACACGGAGTAGGCATGTACAGATCGCTTCTGGGACCCCAAAATATCGAATTTTCGGGTGTTTTGGGCCTGAATTTGAGATATCGCCTTTACGCACCTAAAATATCGATTTTTAGCATGTTTTGAGCTCATATTTTGAAAATGTTCTAGCACTGAGTAGGCATGTACAGATCGCTTCTGGGACCCCAAAATATCGATTTTTCGGGTGTTTTGAGCTTGAATTTGAGATATAAACGAGTACAGAAGATGCATGCACATATCGACTTTTGGGCACCTAAAATATCGAATTTGAGCATGTTTTTAACCTATATTTTGAAAATATTCTATCACTGAGTAGGCATGTACAGATCGCTTTTGGGACCCCAAAAAATCGAATTTTCGGGTGTTTTGAGCTTGAATTTGAGATATAAACGAGTACAGAAGATGCATGCACAAATAGACTTATGGGCACCTAAAAGATCGATTTTCAGTATGTTTTTGGCCTGTATTTTGAAAATACTCTAACACGGAGTAGGCATGTACAGATCGCTTCTGGGACCCCTAAATATCGAATTTTCGGGTGTTTTGGTCCTTAATTTGAGATATCGACTTTTTGGCACCTAAAATATCGATTTTTAACATGTTTTTAGCCTATAATTTGAAAATATTCTAGCACTGAGTAGTCATGTACAGATTGCTTCTGGGACCCCAAAATATTGAATTTTCGGGTGTTTTGAGCCTGAATTTGAGATATAAACGGGTACAGAAGATACATCACATATTGACTTTGGGCACCAAAAATATCGATTTTCAGCATGTTTTGGGCATGTATTTTGAAAATACTCTAACACGGAGTAGGCATGTACAGATCGCTTCTGGGACCCCAAAATATCGAATTTTCGGGTATTTTGAGCCTGAATTTGAGATATAAACGGGTACTGAAGATGCATGCACATATCGACTTTTTCAGCTTTTTTTAGGCCTGTATTTTGAAAATACTCTAACACGGAGTAGGCAAGTATAGATCGCTTCTGGGACCCCAAAATATCGAATTTTTCGGTGTTTTGAGCCTAAATTTGAGATATAAACGGGTACAGAAGATGCATCCACATATCGACGTTTGGGCACCTAAAAGATCGATTTTCAGTATGTTTTGGGCCTGTATATTGAAAATACTCTAACACGGTGTAGGCATGTACAGATCGCTTCTGGGACCCCAAAATATCGAATGTTTGGGTGTTTTGGGCCTGAATTTGAGATATCGACTTTGGGCACCTAAAATATCGATTTTTAGCATGTTTTGGGCCTATAATTTGAAAATATTTTAGCACTGAGTAGACATGTACAGATCGCTTCTGGGACCCCAAAATATCGAATTTTCGGGTGTTTTGAGCCTGAATTTGAGATATAAACGGGTACTGAAGATGCATGCACATATCGACTTTTGGGCACTTAAAATATCGATTTTGAGCATGTTTTGGGCTTGTATTTTGAAAATACTCTAACACGGAGTAGGCATGTACAGATCGTTTCTGGGACCCCAAAATATCGAATTTTCGGGTGTTTTGGGCCTGAATTTGAGATATCGCCTTTACGCACCTAAAATATCGATTTTTAGCATGTTTTGAGCTCATATTTTGAAAATATTCTAGCACTGACTAGGCATGTACATATCGCTTCTGGGACCCCAAAATATCGAATTTTCGGGTGTTTTAAGCTTGAATTTGAGATATAAACGAGTACAGAAGATGCATACACATATTGACTTTGGGCACCAAAAATATCGATTTTTAGGATGTTTTGGGCCTGAATTTTGAAAATACTCTAACACGGAGTAGGCATGTACAGATCGCTACTGGGACCCCAAAATATCGAATTTTCGGGTGTTTAGGGCCAGAATTTGAGATATAAACGGGTACAGAAGATGCAAGCACATATCGACTTTGGTCACCTAAAAGATCGATTTTCCGTATGTTTTTGGCCTGTATTTTGAAAATACTCTAACACAGAGTAGACATGTACAGATCCCTTCTGGGACCCCTAAATATCGAATTTTCGGGGTTTTTGGGACTGAATTTGAGATATCGAATTTTTGGCACCTAAAATATCGATTTTTATCATGTTTTTAGCCTATATTTTGAAAATATTCTAGCACTAAGTAGGCATGTACAGATTGCTTCTGGGACCCCAAAATATTGAATTTTCGGGTGTTTTGAGCCTGAATTTGAGATATAAACGGGTACAGAAGATACATGCACATATTGACTTTGGGCATCTAAAATATCGATTTTCAGCATGTTTTGGGCATGTATTTTGAAAATACTCTAACACGGAGTAGGCATGTATAGATCGCTTCTGGGACCCCAAAATATCGAATTTTCGGGTGTTTTGAGCCTGAATTTGAGATATAAACGGGTACTGAAGATGCATGCACAAATCGACTTTTTGGCACCTAAAACATCGATTTTGAGCATGTTTTGGGCCTGTATTTTGAAAATACTCTAACACGGAGTAGGCATGTACAGATCGCTTCTGGGACCAAAAAATATCGAATTTTTGGGTGTTTTGGGCCTGAATTTGAGATATCGCCTTTACGCACCTAAAATATCGATTTTTAGCATGTTTTGAGCTCATATTTTGAAAATGTTCTAGCACTGAGTAGGCATGTACAGATCGCTTCTGGGACCCCAAAATATCGATTTTTCGGGTGTTTTGAGCTTGAATTTGAGATATAAACGAGTACAGAAGATGCATGCACATATCGACTTTTGGGCACCTAAAATATCGAATTTGAGCATGTTTTTAACCTATATTTTGAAAATATTCTAGCACTGAGTAGGCATGTACAGATCGCTTTTGGGACCCCAAAAAATCGAATTTTCGGGTGTTTTGAGCTTGAATTTGAGATATAAACGAGTACAGAAGATGCATGCACAAATAGACTTTTGGGCACCTAAAATATCGATTTTTAACATGTTTTTAGCCTATAATTTGAAAATATTCTAGCACTGAGTAGTCATGTACAGATTGCTTCTGGGACCCCAAAATATTGAATTTTCGGGTGTTTTGAGCCTGAATTTGAGATATAAACGGGTACAAAAGATACAGCACATATTGACTTTGGGCACCAAAAATATCGATTTTCAGCATGTTTTGGGCATGTATTTTGAAAATACTCTAACACGGAGTAGGCATGTACAGATCGCTTCTGGGACCCCAAAATATCGAATTTTCGGGTAATTTGAGCCTGAATTTGAGATATAAACGGGTACTGAAGATGCATGCACATATCGACTTTTTCAGCTTTTTTTAGGCCTGTATTTTGAAAATACTCTAACACGGAGTAGGCAAGTATAGATCGCTTCTGGGACCCCAAAATATCGAATTTTTCGGTGTTTTGAGCCTAAATTTGAGATATAAACGGGTACAGAAGATGCATCCACATATCGACGTTTGGGCACCTAAAAGATCGATTTTCAGTATGTTTTGGGCCTGTATATTGAAAATACTCTAACACGGAGTAGGCATGTACAGATCGCTTCTGGGACCCCAAAATATCGAATGTTTGGGTGTTTTGGGCCTGAATTTGAGATATCGACTTTGGGCACCTAAAATATCGATTTTTAGCATGTTTTGGGCCTATAATTTGAAAATATTTTAGCACTGAGTAGACATGTACAGATCGCTTCTGGGACCCCAAAATATCGAATTTTCGAGTGTTTTGAGCCTGAATTTGAGATATAAACGGGTACAGAAGATGCATGCACATATCGACTTTTGGGCACCTAAAATATCGATTTTGAGCATGTTTTGGGTCTGTATCTTGAAAACATTCTAACTAGGAGTAGGGATGTACAGATCGCTTCTAGGACCCAAAAATACCGAATTTTCGGGTGTTTTGAGCCTGAATTTGAGATATAAACGGATACAGAAGATGCATGCACATATTGACTTTGGGCACCTAAAATATCGATTTTCAGCATGTTTTGGGCCTGTATTTTGAAAGTACTCTAACTAAGAGTATGCATGTACAGATCGCTTCTGGGACCCAAAAATATCGAATGTTCGGGTGTTTTGGGCCTGAATTTGAGATATCGACTTTTGGGCACCTAAAATATCGATTTTGAGCATGTTTTGGGTCTGTATCTTGAAAACATTCTAACTAGGAGTAGGGATGTACAGATCACTTCAGGGACCCCAAAATAACGAATTTTCGGGTGTTTTGAGCCTGAATTTGAGATATAAACGGGTACAGATGATGCATGCACATATCGACTTTGGACACTTAAAATATCGATTTTTAGCATGTTTTGAGCCTATATTTTGAAAACATTCAAGCACTGAGTAGGCATTTACAGATCGCTTCTGGGACCAAAAAACATCGAACTTTCGGGTGTTTTGAAGTTGAATTTGGGATATAAACGGGTGCAGAAGATTCATACACTTATTGACTTTGGTCACCTAAAATATCGATATTCAGCTTGTTTTGGGCCTGTATTTTGAAAATACTCTAACACGAAATAGGCAAGTAGAGATCGCTTCTGGGACCCCAAAAAATCGAATTTTCGGGTGTTATGAGCCAGAATTTGAGATATAAACGGGTACAGAAGATGCATCCACATATCGACTTTTGGGAACTTAAAAGATTGATTTTCAGTATGTTTTGGGCCTGTATATTGAAAATACTCTAACACGGACTAGGCATGTACAGATCGCTTCTGGGAACCCAAAATATCGAATTTTTGGGTGTTTTTGGCCTGAATTTTAGATATCGACTTTGGGCACCTAAAATATCGATTTTTAGCATGTTTTGGGCCTATATTTTGAAAATATTCTAGCACTGAGTAGACATGTACAGATCGCTTTTGGAACCCCAAAATATCGAATTTTCGGGAGTTTTGAGCCTGAATTTGGGATATAAACGGGTACAGAAAATGCATGCACATATCGACTTTTGGGCACCTAAATATCGATTTTTAACATGTTTTGGGTCTGTATCTTGAAAACATTCTAACTAGGAGTAGGGATGTACAGACCGCTTCTAGGACCCAAAAATACCGAATTTTCGGGAGTTTTGAGCCTGAATTTGAGATATAAACGGGTACAGATGATGCATGCACATATTGACTTTGGGCACCTAAAATATCAATTTTGAGCATGTTTTGGGCCTGTATTTTGAAAGTACTCTAACTAGGAGTATGCATGTACAGATCGCTTCTGGGACCCAAATATATCGAATTTTCGGGTGTTTTGGGCCTGAATTTGAGATATCGACTTTGAGCACCTAAAATATCGATTTTTAGCATGTTTTGGCCTACATTTTGAAAATATTTTAGCACTAAGTAGGCATGTACAGATCACTTTTGGGACCCCAAAATAACGAATTTTCGGGTGTTTTGAGCCTGAATTTGAGATATAAACGGGTACAGATGATGCATGCACATATCGACTTTGGACACTTAAAATATCGATTTTGAGCATGTTTTGAGCCTATATTTTGAAAACATTCTAGCACTAAGTAGGCATGTACAGATCGCTTCTGGGACCCAAAAATATCGAATTTTTGGGTGTTTTGATGTTGAATTTTGGATATAAACGGGCGCAGAAGATGCATATACATATTGACTTTGGTCACCTATAATATCGATTTTCAGCTTGTTTTGGGCCTGTATTTTTAAAATACTCTAACACGGAGTAGGCAAGTACAGATCACTTCTGGTACCCCAAAATATCGAATTTTCGGGTGCTTTGAGCCTGAATTTGAGATATAAACGGGTACAGAAGATTCATGCACATATTGACTTTAGGCAAATAAAAAATCGATTTTAAGCTTGTTTTAGGTCTGTATCTTAAAAACATTCTAACTAGGAGTAGGCATGTACAGATCGCTTCTAGGACCCAAAAATACCGAATTTTAGGGTGTTTTGAGCCTGAATTTGAGATATAAACGGGTACAGATGATGCATGCACATATTGACTTTGGGCACCTAAAATATCGATTTTCAGCATGTTTGGGCCTTTATCTGAGTAGGCATGTACAGATCGGTTCTGGGACCCCAAAATATCGAATTTTCGGGTGTATGGATCCTAAATTTGAGGTATAAGCGGGTACAGAAGATGCATGCACATATCGACTTTTGGGCATCTAAAATATCGATTTTCTGTATGTTTTGGGACTGTATTTTGAAAATACTCTAACACGGAGTAGGCATGTACAGATCGCTTCTGGGACCCCAAAATATCGAGTTTTCGGGTGTTTTGGGCCTAATTTGAGAAATTGATTTTAGGCACCATAAATATCGATTTTTAGCATGTTTTGGGCCTATATTTTGAAAATATATTCTAGCACTGAGTAGGCAGGTACCGATCGCTTCTGGGACCCAAAAATATCGAATTTTCGGGTGTTTTGAGCCTGAATTTGAGATATACACGGGTAAAGAAAATGCATGCACATATTTACTTTGGGCACTTAAAATATCGATTTTGAGCATGTTTTGGGTCTGTATCTTGAAAATATTCTAACTAGGAGTAGGCATGTACAAATCGCTTCTAGGACCCAAAAATACCGAACTTTCGGGTGTTTTGAGCTTGAATTTGAGATATAAACGGGTACAGAAGATGCATGCACATATCGACTTTTGGGCACCTAAAATATCGATTTTCTGTATGTTTTGGGACTGTATTTTAGAAATACTCTAATACGGAGTAGGCATGTAGAGATCGCATCTGGAACCCCAAAATATCGAATTTTCGGGTGTTTTGGGCCTGAATTTGAGATATCGATTTTGGGCACCTAAACTATCGATTTTTAGCATGTTTTGAGCCTATTTTTTTAAAATATACTAGCTCTGAGTACAGATCGCTTCTGGGACCGCCAGATATCGAATTTGCGGGTGTTTTTCGCCTGAATTTGGGATATAAACGGGTACAGAATACGCATGCACATATTGACTTTGGGCACCTAAAATTTCGATTTTTAGCATGTTTTGGGCCTGTATTTTGAAAATACTCTAACACGGAGTATGCATGTACAGATCGCTTCTGGAACCAAAAAATATCGAATTTTCGGGTGTTTTGAGCCTGAATATGAGATATAAACAGGTATTGAAGATGCATGCACATATCGACTTTGGACACTTAAAATATCGATTTTTAGCATGTTTTAAGCCTATATTTTGAAAAAATTCTAGCACTGAGTAGGCAGGTACAAATCGCTTCTGGGACCCAAAAATATCGAATTTTCGGGTGTTTTGAGGTTGAATTTGGGATATAAACGGGTGCAGATGATGCATACACATATTGACTTTGGGCACCTAAAATATCGATTTTCAGCATGTTTGGGCCTGTATCTTAGTAGGCATGTACAGATCGGTTCTGGGACCCCAAAATATCGAATTTTCGGGTGTTTGGAGCCTGAATTTGAGGTATAGGCGTGTACAGAAGATGCATTCACATATTGACTTTGGGGATCTAAAATATCGATTTTTAGCATGTTTTGGGCCTGTATTTTAAAAATACTCTAACACGGAGTAGGCATGTACAGATCGCTTCTGGAACCAAAAAATATCGAATTTTCGGGTGTTTTGATCCTGAATATGAGATATAAACGGGTACAGAAGATGCATGCACATATCGTCTATTGGGCACCTAAAATATCGATTTTGAGCATGTTTTAGGTCTGTATCTTAAAAACATTCTAACTAGGAGTAGGCATGTACAGATCGCTCCTAGGACCCAAAAATACCGAATTTTCGGGTGTGTTGAGCCTGAATTTGAGATATAAACGGGTACAGAAGATGCATGCACATATCGACTTTGTACACTTAAAATATCGATTTTTAGCATGTTTTAGGCCTATATCTTGAAAAACTTCTAGCACTGAGTAGGCAGGTACAAATCGCTTCTGGGACCCAAAAATATCGAATTTTCGGGTGTTTTTTGCCTGAATTTGAGATATAAACGGGTACAGAAAATGCATGCACATATCGTCTTTTGGGCACCTAAAATATCGATTTTGATCATGTTTTTGGTCTGTATCTTAAAAACATTCTAACTAGGAGTAGGCATGTACAGATCGCTCCTAGGACCCAAAAATACTGAATTTTCGGATGTTTTGAGCCTGAATTTGAGATATAAACGGGTACAGAAGATGCATGAACATATCGACTTTGGACACTTAAAATACCGATTTTTAGCATGTTTTAAGCCTATATTTATAAAAAAATTTAGCACTGAGTAGGCAGGTACAAATCGCTTCTGGGACCCAAAAATATCGAATTTTCGGGTGTTTTGAGGTTGAATTTGGGATATAAACGGGTGCAGATGATGCATTCACATATTGACTTTGGGCACCTAAAATATCGATTTTCAGCATGTTTGGGCCTGTATCTGAGTAGGCATGTACAGATCGGTTCTGGGACCCAAAAAATATCGAATTTTCGGGTGTTTGGAGCCTGAATTTGAGGTAAAAGCGGGTACAGAAGATGCATGCACATATCGACTTTTGGGCACCTAAAATATCGATTTTCTGTATGTTTTGGGACTGTATTTTGAAAATACTCTAAAACGGAGTAGGCATGTACAGATCGTTTCTGGGACCCAAAAATATCAAATTTTCGGGTGTTTTGAGCCTGAATTTGAGATATAAACGGGTACAGAAGATGCATGCACATAACGTCTTTTGGGCACCTAAAATATCGATTTTGAGCATGTTTTGGCCTATATTTTGAAAAAAATCTAGCACTGAGTAGGCATGTACAAATCGCTTCTCGGACCCAAAAATATCGAATTTTCCGGTGTTATGAGGTTGAATTTACGATATAAACGGGTGCAGATGATGCATACACATATTGACTTTGGGCACCTAAAATATCGATTTTCAGCATGTTTGGGCCTGTATCTGAGTAGGCATGTACAGATTGGTTCTGGGACCCCAAAATATCGAATTTTCGGGTGTTTGGAGCCTGAATTTGAGGTGTAAGCGGGTACAGAAGATGCATGCACATATTGACTTTGGGCACCTAAAATATCGATTTTTAGCATGTTTTGGGCCTGTATTTTGAAAATACTCTAACACGGAGTAGGCATGTACAGATCGCTTCTGGGACCAAAAAATATCGAATTTTCGGGTGTTTTGAGCCTGAATATGAGATATAAACAGGTAATGAAGATGCATTCACATATCGACTTTTGGGCACCTGAAATATCGATTTTGAGCTTGTTTTGGGTCTGTATTTTGAAAACATTCTAGGACTGAGTAGGCATGTACAGATCGTTTCTGGGACCCAAAAATATCGAATTTTCGGATGTTTTGAGCCTGAATTTGAGATATAAACGGGTACAGAAGATGCATGCACATATCGTTTTTTGGGCACCTAAAATATTGATTTTGAGCATGTTTTGGGTCTGTATCTTAAAAACATTCTAACTAGGAGTAGGCATGTACAGATCGCTCCTAGGACCCAAAAATACCGAATTTTCGGGTGTTTTGAGCCAGAATTTGAGATATAAACGGGTACAGAAGATGCATGCACATATCGACTTTGGACACTTAAAATATCGATTTTTAGCATGTTTTAAGCATATATTTTGAAAAAAATTCTAGCACTGAGTAGGCAGGTACAAATCGCTTCTGGGACCCAAAAATATCGAATTTTCGGGTGTTTTGAGGTTGAATTTGGGATATAAACGGGTGCAGATGATGCATTCACATATAGACTTTGGGCACCTAAAATATCGATTTTCAGCATGTTTGGGCCTGAATCTGAGTAGGCATGTACAGATCGGTTCAGGGACCCCAAAATATCGAATTTCTTGGGTGTTTTGGGCCTGAAATTGAGAAATCGACTTTGGGCACCTAAAATATCGATTTTTAGCATGTTTTGGGCCTATATTTTGAAAATATTCTAGCACTGAGTAGGCTTGTACCGATCGCTTCTGGGACCCCAAAATATCGAATTTTCGGGTGTTTTGAGCCTGAATTTGAGATATAAACGGGTAAAGAAAATGCATGCACATATTGACTTTGGGCACCTAAAATATCGATTTTCAGCATGTTTTGGGCCTGTATTTTGAAAATACTCTATCACGGAGTAGGCATGTACAGATCGCTTCTGGGACCCAAAAATATCGAATTTTCGGGTGTTTTGAGCCTGAATATGAGATATAAACGGGTACAGAAGATACATGCACATATCGACTTTTGGGCACCTAAAATATCGATTTTCGGTATGTTTTGGGACTGTATTTTAGAAATACTCTAACACGGAGTAGGCATGTACAGATCGCTTCTGGGACCCCAAAATATCGAATTTTCGGGTGTTTTAGGCCTGAATTTGAGATATCGACTTTGGGCACCTAAAATATCGATTTTAGCATGTTATGGGCCTATATTTTGAAAGTATTCTAGCACAGAGTAGGCATGTACAGGTCGCTTCTGGGACCCCAAAATATCGAATTTTCGAGTGTTTGGAGTCTGAATTTGAGATAAAAACGGGTACAGAAGATGCATGCACATATCGACTTTTGGGCACCTAAAATATCGATTTTCTGTATGTTTTGGGCCTGTTTTTTGAAAATACTCAAACACTGAGTAGGCATGTACAGATCGCTTCTGGGACCCTAAAATATCGAATTTTCGGGTGTTTTGAGCCGGAATTTGAGATATAAACGGGTACAGAAAATGCATGCAAATATTGACTTTGGGCACCTAAAATATCGATTTTCAGCATGTTTTGGGCCTGTATTTTGAAACTACTCAAACACGGAGTAGGCATGTATAGATCGATTCTGGGACCCCAAAAAAACGAATTTTCGGGTGTTTTGAGCCAGAATTTGAGATATAAACGGGTACACAAAATGCATGCACATATCGACTTTGGACACTTAAAATATCGATTTTTAGCATGTTTTAAGCCTATATTTTGAAAAAATTCTAGCACTGAGTAGGCAGGTACAAATCGCTTCTGGGACCCAAAAAATATCGAATTTTCGGGTGTTTTGAGGTTGAATTTGGGATATAAACGGGTGCAGATGATGCATTCACATATAGACTTTGGGCACCTAAAATATCGATTTTCAGCATGTTTGGGCCTGAATCTGAGTAGGCATGTACAGATCGGTTCTGGGACCCCAAAATATCGAATTTCTTGGGTGTTTTGGGTCTGAATTTGAGAAATCGACTTTGGGCACCTAAAATATCGATTTTTAGCATGTTTTGGGCCTATATTTTGAAAATATTCTAGCACTGAGTAGGCATGTACCGATCGCTTCTGGGACCCCAAAATATCGAATTTTCGGGTGTTTTGAGCCTGAATTTGAGATATAAACGGGTAAAGAAAATGCATGCACATATTGACTTTGGGCACCTAAAATATCGATTTTCAGCATGTTTTGGGCCTGTATTTTGAAAATACTCTATCACGGAGTAGGCATGTACAGATCGCTTCTGGGACCCAAAAATATCGAATTTTCGTGTGTTTTGAGCCTGAATATGAGATATAAACGGGTACAGAAGATGCATGCACATATCGACTTTTGGGAACCTAAAATATTGATTTTCGGCATGTTTTGGGACTGTATTTTAGAAATACTCTAACACGGAGTAGGCATGTACAGATCACTTCTGGGACCCCAAAATATCGAATTTTCGGGTGTTTTAGGCCTGAATTTGAGATATCGACTTTGGGCACCTAAAATATCGATTTTAGCATGTTATGGGCCTATATTTTGAAAGTATTCTAGCACTGAGTAGGCATGTACAGATCGCTTCTGGGACCCCAAATTATCGAATTTTCGAGTGTTTGGAGTCTGAATTTGAGATATAAACGGGTACAGAAGATGCATGCACATATCGACTTTTGGGCACCTAAAATATCGATTTTCTGTATGTTTTGGGCATGTTTTTTGAAAATACTCAAACACGGACTAGGCATGTACAGATCGCTTCTGGGACCCCAAAATATCGAATTTTCGGGTGTTTTGAGCCGGAATTTGAGATATAAACGGGTACAGAAAATGCATGCACATATTGACTTTGGGCACCTAAAATATCGATTTTCAGCATGTTTTGGGCCTGTATTTTGAAACTACTCAAACACGGAGTAGGCAGGTACAGATCGCTTTTGGGACCCCAAAAAAACGAATTTTCGGGTGTTTTTAGCCTGAATTTGAGATATACACGGGTACACAAAATGCATGCACATATTGACTTTGGTAACCTAAAATATCGATTTTCAGCATGTTTTGGGCCTGTATTTTGAAAATACTCTAACACGGAGTAAGCATGTACAGATCGCTTCTGGGACCAAAAATTATCGAATTTTCGGGTGTTTTGAGCCTGAATATGAGATATAAACAGGTAATGAAGATGCATACACATATCGACTTTTGGGCACCTGAAATATCAATTTTGAGCATGTTTTGGGTCTTTATTTTGAAAACATTCTAGGACTGAGTAGGCATGTACAGATCGTTTCTGGGACCCAAAAATATCGAATTTTCGGGTGTTTTGAGCCTGAATATGAGATATAAACGGGTACAGAAGATGCATGAACATATCGTCTTTTGGGCACCTAAAATATCGATTTTGAGCATGTTTTGGGTCTGTATCTTAAAAACATTCTAACTAGGAGTAGGCATGTACAGATCGCTCCTAGGACCGAAAAATACCGAGTTTTCGGGTGTTTTGAGCCTGAATTTGAGATATAAACGGGTACAGAAGATGCATACACATATCGACTTTGGACACTTAAAATATCGATTTTTAGCATGTTTTGGGCCTGTATTTTGAAAATACTCTAGCACTGAGTAGGCATGTACCGATCGCTTCTGGGACCCCAAAATATCGAATTTTCCGGTGTTTTGATCCTGAATTTGAGATATAAACGGGTAAAGAAAATGCATGCACATATTGACTTTGGGCACCTAAAATATCGATTTTCAGCATGTTTTGGGCCTGTATTTTGAAAATACTCTAACACGGAGTAGACATGTACAGATCGCTTCTGGGACCAAAAAATATCGAATTTTCGTGTGTTTTGAGCCTGAATATGAGATATAAACAAGTAATGAAGATGCATGCACATATCGACTTTTGGGCACCTGAAATATCGATTTTGAGCATGTTTTGGGCCTATATTTTGAAAATATTCTAGCACTGAGTAGGCATGTACCGATCGCTTCTGTGACCCCAAAATATCGAATTTTCCGGTGTTTTGATCCTGAATTTGAGATATAAACGGGTAAAGAAAATGCATGCACATATTGACTTTGGGCACCTAAAATATCGATTTTCAGCATGTTTTGGGCCTGTATTTTGAAAATACTCTATCACGGAGTAGGCATGTACAGATCGCTTCTGGGACCCAAAAATATCGAGTTTTCGGGTGTTTTGAGCCTGAATATGAGATATAAACGGGTACAGGAGATGTATGCACATATCGACTTTTGGGCACCTAAAATATCGATTTTCGGTATGTTTTGGGACTGTATTTTAGAAATACTCTAACACGGAGTAGGCATGTACAGATCGCTTCTGAGACCCCAAAATATCGAATTTTCGGGTGTTTGGAGTCTGAATTTGAGATATAAACGGGTACAGAAGATGCATGCACATATCAACTTTTTCTCACCTAAAATATCGATTTTCTGTATGTTTTGAGCCTGTTTTTTGAAAATACTCAAACACGGAGTAGGCATGTACAGATCGCTTCTGGGACCCCAAAATATCGAATTTTCGGGTGTTTTGAGCCTGAATTTGAGATATAAACGGGTACAGAAAATGCATGCACATATTGACTTTGGGCACCTAAAATATCGATTTTCAGCATGTTTTGGGCCTGTATTTTGAAAATACTCAAACACGGAGTAGGCATGTACAGATCGCTTCTGGGACCCCAAAATATCGAATTTTCGGGTGTTTTGAGCCTGAATTTGAGATATAAACGGGTACACAAAATTAATGCACATATTGACTTTGGGAACCTAAAATATCGATTTTCAGCATGTTTTGGGCCTGTATTTTGAAAATACTCTAACACGGAGTAGGCATGTACAGATCGCTTCTGAGACCCAAAAATATCGAATTTTCAGGTGTTTTGAGCTTGAATTTGAGATATAAACGCGTACTGAAGATGCATGCACATATCGACTTTTGGGCACATAAAATATCGATTTTGAGCATGTTTTCGGTCTGTATCTTGAAAACATTCTAACTAGGAGTAGTCATGTACAGATCCCTTCTAGGACCCCAAAATACCGAATTTTCGGGTGTTTTGAGCCTGAATTTTGGTATATAAACGGGTACAGAAGATGCATGCACATATCGACTTTTGGGCAAATAAAAGATCGATTTTCAGTATGTTTTGGGCCTGTATTTTGAAAATAATCTAACACTGAGTAAGCATGTACAGTTCGCTTCTGGGACCCCAAAATATCTAATTTTCGGTTGTTTTGGCCTGAATTTAAGATATCGACTTTGGTCACCTAAAATATCGATTTTTAGCATGATTTGGGCCTATGTTTTGAAAATATTCTAACACTAAGTAGGCATGTACAGATCACTTCTGGGACCACAAAATATCGAATTTTCGGGTGTTTTGAGCCTGAATTTGAGATATAAATGGGTACAGAAAATGCATGCACATATCGACTTTTGACACTTAAAATATCGATTTTTAGCATGTTTTGAGCTTATATTTTGAAAACATTCTAGCACTGAGTAGGCGTGTACAGATCGTTTCTGGGACCCAAAAATATCGAATTTTCGGGTGTTTTGAGCTTGAATTTGAGATATAAACGGGTACAGAAGATGCATGCACATATCGTCTTTTGGGCACCTAAAATATCGATTTTGAGCATGTTTTGGGTCTGTATCTTAAAAACATTCTAACTAGGAGTAGGCATGTACAGATCGCTCCTAGGACCCAAAAATACCGAATTTTCGGGTGTTTTGAGCCTGAATATGAGATATAAACGGGTACAGAAGATGCCTGCACATATCGACATTGGACACTTAAAATATCGATTTTTAGCATGTTTTAGGCCTATAATTTGAAAAAATTCTAACACTGAGTAGGCAGGTACAATTCGCTTCTGGGACCCAAAAATATCGAATTTTCCGGTGTTTTGAGGTTGAATTTGGGATATAAACGGGTGCAGATCATGCAAACACATACTGACTTTGGGCACCTAAAATATCGATTTTCAGCATGTTTGGGCCTGTATCTGAGTAGGCACGTACAAATCGGTTCTGGGACCCCAAAATATCGAATTTTCGGGTGTTTGGAGCCTGAATTTGAGGTATAAGCGGGTACAGAAGATGCATGCACATATTGACTTTGGGCACCTAAAATATTGATTTTTAGCATGTTTTGGGCCTGTATTTTGAAAATACTCTAACACGGAGTAGGCATGTACAGATCGCTTCTGGGACCAAAAAATATCGAATTTTCGGGTGTTTTGAGCCTGAATATGAGATATAAACAGGTAATGAAGATGCATTCACATATCGACTTTTGGGCACCTGAAATATCGATTTTGAGCATGTTTTGGGTCTGTATTTTGAAAACATTCTAGGACTGAGTAGGCATGTACAGATCGTTTCTGGGACTCAAAAATATCGAATTTTCGGGTGTTTTGAGCCTGAATTTGAGATATATACGGGTACAGAAGATGCATGCACATATCGTTTTTTGGGCACCTAAAATATTGATTTTGAGCATGTTATGGGACTCTATCTTATAAACATTCTAACTAGGAGTAGGCATGTACAGATCGCTCCTAGGACCCAAAAATACCGAGTTTTCGGGTGTTTTGAGCCTGAATTTTAGATATAAACGGGTACAGAAGATTCATGCACATATCGACTTTGTACACTTAAAATAGCGATTTTTAAGCATGTTTTAAGTCTATATTTTGAAAAAATTCGAGCACTGAGTAGGTAGGTAAAAATCGCTTCTGGGACCCAAAAATATCGAATTTTCTTGTGTTTTGAGGTTGAATTTGGGATATAAACGTGTGCAGATGATGCATTCACATATTGACTTTGGGCATCTAAAATATCAATTTTCAGCATGTTTGGGCCTGTATCTGAGTAGGCATGTACAGATCGGTTCTGGGACCCCAAAATATCGAATTTTCTGGTGTTTTGAGCCTGAATTTGAGATGTAAAAGGGTAAAGAAATGCATGCACATATTGACTTTGGGCACCTAAAATATCGATTTTCAGCATGTTTTGGGCCTGTATTTTGAAAATACTCTATCACGGAGTAGGCATGTACAGATCGCTTCTGGGACCCAAAAATATCGAATTTTCGTGTGTTTTGAGCCTGAATACGAGATATAAACGGGTACAGAAGATGCATGCACATATCGACTTTTGGGCACCTAAAATATCGATTTTCTGTATGTTTTGGGACTGTATTTTAGAAATACTCTAACCCGGAGTAGGCATGTACAGATCGCTTCAGGGACCACAAAATATCGAATTTTCGGGTGTTAGGAGCCTGAATCGATTCTGGGACCACAAAGTATCTAATTTTCGGGTGTTTTGGGCCTGAATTTGAGAAATCGACTTTGGGCACCGAAAATATCGATTTTTAGCATGTTTTGGGCCTATATTTTTAAAATATTCTAGCACTGAGTAGGCAAGTACTGATCGCTTCTGGGACCCCAAAATATCGAATTTTCGGGTGTTTTGAGCCTGAATTTGAGATATAAACGGGTAAAGAAAATGTATGCACATATCGACTTTTGGGCACATAAAATATCGATTTTGAGCATGTTTTCAGTTTGTATCTTGAGAACATTCTAACTAGGAGTAGGCATGTACAGATTGCTTCTAGGACCCCAAAATACCGAATTTTCGGGTGTTTTGAGCCTGAATTTGAGATATAAACGGGTACAGAAGATGCATGCACATATCGACTTTTGGGCAAATAAAAGATCGATTTTCAGTATGTTTTGCGCCTGTATTTTGAAAATAATCTAACACGGAGTAGGCATGTACAGATCGCTCCAAGGAACGAAAAATACCGAGTTTTCGGGTGTTTTTGAGCCTGAATTTGAGATATAAACGGGTACAGAAGATGCATACACATATCGACTTTGGACACTTAAAATATCGATTTTTAGCATGTTTTAAGCCTATTTTTTGAAAAAATTCTAGCACTGAGTAGGCAGGTACAAATCGCTTCTGTGACCCAAAAATATCGAATTTTCCGGTGTTTTGAGGTTGAATTTGGGATATAAACGGGTGCAGATGATGCATACACATATTGACTTTGGGCACCTAAAATATCGATTTTCAGCATGTTTGGGCCTGCATCTGAGTAGGCATGTACAGATCGGTTATGGGACCCCAAAATATCGTATTTTCGTGTGTTTGGAGCCTGAATTTGAGGTATAAACGGGTAAAGAAAATGCAAGCACATATTGACTTTGGGCACCTGAAATATCGATTTTCAGCATGTTTTGGGCCTGTATTTTGAAAATACTCTATCACGGAGTAGGCATGTACAGATCGCTTCTGGGACCCAAAAATATCGAATTTTCGGGTGTTTTGATCCTGAATATGAGATATAAACGGGTACAGAAGATGTATGCACATATCGACTTTTGGGCACCTAAAATATCGATTTTCGGTATGTTTTGGAACTGTATTTTAGAAATACTCTAACACGGAGTAGGCATGTACAGATCGCTTCTGGGACCACAAAATATCGAATTTTCGGGTGTTAGGAGCCTGAATCGATTCTGGGACCACAAAGTATCTAATTTTCGGGTGTTTTGGGCCTGAATTTGAGAAATCGACTTTGGGCACCTAAAATATTGATTTTTAGCATGTTTTGGGCCTGTATTTTGAAAATACTCTAACACGGAGTAGGCATGTACAGATCGCTTCTGGGACCAAAAAATATCGAATTTTCGGGTGTTTTGAGCCTGAATATGAGATATAAACAGGTAATGAAGATGCATTCACATATCGACTTTTGGGCACCTGAAATATCGATTTTGAGCATGTTTTGGGTCTGTATTTTGAAAACATTCTAGGACTGAGTAGGCATGTACAGATCGTTTCTGGGACTCAAAAATATCGAATTTTCGGGTGTTTTGAGCCTGAATTTGAGATATAAACGGGTACAGAAGATGCATGCACATATCGTTTTTTGGGCACCTAAAATATTGATTTTGAGCATGTTATGGGACTCTATCTTAAAAACATTCTAACTAGGAGTAGGCATGTACAGATCGCTCCTAGGACCCAAAAATACCGAGTTTTCGGGTGTTTTGAGCCTGAATTTTAGATATAAACGGGTACAGAAGATTCATGCACATATCGACTTTGTACACTTAAAATAGCGATTTTTAGCATGTTTTAAGTCTATATTTTGAAAAAATTCTAGCACTGAGTAGGTAGGTAAAAATTGCTTCTGGGACCCAAAAATATCGAATTTTCTTGTGTTTTGAGGTTGAATTTGGGATATAAACGTGTGCAGATGATGCATTCACATATTGACTTTGGGCACCTAAAATATCAATTTTCAGCATGTTTGGGCCTGTATCTGAGTAGGCATGTACAGATCGGTTCTGGGACCCCAAAATATCGAATTTTCTGGTGTTTTGAGCCTGAATTTGAGATGTAAACGGGTAAAGAAATGCATGCACATATTGACTTTGGGCACCTAAAATATCGATTTTCAGCATGTTTTGGGCCTGTATTTTGAAAATACTCTATCACGGAGTAGGCATGTACAGATCGCTTCTGGGACCCAAAAATATCGAATTTTCGTGTGTTTTGAGCCTGAATACGAGATATAAACGGGTACAGAAGATGCATGCACATATCGACTTTTGGGCACCTAAAATATCAATTTTCTGTATGTTTTGGGACTGTATTTTAGAAATACTCTAACCCGGAGTAGGCATGTACAGATCGCTTCTGGGACCACAAAATATCGAATTTTCGGGTGTTAGGAGCCTGAATCGATTCTGGGACCACAAAGTATCTAATTTTCGGGTGTTTTGGGCCTGAATTTGAGAAATCGACTTTGGGCACCGAAAATATCGATTTTTAGCATGTTTTGGGCCTATATTTTGAAAATATTCTAGCACTGAGTAGGCATGTACTGATCGCTTCTGGGACCCCAAAATATCGAATTTTCGGGTGTTTTGAGCCTGAATTTTAGATATAAACGGGTAAAGAAAATGTATGCACATATCGACTTTTGGGCACATAAAATATCGATTTTGAGCATGTTTTCAGTTTGTATCTTGAGAACATTCTAACTAGGAGTAGGCATGTACAGATTGCTTCTAGGACCCCAAAATACCGAATTTTCGGGTGTTTTGAGCCTGAATTTGAGATATAAACGGGTACAGAAGATGCATGCACATATCGACTTTTGGGCAAATAAAAGATCGATTTTCAGTATGTTTTGCGCCTGTATTTTGAAAATAATCTAACACGGAGTAGGCATGTACAGATCGCTCCAAGGAACGAAAAATACCGAGTTTTCGGGTGTTTTTGAGCCTGAATTTGAGATATAAACGGGTACAGAAGATGCATACACATATCGACTTTGGACACTTAAAATATCGATTTTTAGCATGTTTTAAGCCTATTTTTTGAAAAAATTCTAGCACTGAGTAGGCAGGTACAAATCGCTTCTGTGACCCAAAAATATCGAATTTTCCGGTGTTTTGAGGTTGAATTTGGGATATAAACGGGTGCAGATGATGCATACACATATTGACTTTGGGCACCTAAAATATCGATTTTCAGCATGTTTGGGCCTGCATCTGAGTAGGCATGTACAGATCGGTTATGGGACCCCAAAATATCGTATTTTCGTGTGTTTGGAGCCTGAATTTGAGGTATAAGCGGGTTCAGAAGATGCATGCACATATTGACTTTGGGCACCTAAAATATCGATTTTTAGCATGTTTTGGGCCTGTATTTTGAAAATACTCTAACACGGAGTAGGCATGTACAGATCGCTTCTGGGACCCCAAAATATCGAATTTTCGGGTGTTTTGATCCTGAATTTGAGATATAAACGGGTAAAGAAAATGCAAGCACATATTGACTTTGGGCACCTGAAATATCGATTTTCAGCATGTTTTGGGCCTGTATTTTGAAAATACTCTATCACGGAGTAGGCATGTACAGATCGCTTCTGGGACCCAAAAATATCGAATTTTCGGGTGTTTTGAGCCTGAATATGAGATATAAACGGGTACAGAAGATGTATGCACATATCGACTTTTGGGCACCTAAAATATCGATTTTCGGTATGTTTTGGGACTGTATTTTAGAAATACTCTAACACGGAGTAGGCATGTACAGATAGCTTCTGGGACCCCAAAATATCGAATTTTCGGGTGTTTTGAGCCTGAATTTAAGATATCGACTTTGGGCACCTAAAATATCGATTTTTAGCATGATTTGGGCCTATGTTTTGAAAATATTCTAACACTAAGTAGGCATGTACAGATTACTTCTAGGACCACAAAATATCGAATTTTCGGGTGTTTTGAGCTTATATTTTGAAAACATTCTAGCACTGAGTAGGCATGTACAGATCGCTTCTGGGACCCAAAAATATCGAATTTTCGGGTGGTTTGAGGTTGAATTTGGGATATAAACGGGTGCAGAAGATGCATACACATATTGTCTTTGGTCACCTAAAATATCGATTTTCAGCATGTTTTGGGCCTGTATTTTGAAAATACTCTAACACAGAGTAGGCAACAACAGATCGCTTCTGGGACCCCAAAATATCGAATTTTCGAGTGTTTTGAGGTTGAATTTGGGATATAAATGGGTGCAGAAGATGCATACACATATTGACTTTGGGCACCTAAAATATCGATCTTCAGCATGTTTTAGGCCTGTATCTGAGTAGGCATGTACAGTTTGCTTCTGGGACCCCAAAATATTGAATTTTTGGGTGTTTGGAGCCTGAATTTGAGATATAAACGGGTACAGAAGATGAATGCACATATCAACTTTTGGGCACCTAAAATATTGATTTTCTGTATGTTTTGGGCCTGTATTTTGAAAATACTCTAACACGGAGTAGGCATGTACAGATCGCTTCTGGGACCCCAAAATATCGAATTTTGGGGTGTTTTGAGCCTGAATTTGAGATATAAACGAGTACAGAAAATGCATGCACATATTGACTTTGGGCTCCAAAAAATTCGATTTTCAGTATGTTTTGGGCATGTATCTTGAAAACATTCTAACTAGGAGTAGGCATGTACAGATCGCTTTTGGGACCCAAAAATATCGAATTTTCGGGTGTTTTGAGGTTGAATTTGAGATATAAACGAGTGCAGAAGATGCATACTCATATTGACTTTGGGCACCTAAAATATCGATTTTCAGCATGTTTTGGTCCTGTATCTGAGTAAGCATGTACAGATCGCTTCTGGAATCCCAAAATATCGAATATTCGGGTGTTTGGAGCCTGAATTTGAGATATAATCGGGTACAGAAGATACATTTACATATCGACTTTTGGGCACCTAAAATATCGATTTTCAATATGTTTTGGGTATGTATATTGAAAATACACTAACACGGAGTAGGCATGTACAGAAAGCTCCTAGGACCCAAAAATATCGAATTTTCAGGTGTTTTGGGCCTGAAATTGAGATATCGACTTTCGGCACCTAAAATATCGATTTATAGCATGTTTTGGGCCTATATTTTGAAAATATTTTAGCACTAAGTAGGCATGTACAGATCGCTTCTGGGACCCAAAAATATCGAATTTTTGGGTGTTTTGAGGTTAATTTTGGATATAAACGGGTGCAGAAGATGCATACACATATTGACTTTGGTCACCTAAAATATCGATTTTATTCATGTTTTGGGCCTGTATATTGAAAATTCTCTAACACGAAGTTGGCATGTACAGATCGCTTCTGGGACCCAAAAATATCGAATTTTCGGGTGTTTTGAATCTAAATTTAAGATATAAACGGGTACAGATGATGGATGCACATATCGACTTTGACATTTAAAATATCGATTTTTAGCATGTTTTGAGCATGTATTTTGAAATCATTCTAGCACTAAGTAGGCATGTACAGAACGCTTCTGGGACCCAAAAATATTGAATTTTCGGGTGTTTTGAGCCTGAATTTGAGATATAAACGGGTACAGAAGATCCATGCACATATCGACTTTTGGGCACCTTATATATCGATTTTCAGTATGTTTTGGGACTGTATATTGAAAATATTCTAACACGGAGTAGGCATGTACAGATCGCTTCTGGGACCCAAAAATATCGAATTTTCAGGTGTTTTGGGCCTGAATTTGAGATATCGACTTTGGGCACCTAAATATCGATTTTTAGCATGTTTTGGGCCTATATTTTGAAAATATTCTAGCACTAAGTAGGCATGTACAGATCGCTTCTGGGACCCAAAAATATCGAATTTTCGGTTGTTTTGAGGTTGAATTTTGGATATAAACGGGTGCAGAAGATGCATACACATATTGACTCTGGTCACCTAAAATATCGATTTTTAGCATGTTTTGGGCCTGTATTTTGATAATACTCTAACACGGAGTAGGCAAGTACAGATCGCTTCTGGGACCCAAAAATATCGAGTTTTCGGGTGTTTTGAGCCTGAATTTGAGATATAAACGGGAACAGAAGATGCATACACATATTGACTTTGGTCACTTAATATATCGATTTTTAGCATGTTTTGGGCCTATATTTTGAAAATACTCTAACACGGAGTAGGCATGTACAGTTCGCTTCTGGGACACGAAAATATCGAATTTTCGGGTGTTTTAGGCCTGAATTTCAGATATCGACTTTGGGCGCCTAAAATATCGATTTTTAGCATGTTTTGGGCCTATATTTTGAAAATATTCTAGCACTAAGTAGGCATGTACAGATCACTTCTGGGACCCCAAAATATCGAATTTTCGGGTGTTTTGAGCCTGAATTTGAGAAATAAATGGGTACAGAAGATGCATGCACATATCGACTTTGGACACTTAAGATATCGATTTTTAGCATGTTTTGAGCCTATATTTTGAAAACATTCTAGCACTGAGTAGACATGTACAGATCGCTTTTGGGACCCATAAATATCGAATTTTAGGGTGTTTTGAGGTTGAATTTGGGATATAAACGGGTGCAGCAGATGCATACACATATTGACTTTGGTCACCTAAAATATCGATTTTATGCATGTTTTGGGCCTGTATCTTGAAAATACTCTAACACGGAGTAGGCAAGTACAGATCGCTTTTGGGACCCCAAAATATCGAATTTTTGGGTCTTTGGAACCTGAATTTGAGATATAAACGGGTACAGAAGATGCATCCACATATCGACTTTTGGGCACCTAAAAGTTCGATTTTCAGTATGTTTTGGGCCTATATATTAAAAATTCTCTAACACGGAGTAGGCATGTACAGATCGCTTCTGGGACCCAAAAATTTCAAATTTTAGGTTGTTTTGAGCCTGAATTTGAGATATAAACGGGTACAGAAGATGCATGCACATATCGACTTTGGACTCTTAAAATATCGATTTTTAGCATGTTTTGGGCCTATATTTTGAAAACATTCGTGCACTGTGTAGTCATGTACAGATCACTTCTGGGAACCCAAAATATCGAATTTTCGGGTGTTTTGAGCCGGAATTTGATATGTAAACGGGTACAGAAGATGCATGCATATATGGACTTTGGGCACCTAAAATATCGATTTTCAGCATGTTTTGGGCTTGTATTTTGAAAATACTCTAACATGGAGTAGGCATGTACAGATCGCTTCTGGAAACCCCAAAATAACGAATTTTCATGTGTTTTGAGCCTGAATTTGAGATATAAACGGGTACAGAAGATGCATGCACATATCGAATTTTGGGTACCTAAAATATCGATTTAGAGCATGTTTTGGGTCTGTATCTTGAAAACATTCTTACTAGGAGTAGGCATGTACAGATAGCTTCTGGGACCCCAAAATATCGAATTTTCGGGTGTTTTAGGCCTGAATTTGAGATATCGACTTTAGGCGCCTAAAATATCGATTTTTAGCATGTTTTGGGCCTATATTTAGAAAATATTCTAGCACTAAGTAGGCATATACAGATCACTTCTCGGACCCCAAAATATCGAATTTTCGGGTGTTTTGAGCCTGAATTTGAGATATAAATGGGTACAGAAGATGCATGCACATATCGACTTTGGACACTTAAAATATCGATTTTTAGCATGTTTTGAGCCTATATTTTGAAAACATTCTAGCACTGAGTAGGCATGTACAGATCGCTTCTGGGACCCAAAAATATCGAATTTTCGGGTCTTTGGAGCCTGAATTTGAGATATAAACGGGTACAGAAGATGCATGCGCATATCGAATTTTGGGTACCTAATATATCGATTTTGAGCATGTTTTGGGTCTGTACCTTGAAAACATTCTTACTAGGAGTAGGCATGTACAGATCGCTTCTGGGACCCCAAAATATCGAATTTTCGGGTGTTTTGAGCCTGAATTTGAGATATAGGCGGGTACAGACGATGCATACACATATTGACTTTGGTCACTAAAAATATCGATTTTCAGCATGTTTTGGGCCTATATTTTGAAAATTCTCTAACACGGAGTAGGCATGTACAGTTCGCTTCTGGGACCCCAAAATATCGAATTTTCGGGTGTTTTGGGTCTGAATTTGAGATATCGACTTTGGGCGCCTAAAATATCGATTTTAGCATGTTTTGGGCGTATATTTAGAAAATATTCTAGCACTAAGTAGGCATATACAGATCACTTCTGGGACCCCAAAATATCGAATTTTCGGGTGTTTTGAGGTTGAATTTGGGATATAAACGGGTGCAGCAGATGCATACACATATTGACTTTGGTCACCTAAAATATCGATTTTATGCATGTTTTTGGCCTGTATCTTGAAATTACTCTAACACGGAGTAGGCAAATACAGATCGCTTCTGGGACCCCAAAATATCGAATTTTCGGGTGTTTTGAACCTGAATTTGAGACATAAACGGGTACAGAAGATGCATACACATATCGACTTTGGACACTTATAATATCGATTTTTAGCATGTCTTGAGACTATATTTTGAAAACAATCTAGCACTGAATAGGCATGTACAGATCGCTTCTGGGACCCCAAAATATCGAATTTTCGGGTGTTTGGAGCCTGAATTTGAGATATAAACGGGTACAGAAGATGCATGCACATATCGACTTTTGGGCACGTAATAGATCGATTTTCAGCATATTTTGGGCCTGTATTTTGAAAATACTCTAACACGGAGTAGGCATGTACAGATCGCTTCTTAGGCCCAAAAATATCGAATTTACGGGTGTTTTGAGCCTGAATTTGAGATATCGACTTTATGCACCTAAAATACCGATTTTTAGCATGTTTTGGGCCTATATTTTGAAAATATTCTACTACTGTGTAGGCATGTACAGATCGCTTCTGGGACCCCAAAATATCAAATTTTCGGGTGTTTTGAGCCTGAATTTGAGATATAAACGGGTACAGAAGATGCATGCACATATTGACTTTGGGCACGTAAAATATCGATTTTCAGCATGTTTTGGGCCTGTATTTTGAAAATACTCTAACACGGAGTAGGCATGTACAGATCGCTTCTGGGACCCCAAAATATCGAATTTTCGGGTTTTTTAAGCCTGAATTTGAGATATAAACGGGTACAGAAGATGCATGCACATATCGACTTTTGTGTACCTAAAATATCGATTTTGAGCATGTTTTGGGTCTGTATCTGGAAAACATTCTAACTAGGAGTAGGCATGTACAGATCGCTTCTAGTACCAAAAAATACCGAATTTTCGGGTGTTTTGAACCTGAATTTGAGACATAAACGGGTACAGAAGATGCATACACATATCGACTTGGGACACTTATAATATCGATTTTTACCATGTTTTCAGCCTATATTTTGAAAACAATCTAGCACTGAGTAGGCATGTACAGATCGCTTCTGGGACCCCAAAATATCGAATTTTCGGGTGTTTGGAGCCTGAATTTGAGATATAAACGGGTACAGAAGATGCATGCATACACATATCGACTTTTAAGCACCTAAAAGGTCGATTTTCAGCATGTTTTGGGCCTGTATTTTGAAAATACTCTAACACGGAGTAGGCATGTACAGATCGCTTCTTGGTCCCAAAAATATCGAATTTTCGGGTGTTTTGAGCCTGAATTTGAGACATCGACTTTATGCACCTAAAATATCGATTTTTAGCATGTTTTGGGCCTATATTTTGAAAATATTGTACCACTGTGTAGGCATGTACAGATCGCTTCTGGGACCCCATAATATCGAATTTTCGGGTTTTTTGAGCCTGAATTTGAGATATAAACGGGTACAGAAGATGCATGCACATATTGACTTTGGGCACCTAAAATATCGATTTTCAGCATGTTTTCGGCCTGTATTTTGAAAATACTCTAACACGGAGTAGGCATGTACAGATCGCTTCTGGGGCCCCAAAATATCGAATTTTCGGGTGTTTGGAGCCTGAATTTGAGATATAAACGAGTACAGAAGATGCATGCACATATGGACTTTTGGGTACCTAAAATATCGATTTTGAGAATGTTTTGGGTCTGTATCTTGAAAACATTGTAACTAGTAGTAGGCATGTACAGATCGCTTCTAGTACCAAAAAATACCGAATTTTCGGGAGTTTTGAACCTGAATTTGAGATATAAACGGGTACAGAAGAAGCATGCACATACCGACTTTGGACACTTAAAATATGAATTTTTAGCAAGTTTTGAGCCTATATTTGGAAAACATTCAAGCACTGAGTAGGCATGTACAGATCGCTGCTGGGACCCAAAAATATCGAATTTTTGGGTGTTTTGAGCCTGAATTTGAGATATAAACGGGTACGGAAGATGCATGCACATATTCTCTTTGGGCACCTAAAATATCGATTTTCAGCATGTTTTGGGCCTGTATTTTAAAAATACTCTAACACGGAGTAGGCATGTACAGATTGCTTCTTGGACCCCAAAATATCGAATTTTCGGGTATTTTGATCCTGAATTTGAGATATCGACTTTGGGAACCTAAAATATCGATTTTTAGCATGTTATGGGCTTATATTTTAAAAAAATTCTAGCACTGTGTAGGCACGTACAGATCGCTTCTGGGACCCCAAAATATCGAATTTTCGGGTGTTTTGAGTCTGAAATTGAGATATAAACGGGTACAGAAGATGCATGCACATATTGACTTTGGCCACCTAAAATATCGATTTTCAGCATGTTTTGGGCCTGTATTTTAAAAATACTCTAACACGGAGTAGGCATGTACAGATCACTTCTGGGACCCCAAAATATCGAATTTTCGGGTGTTTTGAGCCTGAATTTGAGATATAAACGGGTACAGAAGATGCATGCACATATCGACTTTTGGGTACCTAAAATATCGATTTTGAGCATGTTTTGGGTCTCTATCTTGAAAACATTCTAACTAGGAGTAGGCATGCACAGATCGCTTCTAGGACCCAAAAATACCGAATTTTCGGGTGTTTTGAACATGAATTTGAGATATAAACGGTTACAGAAGATGCATGCACATATCGACTTTTGGGCACCTAAAAGATCGATTTTTAGCAAGGTTTGGTCCTATATTTTGAAAATATTCTAACACGGAGTAGGCATGTACAGTTCGCTTCTGGGACCCCAAAATTTTGATTTTTCGATTGTTTTGAGCCTGAATTTGAGATATAAACGGGTACAGAAGATGCATGCACATATCCACTTTTGGGTACCTAAAATATCGATTTTGAGCATGTTTTGGGTCTCTATCTTGAAAACATTCTAACTAGGAGTAGGCATGCACAGATCGTTTCTAGGACACAAAAATACCAAATTTTTGGGTGTTTTGAACATGAATTTGAGATATAAACGGGTACAGAAGATGCATGCACATATTGCCTTTGGAAACTTAAAATATCGATTTTTAGCATGTTTTGATCCTATATTTTGAAAACATTCTAGCACTGAGTAGACATGTACAAATCGCTTCTGGGACCCAAAAATAGCGAATTTTCGGGTATTTTGAGGTTGAATTTGGGATATAAAAGGGTGCAGAAGATGCATACACATATTGACTTTGGGCACCTAAAATATTGATTTTCAGCATGTTTTGGGCCTGTATCTGAGTAGGCATGTACAAATCGCTTTTGGGACCCCAAAATATCGAATTTTCGGGTGTTTGGAGACTGAATTTGAGATATAAACGGGTACAGAAGATACATGCACATATCGACTTTTGGGCACCTAAAATATTGATTTTCTGTATGTTTTGGGCATGTATTTTAAAAATACTCTAATACGGAGTAGGCATGTACAGATCGCTTCTGGGACTCCAAAATATTGAATTTTCGGGTGTTTTGTGCTTGAATTTGAGATATCGACTTTGGGCACATAAAATATCGATTTTTAGCATGTTTTAGGCCTGTATTTTAAAAATACTCTAACACGGAGTAGGCATGTACAGTTCGCTTCTGGGACCCCAAAATTTTGATTTTTCGATTGTTTTGAGCCTGAATTTGAGATATAAACGGGTACAGAAGATGATGCACATATCGACTTTTGAGAACCTAAAAGATCGATTTTAAGTATGTTTTGGGCCTGTATTTTGAAATTACTCTAACACGGAGTAGGCATGTACAGATCGCTTCTTGGACCCCAAAATATCGAATTTTCGGGTGTTTTGGGCCTGAATTTGAGATATCGACTTTGGGCACCTAAAATATCGATTTTTAGCATGTTTTGGGCCTATATTTTGAAAATATTTTAGCACTGAGTAGGCATGTACATATCGCTTCTGGGACCCAAAAATATCAAATTTTCGGGTGTTTGTAGCCTTAATTTGAGCTATAAACGGGTACAGAAGATGCATGCACATATCGACTTTTGCCCGGGCACCTAAAAGATCGATTTTTAGCATGTTTTAGGCCTATATTTTAAAAATATTCTAACACGGAGTAGGCATGTACAGTTTGCTTCAGGGACCCCAAAATATCGAATTTTCGGGTGTTTGGAGCCTGAATTTGAGATATAAACGGGTACTGAAGATGCATGCACATATCAACTTTTGGGCACCAAAAATATCGATTTTGAGCATGTTTTGGGTCTGTATCCTGAAAACATTCTAACTAGGAGTAGGCATGTACAGATCGCTTCTGGGACCCCAAAATATCGAATTTTCGGGTGCTTTGTGCTTGAATTTGAGATATCGACTTTGGGCACATAAAATATCGATTTTTAGCATGTTTTGGGCCTATATTTTGAAAATATTCTTGCACTGAGTAGGCATGTACAAATTGCTTTCTGGGACCCCAAAATATCGAATTTTCGGGTGTTTTGAGTATGAATTTGAGATATAAACGGGTACAGAAGATGCATGCACATATCGACTTTTGGGCACCTAAAAGATCGATTTTTAGCATGTTTTGGGCCAATATTTTGAAAATATTCTAACACGGAGTAGGCATGTACAGTTCGCTTCTGGGACCCCAAAATATCGATTTTTCGGGTGTTTTGAGCCTGAATTTGAGATATAAACGGGTACAGAAGATGCATGCACATATCGACTTTTGGGCACCTAAAATATCGATTTTGAGCATGTTTTGGGTCTGTATCTTGAAAACATTCTAATTAGGAGTAGGCATGTATAGATCGCTTCTATGACCAAAAAATACCAAATTTTCGGGTATTTTGTGGTTGAATTTGGGATATAAACGGGTGCAGAAGATTTATACACATATTGACTTTAGGCACCTAAAATATCGATTTTCAGCATGTTTTGGGCCTGTATTTTGAAAATACTCTAACACGGAGTAGGCAAGTACAGATCGCTTCTGGGACCCCAAAATATGAAATTTTCGGGTGTTTTGGGCCTGAATTTGAGATATAGACTTTGGGCACCTAAAATATCGATTTTTAGCATGTTTTGGGCCTATATTTTGAAATTATTCTAGCACCGACTAGGCATGTACAGATCGCTTCTGGGACCCAAAAATATCGAATTTTCGTGTGTTTTGAGGTTGAATTTAGGATATAAACGGGTGCAGAAGATGCATACACATATTGACTTTGGTCACCTTAAATATCGATTTTCAACATGTTTTGGGCCTGTATTTTGAAAATACTCTAACACGAAGTAGGAAAGTACACATCGCTTCTAGGACCCCAAAATACCGAATTTTCGGGTGTTTTGAGCCTGAATTTGAGATATAAACTGGTACAGAAGATGCATGCATATATCGACTTCTAACACTTAAAATATCGATTTTTAGCATGTTTTGGGCCTATATTTTTAAAATATTCTAGCACTGCGTAGGCATGTACAGATCGCTTCTGGGACCCCAAAATATCGATTTTTCGGGTGTTTTGAGCCTGAATTTAAGATATAAACGGGTACAGAAGATGCATGCAGATATTGACTTTGGCCACATAAAATATCGATTTTCAGTATGTTTTTTGCCTGTATTTTGAAAATACTCTAACACGGAGGAGGCATGTACAGATCGCTTCTGGGACCCCAAAATATCGTATTTTCGGGTGTTTTGAGCCTGAATTTGAGATATAAACGGGTACAGAAGATGCATGCACATATCGACTTTTGGGCACCTAAAAGATCGATTTTCAGTATGTTTTGGGCCTGTATCTGAGTAGGCATGTACAGATCGCTTCTGGGACCCCAAAATATCGAATTTTCGAGTGTTTGGAGCCTGAATTTGAGATATAAACGGGTACAGAAGATGCATGCACATATTGACTTTTGGGCACTTAAAAGATCGATTTTCAGTATGTTTTGGGCCTGTATTTTGGAAATACTCTAACACGGAGTAGGCAAGTACAGATCGCTTCTTGGACCCCAAAATATCAAGTTTTCGGGTGTTTTAGGCCTGAATTTGAGATATAAACGGGTACAGAAGATGCATGCACATATCGACTTTTGGGCACCTAAAACATCGATTTTGAGCATGTTTTGGGTCTGTATCTTGAAAACATTCTAACTAGGAGTAGGCATGTACAGATCGCTTCTAGGACCCCAAAATACCGAATTTTCGGGTGTTTTGAGCCTGAATTTGAGATATAAACTGGTACAGAAGATGCATGCATATATCGACTTCTAACTCTTAAAATATCGATTTTTAGCATGTTTTGGGCCTATATTTTGAAAATATTCTAGCACTGCGTAGGCATGTACAGATCGCTTCTGGGACCCCAAAATATCGAATTTTCGGGTGTTTTGAGCCTGAATTTGAGATATAAACGGGTACAGAAGATGCATGCAGATATTGACTTTGGCCACATAAAATATCGATTTTCAGCATGTTTTGGGCCTGTATTTTGAAAATACTCTAACACGGAGGAGGCATGTACAGATCGCTTCTGGGACCCCAAAATATCGTATTTTCGGGTGTTTTGAGCCTGAATTTGAGATATAAACGGGTACAGAAGATGCATACACATATTCACTTTGGGCACCTAAAATATCGATTTTCAGCATGTTTTGGGCCTGTATCTGAGTAGGCATGTACAGATTGCTTCTGGGACCCAAAAATATCGAATTTTCGGGTGTTTTGAGGTTGAATTTGGGATATAAACGGGTGCAGAAGATGCATACACATAATATTGACTTTGGTCACCTAAAATATAGATTTTCAGCATGTTTAGGGCCTGTATTTTGAAAATACTCTAACACGGAGTAGGCAAGTACAGATCGCTTCTGGGACCCCAAAATATGAAATTTTCGGGTGTTTTGGGCCTGAATTTGAGATATGGACTTTGGGCACCTAAAATATCGATTTTTAGCATGTTTTGGGCCTATATTTTGAAATTATTCTAGCACCGACTAGGCATGTACAGATCGCTTCTGGGACCCAAAAATATCGAATTTTCGTGTGTTTTGAGGTTGAATTTAGGATATAAACGGGTGCAGAAGATGCATACACATATTGACTTTGGTCACCTTAAATATCGATTTTCAACATATTTCGGGCCTGTATTTTGAAAATACTCTAACACGGAGTAAGCAAGTACAGATCGCTTTTGGGACCCCAAAATATCGAATTTTCGGGTGTTTTGAGCCTGAATTTGAGATATAAACGGGTACAGAAGATGCATGCACATATCGACTTTTGGGCACCTAAAATATCGATTTTGAGCATGTTTTGGGCTCGTATCTTGAAGACATTCTAACTAGGAGTAGGCATGTACAGATCGCTTCTAGGACCCCAAAATACCGAATTTTCGGGTGTTTTGAGCCTGAATTTGAGATATAAACTGGTACAGAAGATGCATGCATAAATCGACTTCTAACACTTAAAATATCGATTTTTAGCATGTTTTGGGCCTATATTTTGAAAATATTCTAGCACAGCGTAGGCATGTACAGATCGCTTCTGGGACCCCAAAATATCGAATTTTCGGGTGTTTTGAGCCTTAATTTGAGATATAAACGGGTACAGAAGATGCATGCAGATATTGACTTTGGCCACATAAAATATCGATTTTCAGCATGTTTTTGCCTGTATTTTGAAAATACTCTAACACTGAGGAGGCATGTACAGATCGCTTCTGGGACCCCTAAATATCGTATTTTCGGGTGTTTTGAGCCTGAATTTGAGATATAAACGGGTACAGAAGATGCATGGACATATCGACTTTTCGGCACCTAAAAGATCGATTTTCAGTATGTTTTGGGCCTGTATCTGAGTAGGCATGTACAGATCGCTTCTGGGACCCCAAAATATCGAATTTTTGAGTGTTTGGAGCCTGAATTTGAGATATAAACGGGTACAGAAGATGCATGCACATATTGACTTTTGGGCACCTAAAAGATCGATTTTCAGTATGTTTTGGGCCTGTATTTTGGAAATACTCTATCAAGGAGTAGGCAAGTACAGATCGCTTCTTGGACCCCAAAATATCAAATTTTCGGGTGTTTTGGGCCTGAATTTGATATATCGACTTTGGACACATAAATATCGATTTTTAGCATGTTTTGGGCATATATTTTGAAAACATTCTAGCACTGAGTAGGCATGTACAGATTGCTTCTGGGACCCAAAAATATCGAATTTTCGGGTATTTTGAGGTTGAATTTGAGATATAAATGGGTGCAGAAGATGCATGCACATATTGACTTTGGGCACCTAAAATATCGATTTTCAGCATGTTTTGGGCCTGTATCTGATTAGGCATGTACAGATCGCTTCTGGGACCCCAAAATATTGAATTTTCAGGTGTTTGGAGCCAGAATTTGAGATATAAACGGGTACAGAAGATGCATGCACATATCGACTTTTGGGCACCTAAAATATCGATTTTCTGTATGTTTTGGGCTTGTATTTTAAAAATACTCTAACACGAAGTAGGCATGTACAGATCTCTTATGGGACCCCAAAATATCGAATTTTCGTGTGTTTTGAGGTTGAATTTGGGATATAAACGGGTGCAGAAGATGCATACACATATTGACTTTGGTCACCTAAAATATCGATTTTCAGCATATTTTGGGCATGTATCTGATTAGGCATTTACAGATCGCTTCTGGGACCCCAAAATATCGAATTTTCAGGTGTTTGGAGCCTGAATTTGAGATATAAACGGGTACAGAAGATGCATGCACATATCGACTTTTGGGCACCTAAAATATCGATTTTCTGTATGTTTTGGGCTTGTATTTTAAAAATACTCTAACACGGAGTAGGCATGTACAGATCGCTTTTAGGACCCAAAAATACCGAATTTTAAGGTGTTTTGTGCTTGAATTTGAGATATCGACTTTGGGCACCAAAAATATCGATTTTTAGCATGTTTTGGGCCGATATTTTGAAAATATTCTAGCGCTGAGTAGTCATTTACAGATTGCTTCTGGGTTCCCAAAATATCGAATTTTCAGTTGTTTTGAGCCATAATTTGAGATATAAACGGGTACAGAAGATGCATGCACATATCGACTTTTGGGCACCTAAAATATCGATTTTGAGCATGTTTTGGGCTCGTATCTTGAAGACATTCTAACTAGGAGTAGGCATGTACAGATCGCTTCTAGGACCCCAAAATACCGAATTTTCGGGTGTTTTGAGCCTGAATTTGAGATATAAACTGGTACAGAAGATGCATGCATAAATCGACTTCTAACACTTAAAATATCGATTTTTAGCATGTTTTGGGCCTATATTTTGAAAATATTCTAGCACAGCGTAGGCATGTACAGATCGCTTCTGGGACCCCAAAATATCGAATTTTCGGGTGTTTTGAGCCTGAATTTGAGATATAAACGGGTACAGAAGATGCATGCAGATATTGACTTTGGCCACATAAAATATCGATTTTCAGCATGTTTTTGCCTGTATTTTGAAAATACTCTAACACTGAGGAGGCATGTACAGATCGCTTCTGGGACCCCAAAATATCGTATTTTCGGGTGTTTTGAGCCTGAATTTGAGATATAAACGGGTACAGAAGATGCATGGACATATCGACTTTTGGGCACCTAAAAGATCGATTTTCAGTATGTTTTGGGCCTGTATCTGAGTAGGCATGTACAGATCGCTTCTGGGACCCCAAAATATCGAATTTTCGAGTGTTTGGAGCCTGAATTTGAGATATAAACGGGTACAGAAGATGCATGCACATATTGACTTTTGGGCACCTAAAAGATCGATTTTCAGTATGTTTTGGGCCTGTATTTTGGAAATACTCTATCACGGAGTAGGCAAGTACAGATCGCTTCTTGGACCCCAAAATATCAAATTTTCGGGTGTTTTGGGCCTGAATTTGATATATCGACTTTGGACACATAAATATCGATTTTTAGCATGTTTTGGGCATATATTTTGAAAACATTCTAGCACTGAGTAGGCATGTACAGATTGCTTCTGGGACCCAAAAATATCGAATTTTCGGGAATTTTGAGGTTGAATTTGAGATATAAATGGGTGCAGAAGATGCATGCACATATTGACTTTGGGCACCTAAAATATCGATTTTCAGCATGTTTTGGGCCTGTATCTGATTAGGCATGTACAGATCGCTTCTGGGACCCCAAAATATTGAATTTTCAGGTGTTTGGAGCCAGAATTTGAGATATAAACGGGTACAGAAGATGCATGCACATATCGACTTTTGGGCACCTAAAATATCGATTTTCTGTATGTTTTGGGCTTGTATTTTAAAAATACTCTAACACGAAGTAGGCATGTACAGATCTCTTATGGGACCCCAAAATATCGAATTTTCGTGTGTTTTGAGGTTGAATTTGGGATATAAACGGGTGCAGAAGATGCATACACATATTGACTTTGGTCACCTAAAATATCGATTTTCAGCATATTTTGGGCATGTATCTGATTAGGCATGTACAGATCGCTTCTGGGACCCCAAAATATCGAATTTTCAGGTGTTTGGAGCCTGAATTTGAGATATAAACGGGTACAGAAGATGCATGCACATATCGACTTTTGGGCACCTAAAATATCGATTTTCTGTATGTTTTGGGCTTGTATTTTAAAAATACTCTAACACGGAGTAGGCATGTACAGATCGCTTTTAGGACCCAAAAATACCGAATTTTAAGGTGTTTTGTGCTTGAATTTGAGATATCGACTTTGGGCACCAAAAATATCGATTTTTAGCATGTTTTGGGCCGATATTTTGAAAATATTATAGCGCTGAGTAGTCATTTACAGATTGCTTCTGGGTTCCCAAAATATCGAATTTTCAGTTGTTTTGAGCCTGAATTTGAGATATAAACGGGTACAGAAGATGCATGCACATATCGACTTTTGGGCACCTAAAATATCGATTTTGAGCATGTTTTGGGCTCGTATCTTGAAGACATTCTAACTAGGAGTAGGCATGTACAGATCTCTTCTAGGACCCCAAAATACCGAATTTTCGGGTGTTTTGAGCCTGAATTTGAGATATAAACGGGTACAGAAGATGCATGCACATATCGACTTTTGGGCACCTAAAATATCGATTTTGAGCATGTTTTGGGTCTGTATCTTGAAAACATTCTAATTAGGAGTAAGCATGTACAGATCGCTTCAAGGACCCAAAAATACCGAATTTTCGGGTATTTTGAGGTTGAATTTGGGATATAAACGGGTGCAGAAGATGCATACACATATTGACTTTGGGCACCTAAAATATCGATTTTCAGCATGTTTTGGGCCTGTATCTGAATAGGCATGTACAGATTGTTTCAGGGACCCAAAAAAATCGAATTTTCGTGTGTTTTGAGGTTGAATTTGAGATATAAACGGGTGCAGAAGATGCATACACATAATATTGACTTTGGTCACCTAAAATATCGATTTTCAGCATGTTTAGGGACTGTATTTTGAAAATACTCTATCACGGAGTAGGAAAGTACAGATCGCTTCTGGTACACCAAAATATGAAATTTTCGGGTGTTTTGGGCCTGAATTTGAGATATCGTCTTTGGGCACCTAAAATATCGATTTTTAGCATGTTTTGGGCCTATATTTTGAAATTATTCTAGCACCGACTAGGCATGTACAGTTCGCTTCTGGGACCCCAAAATATCGATTTTTCGGGTGTTTTGAGAATGAATTTGAGATATAAACGGGTACAGAAGATGCATGCACATATCGACTTTGGACACTTAAATTATCGTTTTAGCATGTTTTGAACCTATATTTTGAAAACATTCTAGCACTGAGTAGGCATGTACAGATCGCTTCTGGGACTTAAAAATATCGAATTTTCGGGTATTTTGAGGTTGAATTTGGGATATAAATTGGTGCAGAAGATGCATACACATATTGACTTTGGGCACCTAAAATATCGATTTTCAGCATGTTTTGTGCCTGTATTTTAAAAATACTCTAACACGGAGTAGGCATGTACAGATCGCTTCTGGGACCCCAAAATATCGAATTTTCGGGTGTTTTTGTGCTTGAATTTGAGATATCGACTTTGGGCACCGAAAATATCGATTTTTAGCATGTTTTGGGCCTATATTTTGAAAATATTCTAGCACTGAGTAGGCATGTACAGATTGCTTCTGGGTCCCCAAAATATCGAATTTTCGGGTGTTTGGAGACTGAATTTGAGATATAAACGGGTACAGAAGATGCATGCACATATCGACTTTTGGGCACCTAAAATATCGATTTTCTGTATGTTTTGGGCCTGTATTTTAAAAATACTCTAACACGGAGTAGGCATGTACAGATCGCTTCTGGGACCCCAAAATATCGAATTTTCGGGTGTTTTTGTGCTTGAATTTGAGATATCGACTTTGGGCACCGAAAATATCGACTTTTATCATGTTTTGGGCCTATATTTTGAAAATATTCTAGCACTGAGTAGGCATGTACAGATTGCTTCTGGGACCCCAAAATATCGAATTTTCGGGTGTTTTGAGTCTGAATTTGAGATATAAACGGGTACAGAAGATGCATGCACATATCGACTTTTGGGCACCTAAAAGATCGATTTTTAGCATGTTTTGGGCCTATATTTTGAAAATATTCTAACACGGAGTAGGCATGTACAGTTCGCTTCTGGGACCCCAAAATATCGATTTTTCGGGTGTTTTGAGCCTGAATTTGAGATATAAACGGGTACAGAAGATGCATGCACATATCGACTTTTGGGCACCTAAAATATCGATTTTGAGCATGTTTTGGGTCTGTATCTTGAAAACATTCTAATTAGGAGTAGGCATGTACAGATCGCTTCTAGGACCCAAAAATACCAAATTTTAGGGTATTTTGAGGTTGAATTTGGGATATAAACGGGTGCAGAAGATGCATACACATATTGACTTTGGGCACCCAAAATATCGATTTTAAGCATGTTTTGGGCCTGTATCTAAGTAGGCATGTACAGATTGCTTCTGGTACCCAAAAATATTGAATTTTCGGGTGTTTTGAGGTTGAATTTGGGATATAAACGGGTGCAGAAGATGCATACACATAATATTGACTTTGGTCACCTAAAATATCGATTTTCAGCATGTTTAGGGCCTGTATTTTGAAAATACTCTATCACGGAGTAAGAAAGTACAGATCGCTTCTGGGACACCAAAATATGAAATTTTCGGGTGTTTTGGGCCTGAATTTGAGATTTCGACTTTGGGCACCTAAAATATCGATTTTTAGCATGTTTTGGGCCTATATTTTGAAAATATTCTAGCACTGTGTAGGCACGTACAGATCGCTTCTGGGACCCCAAAGTATCGAATTTTGGGGTGTTTTGAGCCTAAAATTGTGATATAAACGGGTACAGAAGATGCATGCACATTTCGACTTTTGGGTACCTAAAATATCGATTTTGAGCATGTTTTGGGTCTCTATCTTGATAACATTCTAACTAGGAGTAGGCATGTACAGATCGCTTCTAGGACCCAAAAATACCAAATTTTCGGGTATTTTGAGGTTGAATTTGGGATATAAACGGGTGCAGAAGATGCATACACATATTGACTTTGGGCACCCAAAATATCGATTTTAAGCATGTTTTGGGCCTGTATCTAAGTAGGCATGTACAGATTGCTTTTGGTACCCAAAAATATCGAATTTTCGGGTGTTTTGAGGTTGAATTTGGGATATAAACGGGTGCAGAAGATGCATACACATAATATTGACTTTGGTCACCTAAAATATCGATTTTCAGCATGTTTAGGGCCTGTACTTTGAAAATACTCTATCACGGAGTAGGAAAGTACAGATCGCTTCTGGGACACCAAAATATGAAGTTTTCGGGTGTTTTGGGCCTGAATTTGAGATATCGACTTTGGGCACCTAAAATATCGATTTTTAGCATGTTTTGGGCCTATATTTTGAAATTATTCTAGCACCGACTAGGCATGTACAGATCGCTTCTGGGACGCAAAAATATCGAATTTTCGGGTGTTTTGAGCCTGAATTTGAGATATAAACGGGTACAGAAGATGCATGCACATATCGACTTTTGGGCACCTAAAATATCGATTTTGAGCATGTTTTGGGTCTGTATCTTGAAACATTCTAACAAGGAGTAGGCATGTACAGATCGCTTCTAGGACCCAAAAATACCGAATTTTCGGGTGTTTTGAGCCTGAATTTGAGATATAAACGGGTACAGAAGATGCATGCACATATGGACTTTTGGGCACCTAAAATATCTATTTTCAGTATGTTTTGGGTCTGTATCTGAGTAGGCATGTACAGATCGCTTCTGAGACCCCAAAATATCGAATTTTCGTTTGTTTTAAGCCTGAATTTGAGATATTAACGGGTACAGACGATGCATGCACATGTCGACTTTTGGGCACCTAAAAGATCGGCTTTCAGTATGTTTTGGGCCTGTATTTTGAAAATACTCTAACACGGAGTAGGCATGTACAGATTGCTTCTTGGACCCCAAAATATTGAATTTTCGGGTATTTTGGGCCTGAATTTGAGATATCGACTTTGGGCACCTAAAATATCGATTTTTAGCATGTTTTGGGCCTATATTTTGAAAATATTCTGGCACTGTGTAGGCACGTACAGATCGCTTCTGGGACCCCAAAGTATCGAATTTTTGGGTGTTTTGAGCCTAAAATTGAGATATAAACGGGTACAGAAGATGCATGCACATATCGACTTTTGGGTACCTAAAATATCGATTTTGAGCATGTTTTGGGTCTCTATCTTGATAACATTCTAACTAGGAGTAGGCATGCACAGATCGCTTCTAGGACACAAAAATACCGAATTTTAGGGTGTTTTGAAACTGAATTTGAGATATAAACGGGTACAGAAGATGCATGCACATATCGACTTTGGACACTTAAATTATCGTTTTAGCATGTTTTGAGCCTATATTTTGAAAACATTCTAGCACTGAGTAGGCATGTACAGATCGCTTCTGGGACCCAAAAATATCGAATTTTCGGGTATTTTGAGGTTGAATTTGGGATATAAACGGGTGCAGAAGATGCATACACATAATATTGACTTTGGTCACCTAAAATATAGATTTTCAGCATGTTTAGGGCCTGTATTTTGAAAATACTCTAACACGGAGTAGGCAAGTACAGATGGCTTCTGGGACCTCAAAATATCGAATTTTCCGGTGTTTTGAGCCTAAAATTGAGATATAAACGGGTACAGAAGATGCATGCACATATCGACTTTTGGGCACCCAAAATATCGATTTTAAGCATGTTTTGGGCCTGTATCTAAGTAGGCATGTACAGATTGCATCTGGTACCCAAAAATATCGAATTTTCGGGTGTTTTGAGGTTGAATTTGGGATATAAACGGGTGCAGAAGATGCATACACATAATATTGACTTTGGTCACCTAAAATATAGATTTTCAGCATGTTTAGGGCCTGTATTTTGAAAATACTCTAACACGGAGTAGGCAAGTACAGATGGCTTCTGGGACCTCAAAATATCGAATTTTCCGGTGTTTTGAGCCTAAAATTGAGATATAAACGGGTACAGAAGATGCATGCACATATCGACTTTTGGGCACCTAAAATATCGATTTTGAGCATGTTTTAGGTCTCTATCTTGATAACATTCTAACTAGGAGTAGGCATGCACAGATCGCTTCTAGGACACAAAAATACCGAATTTTCGGGTGTTTTAAAACTGAATTTGAGATATAAACGGGTACAGAAGATGCATGCACATATCGACTTTGGACACTTAAATTATCGTTTTAGCATGTTTTGAGCCTATATTTTGAAAACATTCTAGCACTGAGTAGGCATGTACAGATCGCTTCTAGGACCCAAAAATATCGAATTTTCGGGTGTTTTTGTGCTTGAATTTGAGATATCGACTTTTGGCACCGAAAATATCGATTTTTAGCATGTTTTGGGCCTATATTTTGAAAATATTCTAGCACTGAGTAGGCATGTACAGATTGCTTCTGGGTCCCAAAAATAACGAATTTTCGGGTGTTTGGAGCCTGAATTTGAGATATAAACGGGTACAGAAGATACATGCACATATCGACTTTTGGGCACCTAAAATATCGATTTTCTGTATGTTTTGGGCCTGTATTTTAAAAATACTCTAACACGGAGTAGGCATGTACAGATCGCTTCTGGGACCCCAAAATATCGAATTTTCGGGTGTTTTTGTGCTTGAATTTTAAATATCGACTTTGGGCACCGAAAATATCGATTTTTAGCATGTTTTGGGCCTATATTTTGAAAATATTCTAGCACTGAGTAGGCATGTACAGATTCCTTCTGGGTCCCCAAAATATCGAATTTTCGGGTGTTTGGAGCCTGAATTTGAGATATAAACGGGTACAGAAGATGCATGCACATATCGACTTTTGGGCACCTAAAATATCGATTTTCTGTATGTTTTGGGCCTGTATCTTAAAAATACTCTAACACGGAGTAGGCATGTAAAGATCGCTTCTGGGACCCCAAAATATCGAATTTTCGGGTGTTTTTGTGCTTGAATTTGAGATATCGACTTTGGGCACCGAAAATATCGATTTTTAGCATGTTTTGGGCCTATATTTTGAAAATATTCTAGCACTGAGTAGGCATGTACAGATTGCTTCTGGGACCCCAAAATATCGAATTTTCGGGTGTTTTGAGTCTGAATTTGAGATATAAACGGGTACAGAAGATGCATGCACATATCGACTTTTGGGCACCTAAAAGATCGATTTTTAGCATGTTTTGGGCCTATATTTTGAAAATATTTTAACACGGAGTAGGCATGTACAGTTCGCTTCTGGGACCCCAAAATATCGATTTTTCGGGTGTTTTGAGCCTGAATTTGAGATATAAACGGGTACAGAAGATGCATGCACATATCGACTTTTGGGCACCTAAAATATCGATTTTGAGCATGTTTTGGGTCTGTATCTTGAAAACATTCTAATTAGGAGTAGGCATGTACAGATCGCTTATAGGACCCAAAAATACCAAATTTTCGGGAATTTTGTGGTTGAATTTGGGATATAAACGGGTGCAGAAGATTTATACACATATTGACTTTGGGCACCTAAAATATCGATTTTCAGCATGTTTTGGGCCTGTATCTGAGTAGGCATGTACAGATTGCTTCTGGGACACATAAATATCGAATTTTCGGGTGTTTTGAGGTTGAATTTGGGATATAAACGGGTGCAGAAGATGCATACACATAATATTGACTTTGGTCACCTAAAATATAGATTTTCAGCATGTTTAGGGTCTGTATTTTGAAAATACTCTAACACGGAGTAGGCAAGTACAGATCGCTTCTGGGACCCCAAAATATGAAATTTTCGGGTGTTTTGGGCCTGAATTTGAGATATGGACTTTGGGCACCTAAAATATCGATTTTTAGCATGTTTTGGGCCTATATTTTGAAATTATTCTAGCACCGACTAGGCATGTACAGATCGCTTCTGGGACCCAAAAATATCGAATTTTCGTGTGTTTTGAGGTTGAATTTAGGATATAAACGGGTGCAGAAGATGCATACACATATTGACTTTGGTCACCTTAAATATCGATTTTCAACATGTTTTGGGCCTGTATTTTGAAAATACTCTAACACGGAGTAGGCAAGTACAGATCGCTTCTGGGACCCCAAAATATCGAATTTTCGGGTGTTTTGAGCCTGAATTTGAGATATAAACGGGTACAGAAGATGCATGCACATATCGACTTTTGGGCACCTAAAATATCGATTTTGAGCATGTTTTAGGTCTGTATTTTGAAAATACTCTAACACAGATTAGGCAAGTACAGATCGCTTCTTGGACCCCAAAATATCGAATTTTCGGGAGTTTTGAGCCTGAATTTGATATATCGACTTTAGGCACCTAAAATATTGATTTTTAGCATGTTTTGGGCCTATATTTTGAAAATATTCTAGCACTGTGTAGGCACGTACAGATCGCTTCTGGGACCCCAAAATATCGAATTTTTGGGTGTTTTGAGCCTAAAATTGAGATATAAACGGGTACAGAAGATGCATGCACATATCGACTTTTGGGTACCTAAAATATCGATTTTGAGCATGTTTTGGGTCTCTATCTTGATAACATTCTAACTAGGAGTAGGCATGCACAGATCGCTTCTAGGACACAAAAATACCGAATTTTCGGGTGTTTTGAAACTGAATTTGAGATATAAACGGGTACAGAAGATGCATGCACATATCGACTTTGGACACTTAAATTATCGTTTTAGTATGTTTTGAGCCTATATTTTGAAAACATTTTAGCATTGAGTAGGCATGTACAGATCGCTTCTGGGACCCCAAATTATCGAATTTTCGGGTGTTTTTGTGCTTGAATTTGAGATATCGACTTTGGGGACCGAAAATATCGATTTTTATCATGTTTTGGGCCTATATTTTGAAAATATTCTAGCACTGAGTAGGCATGTACAGATTGCTTCTGGGACCCCAAAATATCGAATTTTCGGGTGTTTTGAGTCTGAATTTGAGATATAAACGGGTACAGAAGATGCATGCACATATCGACTTTTGGGCACCTAAAAGATCGATTTTTAGCATGTTTTGGGCCTATATTTTGAAAATATTCTAACACGGAGTAGACATGTACAGTTCGCTTATGGGACCACAAAATATCGATTTTTCGGGTGTTTTGAGTCTGAATTTGAGATATAAACGGGTACAGAAGATGCATGCACATATCGACTTTTGGGCACCTAAAATATCGATTTTGAGCATGTTTTGGGTCTGTATCTTGAAAACATTCTAATTAGGAGTAGGCATGTACAGATCGCTTCTAGGACCCAAAAATACCAAATTTTCGGGTATTTTGAGGTTGAATTTGGGATATAAACGGGTGCAGAAGATGCATACACATATTAACTTTGGGCACCCAAAATATCGATTTTAAGCATGTTTTGGGCCTGTATCTAAGTAGGCATGTACAGATTGCTTCTGGTACCCAAAAATATCGAATTTTCGGGTGTTTTGAGGTTGAATTTGGGATATAAACGGGTGCAGAAGATGCATACACATAATATTGACTTTGGTCACCTAAAATATAGATTTTCAGCATGTTTAGGGCCTGTAATTTGAATATACTCTAACACGGAGTAGGCAAGTACAGATCGCTTCTGGGACCTCAAAATATGAAATTTTCGGTTGTTTTGGGCCTGAATTTGAGATATGGACTATGGGCACCTAAAATATCGATTTTTAGCAGGTTTTGGGCCTATATTTTGAAATAATTCTAGCACCGACTAGGCATGTACAGATCGCTTCTGGGACCCAAAAATATCGAATTTTCGTGTGTTTTGAGGTTGAATTTAGGATATAAACGGGTGCAGAAGATGCATACAGATATTGACTTTGGTCACCTTAAATATCGATTTTCAACATATTTTGGGCCTGTATATTGAAAAAACTCTAACACGGAGTAGGCAAGTACAGATCGCTTCTGGGACCCCAAAATATCGAATTTTCGGGTGTTTTGAGCCTGAATTTGAGATATAAACGGGTACAGAAGATGCATGCACATATCGACTTTTGGGCACCTAAAATATCGATTTTGAGCATGTTTTGGGTCTGTATTTTGAAAATACTCTAACACAGATTAGGCAAGTACAGATCGCTTCTTGGACCCCAAAATATCGAATTTTCGGGAGTTTTGAGCCTGAATTTGAGATATCGACTTTAGGCACCTAAAATATTGATTTTTAGCATGTTTTGGGCCTATATTTTGAAAATATTCTAGCACTGTGTAGGCACGTACAGATTGCTTCTGGGACCCCAAAATATCGAATTTTTGGGTGTTTTGAGCCTAAAATTGAGATATAAACGGTTACAGAAGATGCATGCACATATCGACTTTTGGGTACCTAAAATATCGATTTTGAGCATGTTTTGGGTCTCTATCTTGATAACATTCTAACTAGGAGTAGGCATGCACAGATCGCTTCTAGGACACAAAAATACCGAATTTTCGGGTGTTTTGAAACTGAATTTGAGATATAAACGGGTACAGAAGATGCATGCACATATCGACTTTGGACACTTAAATTATCGTTTTAGCATGTTTTGAGCCTATATTTTGAAAACATTTTAGCTCTGAGTAGGCATGTACAGATCGCTTCTAGGACCCAAAAATATCGAATTTTCGGGTGTTTTTGTGCTTGAATTTGAGATATCGACTTTGGGCACCGAAAATATCGATTTTTAGCATGTTTTGGGCCTATTTTTTGAAAATATTCTAGCACTGAGTAAGCATGTACAGATTGCTTCTGGGTCCCCAAAATATCGAATTTTCGGGTGTTTGGAGCCTGAATTTGAGATATAAACGGGTACAGAAGATGCATGCACATATCGACTTTTGGGCACCTAAAATATCGATTTTCTGTATGTTTTGGGCCTGTATTTTAAAAATACTCTAACACGGAGTAGGCATGTACAGATCGCTTCTGGGACCCCAAAATATCGAATTTTCGGGTGTTTTTGTGCTTGAATTTGAGATATCGACTTTGGGTACCGAAAATATCGATTTTTATCATGTTTTGGGCCTATATTTTGAAAATATTCTAGCACTGAGTAGGCATGTACAGATTGCTTCTGGGACCCCAAAATATCGAATTTTCGGGTGTTTTGAGTTTGAATTTGAGATATAAACGGGTACAGAAGATGCATGCACATATCGACTTTTGGGCACCTAAAATATCGATTTTGAGCATGTTTTGGGTCTGTATCTTGAAAACATTCTAATTAGGAGTAGGCATGTACAGATCGCTTCTAGGACCCAAAAATACCAAATTTTCGGGTATTTTGAGGTTGAATTTGGGATATAAACGGGTGCAGAAGATGCATACACATATTGACTTTGGGCACCCAAAATATCGATTTTAAGCATGTTTTGGGCCTGTATCTAAGTAGGCATGTACAGATTGCTTCTGGTACCCAAAAATATCGAATTTTCGGGTGTTTTGAGGTTGAATTTGGGATATAAACGGGTGCAGAAGATGCATACACATAATATTGACTTTGGTCACCTAAAATATAGATTTTCAGCATGTTTAGGGCCTGTAATTTGAGAATACTCTAACACGGAGTAGGCAAGTACAGATCGCTTCTGGGACCTCAAAATATGAAATTTTCGGGTGTTTTGGGCCTGAATTTGAGATATGGACTTTGGGCACCTAAAATATCGATTTTTAGCATGTTTTGGGCCTATATTTTGAAATAATTCTAGCACCGACTAGGCATGTACAGATCGCTTCTGGGACCCAAAAATATCGAATTTTCGTGTGTTTTGAGGTTGAATTTAGGATATAAACGGGTGCAGAAGATGCATACAGATATTGACTTTGGTCACCTTAAATATCGATTTTCAACATGTTTTGGGCCTGTATTTTGAAAATACTCTAACACGGAGTAGGCAAGTACAGATCGCTTCTGGGACCCCAAAATATCGAATTTTCGGGTGTTTTGAGCCTGAATTTGAGATATAAACGGGTACAGAAGATGCATGCACATATCGACTTTTGGGCACCTAAAATATCGATTTTTAACATGTTTTGGGTCTGTATCTTGAAAACATACTAACTAGGAGTAGGCATGTACAGATCGCTTCTAGGACCCAAAAATACCGAATTTTCGGGTGTTTTGAGCTTGAATTTGAGATATAAACGGGTACAGAAGATGCATGCATATATCGACTTTTAACACTTAAAATATCGATTTTTAGCATGTTTTGGGCCTATATTTTGAAAATATTCTAGCATTGCGTAGGCATGTACAGATCGCTTCTGGGAACCCAAAATATCGAATTTTCGGGTGTTTTGAGCCTGAATTTGAGATATAAACTATTACAGAATATGCATGCACATATTGACTTTGGGCACCTTAAATATCGATTTTCAGCATGTTTTGGGCCTGTATTTTGAAAATACTCTAACACGGAGTAGGCATGTACAGATCGCTTCTGGGACCCCAAAATATCGAATTTTCGGGTGTTTTCAGCATGAATTTGAGATATCGACTTTGGGCACCTAGAATATCGATTTTTAGCATGTTTTGGGCCTATATTTTGAAAATATTCTAGCACTGCGTAGGCATGTACAGATCGCTTCTGTGACCCCAAAATATCGAATTTTCGGGTGTTTTGAGCCTGAATTTGAGATATAAACGGGTATAGAAGATGCATGCAGATATTGACTTTTGCCACATAAAATATCGATTTTCAGCATGTTTTGTGCCTGTATTTTAAAAATACTCTAACACGGAGGAGGCATGTACAGATCGCTTCTGGGACACCAAAATATCGTATTTTCGGGTGTTTTGAACCTGAATTTAAGATATAAACGGGTACAGAAGATGCATGCACATATCGACTTTTGGGCACCTAAAAGATCGATTTTCAGTATGTTTTGGGCCTGTATCGGAATAGGTATGTACAGATCGCTTCTGGGACCCCAAAATGTTGATATTTCGAGTGTTTGGAGCCTGAATCTGAGATATAAACGGGTATAGAAGATGCATGCAGATATTGACTTTGGGCACCTAAAATATCGATTTTCAGCATGTTTTGGGCCTGTATTTTGAAAATACTCTAACACGGAGTAGGCATGTACAGATCGCTTCTTGGACCCCAAAATATCGAATTTTCTGGTGTTTTCAGCCTGAATTTGAGATATCGACTTTGGGCACCTAGAATATCGATTTTTAGCATGTTATGGGCCTATATTTTGAAAATATTCTAGCACTGTGTAGGCATGTACAGATCGCTTCTGGGACCCAAAAATATCGAATTTTCGGGTGTTTTGAGCCTGAAATTGAGATATAAACGGGTACAGAAGATGCATGCACATATTGACTTTGGCCACCTAAAAAATCGATTTTCAGTATGTTTTGGGCCTGTATCTGAGTAGGGATGAACGGATCGCTTCTGGGACCCCAAAATATCGAATTTTCGGGTGTTTGGAGCCTGAATTTGAGATATAAACGGGTACAGAAGATGCATGCACATATCGACTTTTGGGCTCCTAAAATATCGATTTTGAGCATGTTTTGGGTCTGTATCTTGAAAACATTCTAACTAGGAGTAGACTTGTACAGATCGCTTCTAGGAACCAAAAATACCGAATTTTAGGGTGTTTTTAGCCTGAATTTGAGATATAAACGGGTACAGAAGATGCATGCACATATCGACTTTGGACACTTAAATTATCGTTTTAGCATGTTTTGAGCCTATATTTTGAAAACATTTTAGCACTGAGTAGGCATGTACAGATCGCTTCTAGGACCCAAAAATATCGAATTTTCGGGTGTTTTTGTGCTTGAATTTGAGATATCGACTTTGGGCACCGAAAATATCGATTTTTAGCATGTTTTGGGCCTATTTTTTGAAAATATTCTAGCACTGAGTAAGCATGTACAGATTGCTTCTGGGTCCCCAAAATATCGAATTTTCGGGTGTTTGGAGCCTGAATTTGAGATATAAACGGGTACAAAAGATGCATGCACATATCGACTTTTGGGCACCTAAAATATCGATTTTCTGTATGTTTTGGGCCTGTATTTTAAAAATACTCTAACACGGAGTAGGCATGTACAGATCGCTTCTGGGACCCCAAAATATCGAATTTTCGGGTGTTTTTGTGCTTGAATTTGAGATATCGACTTTGGGTACCGAAAATATCGATTTTTATCATGTTTTGGGCCTATATTTTGAAAATATTCTAGCACTGAGTAGGCATGTACAGATTGCTTCTGGGACCCCAAAATATCGAATTTTCGGGTGTTTTGAGTCTGAATTTGAGATATAAACGGGTACAGAAGATGCATGCACATATCGACTTTTGGGCACCTAAAAGATCGATTTTTAGCATGTTTTGGGCCTATATTTTGAAAATATTCTAACACGGAGTAGACATGTACAGTTCACTTCTGGGACCCCAAAATATCGATTTTTCGGGTGTTTTGAGTCTGAATTTGAGATATAAACGGGTACAGAAGATGCATGCACATATCGACTTTTGGGCACCTAAAATATCGATTTTGAGCATGTTTTGGGTCTGTATCTTGAAAACATTCTAATTAGGAGTAGGCATGTACAGATCGCTTCTAGGACCCAAAAATACCAAATTTTCGGGTATTTTGAGGTTGAATTTGGGATATAAACGGGTGCAGAAGATGCATACACATATTGACTTTGGGCACCCAAAATATCGATTTTAAGCATGTTTTGGGCCTGTATCTAAGTAGGCATGTACAGATTGCTTCTGGTACCCAAAAATATCGAATTTTCGGGTGTTTTGAGGTTGAATTTGGGATATAAACGGGTGCAGAAGATGCATACACATAATATTGACTTTGGTCACCTAAAATATAGATTTTCAGCATGTTTAGGGCCTGTAATTTGAGAATACTCTAACACGGAGTAGGCAAGTACAGATCGCTTCTGGGACCTCAAAATATGAAATTTTCGGGTGTTTTGGGCCTGAATTTGAGATATGGACTTTGGGCACCTAAAATATCGATTTTTAGCATGTTTTGGGCCTATATTTTGAAATAATTCTAGCACCGACTAGGCATGTACAGATCGCTTCTGGGACCCAAAAATATCGAATTTTCGTGTGTTTTGAGGTTGAATTTAGGATATAAACGGGTGCAGAAGATGCATACAGATATTGACTTTGGTCACCTTAAATATCGATTTTCAACATGTTTTGGGCCTGTATTTTGAAAATACTCTAACACGGAGTAGGCAAGTACAGATCGCTTCTGGGACCCCAAAATATCGAATTTTCGGGTGTTTTGAGCCTGAATTTGAGATATAAACGGGTACAGAAGATGCATGCACATATCGACTTTTGGGCACCTAAAATATCGATTTTTAACATGTTTTGGGTCTGTATCTTGAAAACATTCTAACTAGGAGTAGGCATGTACAGATCGCTTCTAGGACCCAAAAATACCGAATTTTCGGGTGTTTTGAGCTTGAATTTGAGATATAAACGGGTACAGAAGATGCATGCATATATCGACTTTTAACACTTAAAATATCGATTTTTAGCATGTTTTGGGCCTATATTTTGAAAATATTCTAGCATTGCGTAGGCATGTACAGATCGCTTCTGGGAACCCAAAATATCGAATTTTCGGGTGTTTTGAGCCTGAATTTGAGATATAAACTATTACAGAATATGCATGCACATATTGACTTTGGGCACCTTAAATATCGATTTTCAGCATGTTTTGGGCCTGTATTTTGAAAATACTCTAACACGGAGTAGGCATGTACAGATCGCTTCTGGGACCCCAAAATATCGAATTTTCGGGTGTTTTCAGCATGAATTTGAGATATCGACTTTGGGCACCTAGAATATCGATTTTTAGCATGTTTTGGGCCTATATTTTGAAAATATTCTAGCACTGCGTAGGCATGTACAGATCGCTTCTGTGACCCCAAAATATCGAATTTTCGGGTGTTTTGAGCCTGAATTTGAGATATAAACGGGTATAGAAGATGCATGCAGATATTGACTTTGGCCACATAAAATATCGATTTTCAGCATGTTTTGTGCCTGTATTTTAAAAATACTCTAACACGGAGGAGGCATGTACAGATCGCTTCTGGGACCCCAAAATATCGTATTTTCGGGTGTTTTGAACCTGAATTTAAGATATAAACGGGTACAGAAGATGCATGCACATATCGACTTTTGGGCACCTAAAAGATCGATTTTCATTATGTTTTGGGCCTGTATCGGAATAGGTATGTACAGATCGCTTCTGGGACCCCAAAATGTTGATATTTCGAGTGTTTGGAGCCTGAATCTGAGATATAAACGGGTATAGAAGATGCATGCAGATATTGACTTTGGGCACCTAAAATATCGATTTTCAGCATGTTTTGGGCCTGTATTTTGAAAATACTCTAACACGGAGTAGGCATGTACAGATCGCTTCTTGGACCCCAAAATATCGAATTTTCTGGTGTTTTGAGCCTGAATTTGAGATATCGACTTTGGGCACCTAGAATATCGATTTTTAGCATGTTATGGGCCTATATTTTGAAAATATTCTAGCACTGTTTAGGCATGTACAGATCGCTTCTGGGACCCAAAAATATCGAATTTTCGGGTGTTTTGAGCCTGAAATTGAGATATAAACGGGTACAGAAGATGCATGCACATATTGACTTTGGCCACCTAAAAAATCGATTTTCAGTATGTTTTGGGCCTGTATCTGAGTAGGGATGAACGGATCGCTTCTGGGACCCCAAAATATCGAATTTTCGGGTGTTTGGAGCCTGAATTTGAGATATAAACGGGTACAGAAGATGCATGCACATATCGACTTTTGGGCTCCTAAAATATCGATTTTGAGCATGTTTTGGGTCTGTATCTTGAAAACATTCTAACTAGGAGTAGACTTGTACAGATCGCTTCTAGGAACCAAAAATACCGAATTTTAGGGTGTTTTTAGCCTGAATTTGAGATATAAACGGGTACAGAAGATGCATGCACATATTGGCTTTGGGCACCTAATATATCGATTTTCAGTATGTTTTGGGCCTGTATTTTGAAAATCCTCTAACACGGAGTAGGCATGTACAGAACGCTTCTAGGACCCCAAAATATCGAATTTTAGGGAGTTTTGGGCCTGAATTTGAGATATCGACTTTGGGCACCTAAAATATCGATTTTTAGCATGTTTTGGGCCTATATTTTGAAAATATTCTAGCACTGTGTAGGCATGTACAGATCGCTTCCGGGACCCCAAAATATCGAATTTTCGGGTGTTTTGAGCCTGAATTTGAGATATAAACGGGTACAGAAGATGCATGCACATATTGGCTTTGGGCACCTAATATATCGATTTTCAGCATGTTTTGGGCCTGTATTTTGAAAATACTCTAACACGGAGTAGGCATGTACAGATCGCTTCTTGGACCCCAAAATATCGAATTTTCGGGTGTTTTGAGCCTGAATTTGAGATATCGACTTCAATCACCTAAAATATCGATTTTAGCATGTTTTGGGCCTATATTTTGAAAATAATCTAGCACTCGTAGGCATGTACAGATCGCTTCTGGGAACCCAAAATATCGAATTTTCGGGTGTTTTGAGCCTGAATTTGAGATATAAACTATTACAGAATATGCATGCACATATTGACTTTGGGCACCTTAAATATCGATTTTCAGCATGTTTTGGGCCTGTATTTTGAAAATACTCTAACACGGAGTAGGCATGTACAGATCGCTTCTGGGACCCCAAAATATCGAATTTTCGGGTGTTTTCAGCATGAATTTGAGATATCGACTTTGGGCACCTAGAATATCGATTTTTAGCATGTTTTGGGCCTATATTTTGAAAATATTCTAGCACTGCGTAGGCATGTACAGATCGCTTCTGTGACCCCAAAATATCGAATTTTCGGGTGTTTTGAGCCTGAATTTGAGATATAAACGGGTATAGAAGATACATGCAGATATTGACTTTGGCCACATAAAATATCGATTTTCAGCATGTTTTGTGCCTGTATTTTAAAAATACTCTAACACGGAGGAGGCATGTACAGATCGCTTCTGGGACCCCAAAATATCGTATTTTCGGGTGTTTTGAACCTGAATTTAAGATATAAACGGGTACAGAAGATGCATGCACATATCGACTTTTGGGCACCTAAAAGATCGATTTTCAGTATGTTTTGGGCCTGTATCGGAATAGGTATGTACAGATCGCTTCTGGGACCCCAAAATGTTGATATTTCGAGTGTTTGGAGCCTGAATCTGAGATATAAACGGGTATAGAAGATGCATGCAGATATTGACTTTGGGCACCTAAAATATCGATTTTGAGCATGTTTTGGGCCTGTATTTTGAAAATACTCTAACACGGAGTAGGCATGTACAGATCGCTTCTTGGACCCCAAAATATCGAATTTTCTGGTGTTTTGAGCCTGAATTTGAGATATCGACTTTGGGCACCTAGAATATCGATTTTTAGCATGTTATGGGCCTATATTTTGAAAATATTCTAGCACTGTGTAGGCATGTACAGATCGCTTCTGGGACCCAAAAATATCGAATTTTCGGGTGTTTTGAGCCTGAAATTGAGATATAAACGGGTACAGAAGATGCATGCACATATTGACTTTGGCCACCTAAAAAATCGATTTTTTTAGGATGTTTTAGGCCTGTATTTTGAAAATACTCTAACACGGAGTAGGCATGAGCAGATTGCTTCTGGGACCCCAAAATATCGAATTTTCGGGTGTTTTGAGCCTGAATTTGAAATATAAACGGGTACAGAAGATGCATGCACAAATCGACTTTTGGGCACCTAAAATATCGATTTTCAGTATGTTTTGGGCCTGTATCTGAGTAGGGATGAACGGATCGCTTCTGGGACCCCAAAATATCGAATTTTCGGGTGTTTGGAGCCTGAATTTGAGATATAAACGGGTACAGAAGATGCATGCACATATCGACTTTTGGGCTCCTAAAATATCGATTTTGAGCATGTTTTGGGTCTGTATCTTGAAAACATTCTAACTAGGAGTAGGCTTGTACAGATCGCTTCTAGGAACCAAAAATACCGAATTTTAGGGTGTTTTTAGCCTGAATTTGAGATATAAACGGGTACAGAAGATGCATGCATATTTCGACTTTGGACACTTAAAATATCGATTTTTAGCATGTTTTGAGCCTATATTTTGAAAACATTCTAGCACTGAGTAGGCATGTACAGATCGCTTCTGGGACACCAAAATATCGAATTTTCGGGTGTTTGGAGCCTTAATTTGAGATATAAACGGGTACAGAAGATGCATGCACATATCGACTTTAGGGCACCTAAAAGATCGATTTTCAGTATGTTTTGGGCCTGTATTTTGAAAATACTCTAACACGGAGTAGGCATGTACAGAACGCTTCTAGGACCCCAAAATATCGAATTTTAGCGAGTTTTGGGCCTGAATTTGAGATATCGACTTTGGGCACCTAAAATATCGATTTTTAGCATGTTTTGGGCCTATATTTTGAAAATATTCTAGCACTGTGTAGGCATGTACAGATCGCTTCCGGGACCCCAAAATATCGAATTTTCGGGTGTTTTGAGCCTGAATTTGAGATATAAACGGGTACAGAAGATGCATGCACATATTGGCTTTGGGCACCTAATATATCGATTTTCAGCATGTTTTGGGCCTGTAATTTGAAAATACTCTAACACGGAGTAGGCATGTACAGATCGCTTCTTGGACCCCAAAATATCGAATTTTCGGGTGTTTTGAGCCTGAATTTGAGATATCGACTTCAATCACCTAAAATATCGATTTTAGCATGTTTTGGGCCTATATTTTGAAAATAATCTAGCACTGCGTAGGCATGTACAGATCGCTTTTGGGGCCCCAAAATATCGATTTTTTTGGTGTTTTTAGCCTGAATTTGAGATATAAACGGGTACAGAAGATGCATGCACATATTGACTTTGGCCACATAAAATATCGATTTTTAGCATGTTTTGGGCCTGTATTTTGAAAATACTCTAACACAGAGGAGGCATGTACAGATCGCTTCTGGGACCCCAAAATATCGAATTTTCGGGTGTTTTGAGCCTGAATTTGAGATATAAACGGGTACAGAAGATGCATGCACATATTGACTTTTGGGCACCTAAATGATCGATTTTCAGTATGTTTTGGTCCTGTATCTGAGTAGGCATGTACAGATCGCTTCCGGGACACCAAAATATCGAATTTTCGGGTGTTTGGAGCCTGAATTTGAGATATAAACGGGTACAGAAGATTCATGCACATATTGACTTTGGCCACCTAAAATATCGATTTTCAGCATTTTTGGGCCTATATTTTGAAAATATTCTAGCACTGCGTAGTCATGTACAGATCGCTTCTTGGACCCGAAAATATCGAATTTTCGGGTGTTTGGAGCCTGAATTTGAGATATAAACAGGTACAGAAGATGCATGCACATATTCACTTTGGGCACCTAAAATATCGATTTTCAGCATGTTTTGGGCCTGTATATTAAAAATAATCTAACACGGAGTAGGCAAGTACAGATCGCTTCTTGGACCCTAAAAAATCGAATTTTCGGGTGTTTTGTGCCTGAATTTGAGATATCGACTTGGGGCACCAAAAATATTGATTTTATAGCATGTTTTGGGCCTATATTTTGAAAATATTCTAGCACTGTGTAGGCACGTACAGATCGCTTCTGGGACCCCAAAATATCGAATTTTTGGGTGTTTTGAGCCTGAAATTGAGATATAAACGGGTACAGAAGATGCATGCACATATTGACTTTGGCCACCTAAAATATCGATTTTCAGCATGTTTTGGGCCTGTATTTTGAAAATACTCTAACACGGAGTAGGCTTGTACAGATCGCTTCTGGGACCCCAAAATATCGAATTTTCGGGTGTTTTGAGCCTGAATTTGAGATATAAACGGGTACAGAAGATGCATGCATATATCGACTTTTGGGCACCTAAAATATCGATTTTGAGCATGTTTTGGGTCTGTATCTTGAAAACATTCTAACTAGGAGTAGGCATGTACAGATCGCTTCTAGGACCCAAAAATACCGAATTTTCGGGTGTTTTGAGCTTGAATTTGAGATATAAACGGGTACAGAAGATGCATGCATATATCGACTTTTAACACTTAAAATATCGATTTTTGGCATGGTTTGGGCCTATATTTTGAAAATATTCTAGCACTGCGTAGGCATGTACAGATCGCTTCTGGGACCCCAAAATATCGAATTTTCGGGTGTTTTCAGCATGAATTTGAGATATCGACTTTGGTCACCTAAAATATCGATTTTTAGCATGTTTTGGGCCTATATTTTGAAAATATTCTAGCACTGCGTAGGCATGTACAGATCGCTTCTGGGACCCCAAAATATCGAATTTTCGGGTGTTTTGAGCCTGAATTTGAGATATAAACGGGTACATAAGATGCATGCAGATATTGACTTTGGCCACATAAAATATCGATTTTCAGCATGTTTTGGGCCTGTATTTTGAAAATACTCTAACACGGAGGAGGCATGTACAGATCGCTTCTGGGACCCCAAAATATCGTATTTTCTTGTGTTTTGAACATGAATTTGAGATATAAACGGGTACAGAAGATGCATGCACATATCGACTTTTGGGCACCTATAAGATCGATTTTCAGTATGTTTTGGGCCTGTATCGGAGTAGGCATGTACAGATCGCTTCTGGAACCCCAAAATATTGATATTTCGAGTGTTTGGAGCCTGAATCTGAGATATAAACGGGTACAGAAGATGCATGCACATATTGACTTTTGGGCACCTAAAAGATCGATTTTCAGTATGTTTTGGGCCTGTATTTTGGAAATACTCTAACACGGAGTAGCCATGTACAGATCGCTTCTTGGACCCCAAAATATCAAATTTTCGGGTGTTTTGGGCCTGAATTTGAGATATCGACTTTGGGCACATAAATATCGATTTTTAGCATGTTTTGGGCACATATTTTGAAAATATTTTAGCACTGAGGAGGCATGTAAAGATCGCTTCTGGGACCCCAAAATATCGAATTTTCGGGTGTTTTGAGCCTGAATTTGAGATATAAACGGGTACAGAAGATGCATGCACATATTGACTTTGGGCACCTAAAATATCGATTTTTTGCATGTTTTGGGCCTGTATTTTGAAAATACTCTAACACGGAGTAGGCATGTACAGATCGCTTCTTGAACCCCAAAATATCGAGTTTTCTGATGTTTTGAGCCTGAATTTGAGATATCGACTTTGGGCACCAAAAATATCGATTTTTAGCATGTTATGGGCCTATATTTTGAAAATATTCTAGCACTGTGTAGGCATGTACAGATCGCTTCTGGGACCCAAAAATATCGAATTTTTGGGTGTTTTGAGCCTGAAAATGAGATATAAACGGGTACAGAAGATGCATGCACATATTGACTTTGGCCACCTAAAATATCGATTTTTTTAGCATGTTTTAGGCCTGTATTTTGAAAATACTCTAACACGGAGTAGGCATGTGCAGATTGCTTCTGGGACCACAAAATATCGAATTTTCGGGTGTTTTGAGCCTGAATTTGAGATATAAACTGGTACAGAAGATGCATGCACATGTCGACTTTTGGGCACCTAAAATATCGATTTTCAGTATGTTTTGGGCCTGTATCTTAGTAGGCATGAACTGATCGCTTCTGGGACCCCAAAATATCGAATTTTCGGGTGTTTGGAGTCTGAATTTGAGATATAAACGGGTACAGAAGATGCATGCACATATCGACTTTTGGGCTCCTAAAATATCGATTTTGAGCATGTTTTGGGTCTGTATCTTGAAAACATTCTAACTAGGAGTAGACATGTACAGATCGCTTCTAGGAACCAAAAATATCGAATTTTCGGGTGTTTTGAGCCTGAATTTGAGATATAAACGGGTACAGAAGATGCATGCACATATCGACATTTGGGTACCTAAAATATCGATTTTAAGCATTTTTTGGGTCTCTATCTTGAAAACATTCTAACTAGGAGTAGGCTGCAAAGATTGCTTCTAGGACACAAAAATACCGAATTTTCGGGTGTTTTGAAACTGAATTTGAGATATAAACGGGTACAGAAGATGCATTCACATATCGACTTTTGACACTTAAAATATCGTTTTAGCATGTTTTGAGCCTATATTTTGAAAACATTCTAGCACTGAGTAGGCATGTACAGATCGCTTCTGGGACCCAAAAATATCGAATTTTCGGGTATTTTGAGGTTGAATTTGGGATATAAATTGGTGCAGCAGATGCATTCACATATTGACTTTGGGCACCAAAAATATCGATTTTCAGCATGTTTTGGGCTTGTATCTGAGTAGGCATGTACAGATCGCTTTTGGGTCCCCAAAATATCGAATTTTCGGGTGTTTGGAGCCTGAATTTGAGATATTAACGGGTACAGAAGATGCATGCACATTTCGACTTTTGGGCACCTAAAATATCAATTTTCTGTATGTTTTGGGCCTGTATTTAAAAAATACTCTAACACGGAGTAGGCATGTACAGATCGCTTCCGGGACCCCAAAATATCGAATTTTCGTGTGTTTTGTGCTTGAATTTGAGATATCGACTGTGGGCACCGAAAATATCTATTTTTAGCATGTTTTAGGCCTTTATTTTGAAAATATTCTAGCACTGAGTAGGCATTTACAGATTGCTTCTGGGACCCCAAAATATCGAATTTTCGGGTGTTTTGAGTCTGAATTTGAGATATAAACGGGTACAGAAGATGCATGCACTTACTGACTTTTGGGCACCTAAAAGATCGATTTTTAGCATGTTTTCGGCCTATATTTTGAAAATATTCTAACACGGAGTAGGCATGTACAGTTCGCTTCTGGGACCCCAAAATATCGATTTTTCGGGTGTTTTGAGCCTGAATTTGAGATATAAACGGGTACAGAAGATACTTGCACATATCGACTTTTGGGCACCTAAAATATCGATTTTGAGCATGTTTTGGGTCTGTATTTTGAAAACATTCTAATTAGGAGTAGGCATGTACAGATCGCTTCAAGGACCCAAAAATACCGAATTTTCGGGTATTTTGAGGTTGAATTTGGGATATAAACGGGTGCAGAAGATGCATACACATATTGACTTTGGGCACCTAAAATATCGATTTTCTGCATGTTTTGGGCCTGTATCGGAGTAGGCATGTACAGATTGCTTCAGGGACCCAAAAAAATCGAATTTTCGGGTGTTTTGAGGTTGAATTTGGGATATAAACGGGTGCAGAAGATGCATACACATAATATTGACTTTGGTCACCTAACATATCGATTTTCAGCTCTATCACGGAGTAGGAAAGTACAGATCGCTTCTGGGACACCAAAATATGGAGTTTTTGGGTGTTTTGGGCCTGAATTTGAGATATCGACTTTGGGCACCTAAAACATCGATTTTTAGCATGTTTTGGGCCTATATTTTGAAATTATTCTAGCACCGACTAGGCATGTACAGATCGCTTCTGGGACCAAAAAATATCGAATTTTCGTGTGTTTTGAGGTTGAATTTAAGATATAAACGGGTGCAGAAGATGCATACACATATTGACTTTGGTCACCTTAAATATCGATTTTCAAAATGTTTTGGGCCTGTATTTTGAAAATACTCTAACACGAAGTAGGCAAGTACAGATCGCTTCTGGGACTCCAAAATATCGAATTTTCGGGTGTTTTAAGCCTGAATTTGAGATATAAACGGGTACAGAAGATGCATGCACATATCGACTTTTGGGCACCTAAAATATCGATTTTGAGCATGTTTTGGGTCTGTATCTTGAAAACATTCTAACTAGGAGTAGGCATGTACAGATCGCTTCTAGGACCCAAGAATACCGAATTTTCGGGTGTTTTGAGCCTTAATTTGAGATATAAACGGGTACAGAAGATGCATGCACATATGGACTTTTGGGCAACTAAAATATCGATTTTCAGTATGTTTTGGGTCTGTATATGAGTAGGCATGTACAGATCGCTTCTGGGACCCCAAAATATCGAATTTTCGGGTGTTTGGAGCCTGAATTTGAGATATTAACGGGTACCGAAGATGCATGCACATGTCGACTTTTGGGCACCTAAAAGATCGATTTTCAGTATAATTTGGGCCTGTATTTTGAAAATACTCTAACACGGAGTAGGCATGTACAGATTGCTTCTTGGGCCCCAAAATATTGAATTTTCGGGTATTTTGGGCCTGAATATGAGATATCGACTTTGGGCACCAAAAATATCGATTTTTAGCATGTTTTAGGCCTATATTTTGAAAATATTTTAGCACTAAGTAGGCATGTACAGAACGCTTCTGGGACCCCAAAATATCGAATTTTTGGGTGTTTTGAGCCTGAAATTGAGATATAAACGGGTACAGAAGATGCATGCACATATCGACTTTTGGGTACCTAAAATATCGATTTTGAGCATGTTTTGGGTCTCTATCTTGATAACATTCTAACTAGGAGTAGGCATGCACAGATCGCTTCTAGGACACAAAAATACCGAATTTTCGGGTGTTTTGAAACTGAATTTGAGATATAAACGGGTACAGAAGATGCATGCACATATCGACTTTGGACACTTAAAATATCGTTTTAGCATGTTTTGAGCCTATATTTTGAAAACATTCTAGCACTGAGTAGGCATGTACAGATCGCTTCTGGGACCCAAAAATATCGAATTTTCGGGTATTTTGAGGTTTAATTTGGGATATAAATTGGTGCAGAAGATGCATACACATATTGGCTTTGGGCACCTAAAATATCGATTTTCAGCATGTTTTGTGCATCTATCTGAGTAGGTATGTACAGATCGCTTTTGGGTCCCCAAAATATCGAATTTTCGGGTGTTTGGAGCCTGAATTTGAGATATAAAAGGGTACAGAAGATGCATGCACATATCGACTTTTGGGCACCTAAAATATCGATTTTCTGTATGTTTTGGGCCTGTATTTAAAAAATACTCTAACACGGAGTAGGCATGTACAGATCGCTTCCGGGACCCCAAAATATCGAATTTTCGTGTGTTTTGTGCTTCAATTTGAGATATCGACTGTGGGCACCGAAAATATCTATTTTTAGCATGTTTTAGGCCTTTATTTTGAAAATATTCTAGCACTGAGTAGGCATTTACAGATTGCTTCTGGGACCCCAAAATATCGAATTTTCGGGTGTTTTGAGTCTGAATTTGAGATATAAACGGGTACAGAAGATGCATGCACATACTGACTTTTGGGCACCTAAAAGATCGATTTTTAGCATGTTTTCGGCCTATATTTTGAAAATATTCTAACACGGAGTAGGCATGTACAGTTCGCTTCTGGGACCCCAAAATATCGATTTTTCGGGTGTTTTGAGCCTGAATTTGAGATATAAACGGGTACAGAAGATACTTGCACATATCGACTTTTGGGCACCTAAAATATCGATTTTGAGCATGTTTTGGGTCTGTATTTTGAAAACATTCTAATTAGGAGTAGGCATGTACAGATCGCTTCAAGGACCCAAAAATACCGAATTTTCGGGTATTTTGAGGTTGAATTTGGGATATAAACGGGTGCAGAAGATGCATACACATATTGACTTTGGGCACCTAAAATATCGATTTTCAGCATGTTTTGGGCCTGTATCGGAGTAGGCATGTACAGATTGCTTCAGGGACCCAAAAAAATCGAATTTTCGGGTGTTTTGAGGTTGAATTTGGGATATAAACGGGTGCAGAAGATGCATACACATAATATTGACTTTGGTCAAATAACATATCGATTTTCAGCTTGTTTAGGGCCTGTATTTTGAAAATACTCTATCACGGAGTAGGAAAGTACAGATCGCTTCTGGGACACCAAAATATGGAGTTTTTGGGTGTTTTGGGCCTGAATTTGAGATATCGACTTTGGGCACCTAAAACATCGATTTTTAGCATGTTTTGGGCCTATATTTTGAAATTATTCTAGCACCGACTAGGCATGTACAGATCGCTTCTGGGACCAAAAAATATCGAATTTTCGTGTGTTTTGAGGTTGAATTTAAGATATAAACGGGTGCAGAAGATGCATACACATATTGACTTTGGTCACCTTAAATATCGATTTTCAAAATGTTTTGGGCCTGTATTTTGAAAATACTCTAACACGAAGTAGGCAAGTACAGATCGCTTCTGGGACTCCAAAATATCGAATTTTCGGGTGTTTTAAGCCTGAATTTGAGATATAAACGGGTACAGAAGATGCATGCACATATCGACTTTTGGGCACCTAAAATATCGATTTTGAGCATGTTTTGGGTCTGTATCTTGAAAACATTCTAACTAGGAGTAGGCATGTACAGATCGCTTCTAGGACCCAAGAATATCGAATTTTCGGGTGTTTTGAGCCTTAATTTGAGATATAAACGGGTACAGAAGATGCATGCACATATGGACTTTTGGGCAACTAAAATATCGATTTTCAGTATGTTTTGGGTCTGTATATGAGTAGGCATGTACAGATCGCTTCTGGGACCCAAAAATATCGAATTTTCGGGTGTTTGGAGCCTGAATTTGAGATATTAACGGGTACCGAAGATGCATGCACATGTCGACTTTTGGGCACCTAAAAGATCGATTTTCAGTATAATTTGGGCCTGTATTTTGAAAATACTCTAACACGGAGTAGGCATGTACAGATTGCTTCTTGGGCCCCAAAATATTGAATTTTCGGGTATTTTGGGCCTGAATATGAGATATCGACTTTGGGCACCAAAAATATCGATTTTTAGCATGTTTTAGGCCTATATTTTGAAAATATTTTAGCACTAAGTAGGCATGTACAGAACGCTTCTGGGACCCCAAAATATCGAATTTTTGGGTGTTTTGAGCCTGAAATTGAGATATAAACGGGTACAGAAGATGCATGCACATATCGACTTTTGGGTACCTAAAATATCGATTTTGAGCATGTTTTGGGTCTCTATCTTGATAACATTCTAACTAGGAGTAGGCATGCACAGATCGCTTCTAGGACACAAAAATACCGAATTTTCGGGTGTTTTGAAACTGAATTTGAGATATAAACGGGTACAGAAGATGCATGCACATATCGACTTTGGACACTTAAAATATCGTTTTAGCATGTTTTGAGCCTATATTTTGAAAACATTCTAGCACTGAGTAGGCATGTACAGATCGCTTCTGGGACCCAAAAATATCGAATTTTCGGGTATTTTGAGGTTTAATTTGGGATATAAATTGGTGCAGAAGATGCATACACATATTGGCTTTGGGCACCTAAAATATCGATTTTCAGCATGTTTTGTGCATCTATCTGAGTAGGTATGTACAGATCGCTTTTGGGTCCCCAAAATATCGAATTTTCGGGTGTTTGGAGCCTGAATTTGAGATATAAAAGGGTACAGAAGATGAATGCACATATCGACTTTTGGGCACCTAAAATATCGATTTTCTGTATGTTTTGGGCCTGTATTTAAAAAATACTCTAACACGGAGTAGGCATGTACAGATCGCTTCCTGGACCCCAAAATATCGAATTTTCGTGTGTTTTGTGCTTCAATTTGAGATATCGACTGTGGGCACCGAAAATATCTATTTTTAGCATGTTTTAGGCCTTTATTTTGAAAATATTCTAGCACTGAGTAGGCATTTACAGATTGCTTCTGGGACCCCAAAATATCGAATTTTCGGGTGTTTTGAGTCTGAATTTGAGATATAAACGGGTACAGAAGATGCATGCACATACTGACTTTTGGGCACCTAAAAGATCGATTTTTAGCATGTTTTCGGCCTATATTTTGAAAATATTCTAACACGGAGTAGGCATGTACAGTTCGCTTCTGGGACCCCAAAATATCGATTTTTCGGGTGTTTTGAGCCTGAATTTGAGATATAAACGGGTACAGAAGATACTTGCACATATCGACTTTTGGGCACCTAAAATATCGATTTTGAGCATGTTTTGGGTCTGTATTTTGAAAACATTCTAATTAGGAGTAGGCATGTACAGATCGCTTCAAGGACCCAAAAATACCGAATTTTCGGGTATTTTGAGGTTGAATTTGGGATATAAACGGGTGCAGAAGATGCATACACATATTGACTTTGGGCACCTAAAATATCGATTTTCAGCATGTTTTGGGCCTGTATCGGAGTAGGCATGTACAGATTGCTTCAGGGACCCAAAAAAATCGAATTTTCGGGTGTTTTGAGGTTGAATTTGGGATATAAACGGGTGCAGAAGATGCATACACATAATATTGACTTTGGTCAAATAACATATCGATTTTCAGCTTGTTTAGGGCCTGTATTTTGAAAATACTCTATCACGGAGTAGGAAAGTACAGATCGCTTCTGGGACACCAAAATATGGAGTTTTTGGGTGTTTTGGGCCTGAATTTGAGATATCGACTTTGGGCACCTAAAACATCGATTTTTAGCATGTTTTGGGCCTATATTTTGAAATTATTCTAGCACCGACTAGGCATGTAAAGATCGCTTCTGGGACCAAAAAATATCGAATTTTCGTGTGTTTTGAGGTTGAATTTAAGATATAAACGGGTGCAGAAGATGCATACACATATTGACTTTGGTCACCTTAAATATCGATTTTCAAAATGTTTTGGGCCTGTATTTTGAAAATACTCTAACACGAAGTAGGCAAGTACAGATCGCTTCTGGGACTCTAAAATATCGAATTTTCGGGTGTTTTGAGCCTGAATTTGAGATATAAACTGGTACAGAAGATGCATGCACATATCGACTTTTGGGCACCTAAAATATCGATTTTGAGCATGTTTTGGGTCTGTATCTTGAAAACATTCTAACTAGGAGTAGGCATGTACAGATCGCTTCTAGGACCCAAGAATACCGAATTTTCGGGTGTTTTGAGCCTTAATTTGAGATATAAACGGGTACAGAAGATGCATGCACATATGGACTTTTGGGCAACTAAAATATCGATTTTCAGTATGTTTTGGGTCTGTATCTGAGTAGGCATGTACAGATCGCTTCTGGGACCCCAAAATATCGAATTTTCGGGTGTTTGGAGCCTGAATTTGAGATATTAACGGGTACCGAAGATGCATGCACATGTCGACTTTTGGGCACCTAAAAGATCGATTTTCAGTATAATTTGGGCCTGTATTTTGAAAATACTCTAACACGGAGTAGGCATGTACAGATTGCTTCTTGGGCCCCAAAATATTGAATTTTCGGGTATTTTGGGCCTGAATATGAGATATCGACTTTGGGCACCAAAAATATCGATTTTTAGCATGTTTTAGGCCTATATTTTGAAAATATTTTAGCACTAAGTAGGCATGTACAGAACGCTTCTGGGACCCCAAAATATCGAATTTTTTTGGTGTTTTGAGCCTGAAATTGAGATATAAACGGGTACAGAAGATGCATGCACATATCGACTTTTGGGTACCTAAAATATCGATTTTGAGCATGTTTTGGGTCTCTATCTTGATAACATTCTAACTAGGAGTAGGCATGCACAGATCGCTTCTAGGACACAAAAAAACCGAATTTTCGGGTGTTTTGAAACTGAATTTGAGATATAAACGGGTACAGAAGATGCATGCACATATCGACTTTGGACACTTAAAATATCGTTTTAGCATGTTTTGAGCCTATATTTTGAAAACATTCTAGCACTGAGTAGGCATGTACAGATCGCTTCTGGGACCCAAAAATATCGAATTTTCGGGTATTTTGAGGTTGAATTTGGGATATAAATTGGTGCAGAAGATGCATACACATATTGACTTTGGGCACCTAAAATATCGATTTTCAGCATGTTTTGTGCATCTATCTGAGTAGGTATGTACAGATCGCTTTTGGGTCCCCAAAATATCGAATTTTCGGGTGTTTGGAGCCTGAATTTGAGATATAAAAGGGTACAGAAGATGCATGCACATATCGACTTTTGGGCACCTAAAATATCGATTTTCTGTATGTTTTGGGCCTGTAATTTAAAAATACTCTAACACGGAGTAGGCATGTACAGATCGCTTCTGGGACCCCAAAATATCGAATTTTCGGGTGTTTTTGTGCTTGAATTTGAGATATCGATTTTGGGCACCGAAAATATCGATTTTTAGCATGTTTTGGGCCTGTATTTTGAAAATATTCTAGCACTGAGTAGGCATGTACAGATTGCTTCTGGGACCCCAAAATATCGAATTTTCGGGTGTTTTGAGTCTGAATTTGAGATATAAACGGGTACAGAAGATGCATGCACATATCGACTTTTGGGCACCTAAAAGATCGATTTTTAGCATGTTTTGGGCCTATATTTTGAAGATATTCTAACACGGAGTAGGCATGTACAGTTCGCTTCTGGGACCCCAAAATATCGATTTTTCGGGTGTTTTGAGCCTGAATTTGGGATATAAACGGGTACAGAAGATGCATGCACATATCGACTTTTGGGCACCTATAATATCGATTTTGAGCATGTTTTGGGTCTGTATCTTGAAAACATTCTAATTAGGAGTAGGCATGTACAGATCGCTTCTAGGACCCAAAAATACCAAATTTTCGGGTATTTTGAGGTTGAATTTGGGATATAAACGGGTGCAGAAGATGCATACACATATTGACTTTGGGCACCCAAAATATCGATTTTAAGCATGTTTTGGGCCTGTATCTAAGTAGGCATGTACAGATTGCTTCTGGGACCCAAAAATATCGAATATTCGGGTATTTTGAGGTTGAATTTGGGATATAAATTGGTGCAGAAGATGCATACAAATATTGACTTTGGGCACCTAAAATATCGATTTTCAGCATGTTTTGTGCCTGTATCTGAGTAGGTATGTACAGATCGCTTTTGGGTCCCCAAAATATCGAATTTTCGGGTGTTTGGAGCCTGAATTTGAGATATAAACGGGTACAGAAGATGCATGCACATATCGACTTTTGGGCACCTAAAATATCGATTTTCTGTATGTTTTGGGCCTTTATTTTAAAAATACTCTAACACGGAGTAGGCATGTACCGATCGCTTCTGGGACCCTAAAATATCGAATTTTCGGGTGTTTTTGTGCTTGAATTTGAGATATCGACTTTGGGCACCGAAAATATCGATTTTTAGCATGTTTTGGGCATAAATTTTGAAAATATTCTAGCACTGAGTAGGCATGTACAGATTGCTTCTGGGACCCCAAAATATCGAATTTTCGGGTGTTTAGAGTCTGAATTTGAGATATAAACGGGTACAGACGATGCATGCACATATCGACTTTGGACACTTAAAATATCGTTTTAGCATGTTTTGAGCCTATATTTTGAAAACATTCTAGCACTGAGTAGGCATGTACAGATCGCTTCTGGGACCCAAAAATATCAAATTTTCGGGTATTTTGAGGTTGAATTTGGGATATAAATTGGTGCAGAAGATGCATACACATATTGACTTTAGGCACCTAAAATATCGATTTTGAGCATGTTTTGGGCCTGTATTTTGAAAATACTCTAACACGGAGTAGGCATGTACAGATCGCTTCTTGGACCCCAAAATATCGAATTTTCGGGTGTTTTGAGCCTGAATTTGAGATATCGACTTTGGGCGCCTAAAATATCGATTTTTAACATGTTTTGGGCATATATTTTGAAAATATTCTAGCACTGTGTAGGCATGTACAGATCTCTTCTGGGACCCCAAAATATCGAATTTTCGGGTGTTTTGAGCCTGAATTTGAGATATAAATGGGTACAGAAGATGCATGCAGATATTGACTTTGGCCACATAAAATATCGATTTTCAGCATGTTTTGGGCCTGTATTTTGAAAATACTCTAACACGGAGGAGGCATGTACAGATCGCCTCTGGGACCCCAAAATATCGTATTTTCGGGTGTTTTGAGCCTGAATTTGAGATATAAACGGGTACAGAAGATGCATGCACATATCGACTTTTGAGCACCTAAAAGATCGATTTTCAGTATGTTTTGGGCCTGTATTTTGGAAATACTCTAACACGGAGTAGCCATGTACAGATCGCTTCTTGGACCCCAAAATATCGAATTTTCGGGTGTTTTGAGCCTGAATTTGAGATATCGGCTTTGGGTACCTAAAATATCGATTTTTAGCATGTTATGGGCCTATATTTTGAAAATATTCAAGCACTGTGTAGGCATGTACAGATCGCTTCTGGGACCCAAAAATATCGAATTTTCGATTGTTTGGAGCCTGAATTTGAGATATAAACGGGTACAGAAGATGCATGCACATATTGACTTTTGAGCACATAAAAGATCGATTTTCAGTATGTTTTGGGCCTGTATTTTGGAAATACTCTAACACGGAGTAGCCATGTACAGATCGCTTCTTGGACTCCAAAATATCGAATTTTCGGGTGTTTTGAGCCTGAATTTGAGATATCGACTTTGGGTACCTAAAATATCGATTTTTAGCATGTTATGGGCCTATATTTTGAAAATATTCAAGCACTGTGTAGGCATGTACAGATCGCTTCTGGGACCCAAAAATATCGAATTTTCAGGTGTTTTGAGCCTGAAATTGAGATATAAACGGGTACAGAAGATGCACGCACATATTGACTTTGGCCACCTAAAATATCGATTTTCATCATGTTTTAGGCCTGTATTTTGAAAATACTCTAACACGGAGTAGGCATGTACAAATCGCTTCTTGGACCCCAAAATATCGAATTTTCGGGTGTTTTGAGCCTGAATTTGAGATATCGACTTTGGGCACCTAAAATATCGATTTTTAGCATGTTATGGGCCTATATTTTGAAAATATTCAAGCACTGTGTAGGCATGTACAGATCGCTTCTGGGACCCAAAAATATCGAATTTTCAGGTGTTTTGAGCCTGAAATTGAGATATAAACGGGTACAGAAGATACACGCACATATTGACTTTGGCCACCTAAAATATCGATTTTCAGCATGTTTTAGGCCTGTATTTTGAAAATACTCTAACACGGAGGAGGCATGTACAGATCGCTTCTGGGACCCCAAAATATCGTATTTTCGGGTGTTTTGAGCCTGAATTTGAGATATAAACGGGTACAGAAGATGCATGCACATATCGACTTTTGAGCACCTAAAAGATCGATTTTCAGTATGTTTTGGGCCTGTATTTTGGAAATACTCTAACACGGAGTAGCCATGTACAGATCGCTTCTTGGACCCCAAAATATCGAATTTTCGGGTGTTTTGAGCCTGAATTTGAGATATCGATTTGGGTACCTAAAATATCGATTTTTAGCATGTTATGGGCCTATATTTTGAAAATATTCAAGCACTGTGTAGGCATGTACAGATCGCTTCTGGGACCCAAAAATATCGAATTTTCGATTGTTTGGAGCCTGAATTTGAGATATAAACGGGTACAGAAGATGCATGCACATATTGACTTTTGAGCACATAAAAGATCGATTTTCAGTATGTTTTGGGCCTGTATTTTAGAAATACTCTAACACGGAGTAGCCATGCACAGATCGCTTCTTGGACCCCAAAATATCGAATTTTCGGGTGTTTTGAGCCTGAATTTGAGATATCGACTTTGGGTACCTAAAATATCGATTTTTAGCATGTTATGGGCCTATATTTTGAAAATATTCAAGCACTGTGTAGGCATGTACAGATCGCTTCTGGGACCCAAAAATATCGAATTTTCAGGTGTTTTGAGCCTGAAATTGAGATATAAACGGGTACAGAAGATGCACGCACATATTGACTTTGGCCACCTAAAATATCGATTTTCAGCATGTTTTAGGCCTGTATTTTGAAAATACTCTAACACGGAGTAGGCATGTACAAATCGCTTCTTGGACCCCAAAATATCGAATTTTCGGGTGTTTTGAGCCTGAATTTGAGATATCGACTTTGGGCACCTAAAATATCGATTTTTAGCATGTTATGGGCCTATATTTTGAAAATATTCAAGCACTGTGTAGGCATGTACAGATCGCTTCTGGGACCCAAAAATATCGAATTTTCAGGTGTTTTGAGCCTGAAATTGAGATATAAACGGGTACAGAAGATGCACGCACATATTGACTTTGGCCACCTAAAATATCGATTTTCAGCATGTTTTAGGCCTGTATTTTGAAAATACTCTAACACGGAGTAGGCATGTACAAATCGCTTCTTGGACCCCAAAATATCGAATTTTCGGGTGTTTTGAGCCTGAATTTGAGATATCGACTTTGGGCACCTAAAAATTCGATTTTTAACATGTTTTGGGCATATATTTTGAAAATATTCTAGCACTGTGTAGGCATGTACAGATCGCTTCTGGGACCTAAAAATATCGAATTTTTCAGTTGTTTTGAGCCTGAAATTGAGATATAAACGGGTACAGAAGATGCATGCAGATATTGACTTTGGCCACATAAAATATCGATTTTCAGTATGTTTTGGGCCTGTATCTGAGTAGGCATGTACAGATCGCTTCTGGGACCCCAAAATATCGAATTTTCGAGTGTTTGGAGCCTGAATTTGAGATATAAACGGGTACAGAAGATGCATGCACATCACGACTTTTGAGCACCTAAAAGATCGATTTTCAGTATGTTTTGGGCCTGTATTTTGGAAATACTGTAACACGGAGTCGACATGTACAGATCGCTTCTTGGACACCAAAATATCAAATTTTCGGGTGTTTTGGGCCTGAATTTAAGATATCGACTTTGGGCACATAAATATCGATTTTTAGCATGTTTTGGGCATATATTTTGAAAATATTTTAGCACTGAGGAGGCATGTACAGATCGCTTCTGGGACCCCAAAATATCGAATTTTCGGGTGTTTTGAGCCTGAATTTGAGATATAAACGGGTACAGATGATGCATGGACATATTGACTTTTGGGCACTTAAAATATCGATTTTCAGCATGTTTTGGGCATGTATTTTGAAAATACTCTAACACGGAGTAGGCATGTACAGATCGCTTCTTGGACCCCAAAATATCGAATTTTCGGGTGTTTTGAGCCTGAATTTGAGATATCGACGTTGGGCACCTAAAATATCGATTTTTAGCATGTTTTGGGCCTATATTTTGGAAATATTCTAGCACTGTGTAGGCATGTACATATCGCTTCTGGGACCCAAAAATATCGAATTTTCGGGTGTTTTGAGCCTGAAATTGAGATATAAACGGGTACAAAAGATGCATGCACATATTGAATTTGGCCACCTAAAATATCGATTTTCAGCATGTTTTAGGCCTGTATCTTGAAAACATTCTAACTAGGAGTAGGCATGCACAGATCGCTTATAGGACCCAAAAATACCGAATTTTCGGGTGTTTTGAACCTGAATTTGAGATATATACAGGTACAGAAGATGCATGCACATATAGACTTTGGACACTTAAAATATTGATTTTTAGCATGTTTTGAGCCTATATTTTGAAAACATTCTAGCACTGAGTAGGCATGTACAGATCGCTTCTGGGACCCAAAAATATCGAATTTTCGAGTATTTTGAGGTTGAATTTAGGAAATAAATGGATGCAGAAGATGCATGCACATATTGACTTTGGGCACCTAAAATATCGATTTTCAGCATGTTTTGGGCCTGTATCTGATTAGGCATGTACAGATCACTTCTGAGACCCCAAAATATCGAATTTTCAGGTGTTTGGAGCCTGAATTTGAGATATAAACGGGTACAGAAGATGCATGCACATATCGACTTTTGGACACTTAAAATATCGATTTAAATCATGTTTTGAGCCTATATTTTCAAAACATTCGAGCACTGAGTAGGCATGTACAAATCGCTTCTGGGACCCAAAAATATCGAATTTTCGGGTGTTTTGAGGTTGAATTTGGGATATAAACGGGTGCAGAAGATGCATACACATATCGACTTTTGGGCACCTAAAATATCGATTATGAGCATGTTTTGTGTCTGTATTGTGAAAACATTCTAATTAGGAGTAAGCTTGTACAGATCGTTTCTAGGACCCAAAAATACCGAATTTTCGGGTGTTTTGAGGTTGACTTTGGGATATAAACGGGTGCAGAAGATGCATACACATATTGACTTTGGGCACCTAAAATATCGATTTTCAGAATGTTTTGGGCCTGTATCTTAGTAGGCATGTACAGATTGCTTCTGGGACCCCAAAATATCGAATTTTCGGGTGTTTGGAGCCTGAATTTGAGATATAAACGGGTACAGAAGATTCATGCACATATCGACTTTTGGACACTTAAAATATCGATTTTTATCATGTTTTGAGCCTATATTTTCAAAACATTCGAGCACTGAGTAGACATGTACAAATCGCTTTTGGGACCCAAAAATATCGAATTTTCGGGTGTTTTGATGTTGAATTTGGGATATAAACGGGTGCAGAAGATGCATACACATAATATTGACTTTGGTCACCTAAAATATCGATTTTTAGCATGTTTTGGGCCTGTATTTTGAAAATACTCTAACACGGAGTAGGCAAGTACAGATCGCTTCTGGGATCCCAAAATATGGATTTTTCGGGTGTTTTGGGCCCGAATTTGAGATATCGACTTTGGGCACCTAAAATATCGATTTTTAGCATGTTTTGGGCCTATATTTTGAAATTATTCTAGCACTGAGTAGACATGTACAGATCGCTTCTGGGACCCAAAAATATAGAATTTTCGTGTGTTTTGAGGTTGAGTTTGGGATATAAACGGGTGCAGAAGATGCATACACATATTGACTTTGGTCAGGTTAAATATCGATTTTCAACATGTTTTGGGCCTGTATTTTGAAAATACTCTAACATGGAGTAGGCAAGTACAGATCGCTTCTGGGACCCCAAAATATCGAATTTTCGGGTGTTTGGAGCCTGAATTTGAGCTATAAACGGGTACAGAAGATGCATGCACATATCGACTTTTGGGCACATAAAAGATCTATTTTTAGCATGTTTTGGGCCTATATTTTGAAAATATTCTAACACGGAGTAGGCATGTACAGTTTGCTTCTGGGACCCCAAAATATCGAATTTTTGGGTGTTTTGAGCCTGAATTTGAGATATAAACGGGTACAGAAGATGCATGCACATATCGACTTTTGGGCACCTAAAATATCGATTTTGAGCATGTTTTGGGTCTGTATCTTGAATTTTTTTTAACTAGGAGTAGGCATGTAGAGATCGCTGCTAGGAACCAAAAATAACGAATTTTCGGATGTTTTGAGCCTGAATTTGAGATATAAACGGGTACAGAAGATGCATGCACATATCAACTTTGGACACTTAAAATATCGATTTTTAGCATGTTTTCAGGCTATATTTTGAAAACATTCTAGCACTGAGTAGGCATGTACAGATCGCTTCTGGGACCCAAAAATATCGAAATTTCGGGTATTTTGAGGTTGAATTTGGGATATAAACGGGTGCAGAAGATGCATACACATATTGACTTTGGGCACCTAAAATATCGATTTTTGGGTATTTTGAGGTTGAATTTGGGATATAAACGGGTGCAGAAGATGCATACACATATTGACTTTGGGCACCTAAAATATCGATTTTCAGCATGTTTTGGGCCTGTATCTGAATAGACATGTACGGATCGCTTCTGTGACCCCAAAATATCGAATTTTCGGGTGTTTGGAGCCTGAATTTGAGATATAAACGGGTACAGAAGAAGCATTCACATATCGACTTTTGGGCACCTAAAATATCGATTTTCTGTATGTTTTGGGCCTGTATTTTGAAAATACTCTAACACGGAGTAGGCATGTACAGATCGCCTCTGAGACCCCAAAATATCGAATTTTCGAGTGTTTTGAGCCTGAATTTGAGATATCGACTTTGGGCACCTAAAATATCGATTTTTAGCATGTTTTGGGCCTATATTTTGAAAATATTGTAGCACTGAGTAGGCATGTACATATCGCTTCTGGGACCCCAAAATATTGAATTTTCGGGTGTTTTCAGCCTGAATTTGAGATATAAACGGGTACAGAAAATGCGTTGTAGGCGTAGGGATGTGGTGGCAACATCGCCCACTCTGTTTACGGAGTGCAAGTAGCCAAAGCCCTCGGGAGCAGGGGGGTGGATGCTTTCCCAGGCAGATAAACTCCTTGAGAGTGAAATGGCTGGAAAGCTCGCCAGCATGCGCATGGTTTTAGCACAGCTGAGCCTGGCGGGTGCGGGCAAACAGGCAAGTTAGTTGCCTACTGCGACTGCAACACTCTGGCTAAGTGTTCAGGTAATTAGCCAAAGAAACCAAGATGAACTCAGAAAGAATAGCAATGGCCCCCAGTCCCGTGCAGCCCTTAAATGGGCAGGGGGTGCAAAGAATCACACGGTTGCCTCATATACAACATAATTCTCTAAGTAATGCAAAAAATATGTTAAAAATTGGTAATTGGAATGTAAGAACACTCAATCAGGACAGTAAAATTGATGAGTTAGTGGCGGTTTTCAAAAATTATGGACTTGATATTTGTGCTCTTACAGAGACTAGATTAAGCGGAACTGATAAGCTGGATTTGGGGGATGGTTTACGTATGTTGGTATCTGGACGACAGGATGTAAGGCATTATCAGGGTGTAGGATTACTACTGAGTTGTAAGGCAAGTAAGGCTTTATATGAGTGGGAAGCTATAGACGAGCGACTGCTGTATGCACGGTTTAAGTCCAATCATGGCAACATAAGTATGTTTGTGTGTTATGTGCCTATTAATAATGCACCGGAAGAAAGGAAAGACGCATTTTATGATAGATTGCAGGAAGTGGTAGGAAGGGTTCCTAGACATGATATTTTGGTCTGCATTGGCGACTTTAATGCAGTGTTGGGCTGTTCAAACGAGGGATTTGAGCAGTGTATGGGTAAAATGGGTGTTGGTAGAAGGATGACTGAAAATGGAGTGAGGTTTGGGAGCTTCTGTTTGGCTAATGATTTAGTCATCGGCGGTACACTTTTTCAGCATTGCAACATACACAAGACAACGTGGGTGTCACCGTGCGGTAATTACAAAAATCAAATTGATCATATTGCTGTCAGTAGAAGGCATAGAAGTTCTTTGCTAGATGTTCATGTTAAACGAGGAGCGGATATTGGTAGCGATCATCAACTCATCATTGCAAAAGTAAAGTTTAAACTTAAAAGTCAGAAGAAGGAAAGATGTGGTACCCGTGGGTATGATATTGATGCACTTAGAAGGGGAGGAGAGGAAAGGGAAGAGTTTCGATTAGAATGCAGAAATAGGTTCTTGGTGCTGGATGCGTTGGAAGAGGGGGAGAGAAGTGTGGATGAGGTGTGGGGGGATGTGAACAAAATTTTGCATGAAACTGCTGATCGTACGATCGGAAGAAGACGTAGATGTAGGAGAAAGACATGGATGTCAGATGAATCGTGGGATATGATAAAAAAGAGACGTGAAGCGAAATTGAGGAGTGAGATGCATTGTGATGATGATAATGAGATTGAGATAGCAAGAGCTGAGTATTGGAGTTTGCATTCAGAAGTCAAAAGGTTGGCAAGGAGAGATAAAAGAAGATATGTAGATGGAAAGGTTACAGAAACTGAAATTTTAATAAATAGAAATGATGGACAGAGTCAAAGGATAGCATATGAATCAATTAGAAAACTGAGTGGCAATGCAAAGAAAAGCAAGGAAATACCTGTTAGAGATAGGGATGGTAATTTACTGACTAAAGATGGAGATATAAAAACAGATGGAAAGAGCACTTTGAGATAGTTCTTAATAGGCCAATACCGCCAGAAGAAGATATACCACCTGCTGAGGAAGATTTAAATATAGAAACAGGAGAGATAAGGATGGGGGAAGTGGAGAAGGCAATGAAACAGTTAAAGAATAATAAGGCACCAGGGGAGGATGGTTTATTTCCAGAAATGTTTAAAGTGGAGGAGGATAGATTAACAATGATCTTGACCAAGTTATTCAATAGGATATGGGTAACAGAAATAATACCATCAGATTGGAAGTATGGTGTGATTGTTAAAATTCCCAAGGAAGGAGACCTGAGTGAATGTGGTAATTGGAGGGGAATCACTTTGTCACCGATAGCCTTGAAAGTGTTTAGTAGAGTGTTGTTAAATAGGCTGGAGCCAGTGGTTGATGATATACTTAGGAACGAGCAGGCCGGTTTTAGAAAGGGACGTGGTTGTAATGATCAAATTTTTATTATTAGGCATTTAATGCAACAAGTAAATGAAATGAGAGTTCCGTTGAGCTTTTGCTTTGTTGACATCGAAAAAGCATTTGATAGTGTTTCGAGAGGGACTATGGGGAAGATTATGAGGCTTTATGGAATACCGGAGGAGTTTGTGAAGGTCGTTACGAACATGCATGATGGCACATTTTGTAAAGTGATGGTTGATGGTTGTATGAGTGATCCGTTTGAAGTCAAGTCAGGTGTGATTCAGGGTGGCATCTTGTCGCCTTTGTTGTTCGTATTGGTCATAGATTACGTAATGAAAAGGGTTGGTACAGAAACTGGTGCAGGTATACTCTGGGGAGAGAATGGGAAGCTCTTGGACCTGGATTATGCAGATGATATAATTTTGATGTGTGATGGGCCGGAGGAGATGCAGAGGGTGTTGGATTGTTTAGTAAGAGAGGGCTTAAGGGTGGGTTTGGTTATTAATTGTGGAAAAACTGAAATTATTAATATGAACATGGAAAATTCACAGGACTGTATAGATTGGAGGTGTGGTGGTAAAGCAGGATGAAACGTTTAAATATTTAGGTACCTGTTTAACGAAGGATGGTCCTTTGACTTTAGAATACGAAGAAAGGTTAAGAAAGGCAAATCAGGCAATGGGAATGCTTAAAACTGTTTGGAAGAATAAAAAATTTTCTGTGCATACAAAAATCAAAATTTATAAAGTAATGGTTAGGAGTATACTAACCTACGGTCACGAATCATGGTACAGTATAGCGAATATGGACCGTAAATTCTTGGTGTTTGAAAATAAGGTACTTAGAAGAATATTAGGAATTAAGTGGTGGGATAGGATATCGAATGGCAGAATTAGAGAAATAACTGGGGTGCAGCCAGTTGATAAATATGTTAGGATGTCACGTTGGAAGTGGTTAGGTCATGTGTATAGAAGACATGGGATAGTACGAGATACACTAGGGTGGGTAACACATGGTACAAGAAGAAGAGGAAGGCCTAGGGAGACGTGGGTGAGAACAATGAGGCGGGAAGCGGTAGATGAATGTTGGGGAGATTTGGAGGAGTTAGCTCAGGATAAGGTGTGGTGGAACGAGTTCATTGAGGCCCTATGCATCCCCGTGGGTGCTACAGGAAATGATTGATTGATTGACAGAAACTGCATGCACATATTGACTTTGGGCACCTAAAATATCGATTTTCAGCATGTTTTGGGCCTGTATTTTGAAAATACTCTAACACGGAGTTGGCATGTACAGATCGCTTCTGGGACCCAAAAATATCGAATTTTCGGGTGTTTTGAGCTTGAATTTGAGATATAAACAGGTACTGAAGATGCATGCACATATCGACTTTTGGGCACCTAAAATATCGATTTTGAGCATGTTTTGGGTCGGTATCTTGAAAACATTTTAACTAGGAGTAGGCATGTACAGATCGCTTCTAGGACCAAAAAATACCGAATTTTCGGGTGTTTAGAGCCTGAATTTGAGATATAAACAGGTACAGAAGATGCATGCACATATCGACTTTGGACACTTAAAATATCGATTTTTAGCATGTTTTGAGCCTATATTTTCAAAACATTCTAGCACTGAGTAGGTATGTACAGATCGCTTCTGGGACCCAAAAATATCGAATTTTCGGTTGTTTTGAGGTTGAATTTGAGATATAAACGAGTGCAGAAGATGCATACACATATTGACTTTGGGCACCAAAAATATCGATTTTCAGCATGTTTTGGGCCTGTATCTGAGTAGGCATGTACAGATCGCTTCTGGGCCCCCAAAATATCGAATTTTCGGGTGTTTGGAGCCTGAATTTGAGATATAAACGGGTACAGAAGATGCATGCACATATCGACTTTTGGGCACCTAAAAGATCGATTTTCAGTATGTTTTGGGCCTGTATTTGGAAAATACTCAAACATGGAGTAGGCATGTACAGTTCGCTTCTGGGACCCCAAAATATCGAATTTTCGGGTCTTTTGGGCCTGAATTTGAGATATTGACTTTAGGCACCTAAAATATCGATTTTTAGCATGTTTTGGGCCTATATTTTGAAAATATTCTAGCACTAAGTAGGCATGTACAGATCACTTCTGGGACCCCAAAATATCGATTTTTCGGGTGTTTTGAGCCTGAATTTAAAATTTAAACGGGTACAGAAGATGCATGCTCAAATCGACTTTGGACACGTAAAATATCGATTTTTCGCATGTTTTGAGGCTATATTTTGAAAACATTCTAGCACTGAGTAGGCATGTACATATCGCTTCTGGAACCCAAAATCATCGAATTTTCGGGTGTTTTGAGGTTGAATTTGAGATATAAACGAGTGCAGAAGATGCACACACATATTGACTTTGGGCACCTACAATATCGATTTTCAGCATGTTTTAGGCGTGTATTTTTAAAATACTCTAACACGGAGTAGGCATGTACACATCGCTTGTGGGTCCCAAAAATATCGAATTTTCGGGTGTTTTGAGCCTGAATTTGAGATATAAACAGGTACTGTAGATGCATGCACATATCGACTTTTGGGCACCTAAAATATCGATTTTGAGCATGTTTAGGGTCTGTATCTTAAAAACATTCTAACTAGGAGTAGGCATGTACAGATCGCTTCTAGGACCCAAAAAAACCGAATTTTCGGGTGTTTTGAGCCTGAATTTGAGATATAAACGGGTACAGAAAATGCAAGCACATATCGACTTTGGACACATAAAATATAGATTTTTAGCATGTTTTGGCCTATATTTTGAAAATATTCTAGCACTGAGTAGGTATGTACAGATCGCTTCTAGGACCTAAAAATACCGAATTTTTGGGTGTTTTGAGCCTGAATTTGAGATATAAGCGAGTGCAGAAGATGCATACACATATTGACTTTCGGCACCTAAAATATCAATTTTGAGCATGTTTTAGGCCTGTATTTTGAAAATACTCTAACACGGAGTAGGCATGTACAGATCGCTTCTAGGACCAAAAAATACCGAATTTTCGGGTGTTTTGAGCCTGAATTTGGGATATAAACGGGTACAGAGGATGCAAGCACATATTGACTTTGGACACTTAAAATATCGATTTTTAGCATGTTTTGAGGCTATATTTTGAAAACATTCCAGCACTGAATAGGCATGTACAGATCGCTTCTAGGACCCAAAAATATCGAATTTTCGGGTGATTTGAGGTTGAATTTGGGATATAAACGGGTGCAGAAGATGCATACACATATTGACTTTGGTCACCAAAATATCGATTTTCAGCATGTTTTGGGCCTGTATCTGAGTAGGCATGTACAGATCGCTTCTGGGACCCCAAAATATCGAATTTTCGGGTGTTTTGGGCCTGAATTTGAGATATCGACTTTGGGCACCTAAAATATCGATTTGTAGCATGTTTTGGGCCTATATTTTGAAAATATTCTACCACTGAGTAGGCATGTACAGATCGCTTCTGGGACCCCAAAATATCGAAGTTTCGGGTGTTTTGAGCCTGAATTTGAGATATAAACGGGTACAGAAGATGCATGCACATTTCGACTTTGGGCACCTAAAATATCGATTTTGAGCATGTTTTGGGTCTGTATCTTGAAAACATTCAAACTAGGATTAGGCATGTACAGATCGCTTCTATGACCCAAAAATACCGAATTTTCGGGTGTTTTGAGGTTGAATTTGGGATATAAACGGGTGCTGAAGATGCATACACATATTGACTTTGGGCACCTAAAATATCGATTTTCAGCATGTTTTGGGCCTGTATCTGAGTAGGCATGTACAGATCGCTTCTGGGACCCATAAATATCGAGTTTTCGGGTGTTTGGAGCCTGAATTTGAGATATAAAAGGGTACAGAAGATGCATGCACATATAATATTGACTTTGGACACTTAAAATATCGATTTTTAGCATGTTTTGAGCCTATATTTTAAAAACATTCTAGCACTGAGTAGGCATGTATAGTTCGCTTCTGGGACCCAAAAATATCGAATTTTCGGGTGTTTTGAGGTTGAATTTGGGATATAAACGGGAGCAGATGATACATATACATTGTGACTTTGGTCACCTAAAATATCGATTTTCAGCATGTTTTGGCCTGTATTTTGATAATAATCTAACACGGAGTAGGCAAGTACAGATCGCTTCTGGGACCCCAAAATATCGAATTTTCGGGGGTTTGGGGCCTGAACTTGAGATATAAACGGGTACAAAAGATGCAGGCAAATATCGACTTTTGGGCACCTAAAATATCGATTTCCAGTATGTTTTGGGCCTGTATATTGAAAATGCTCTAACACGGAGTAGGCATGTACAGATCGCTTCTGGGAACCCAAAATATATCGAATTTTCGGGTGTTTTTGGGCCTGAATTTGAGATATCGACTTTGGGCACCAAAAAATATCGATTTGTAGCATGTTTTGGGCCTATATTTTGAAAATATTCTAGTACAGAGTAGGCATGTACAGATCGCTTCTGGGACCCCAAAATATCGAATTTTCGGCTGTTTTGAGCCTGAATTTGAGATATAAAAAGGTACTGAAGATGCATGCATATATCGACTTTTGGGCACCTAAAATATCGATTTTGAGCATGTTTTGGGTCTGTATCTTGAAAACATTCTAACGAGGAGTAGGCATGTACAGATCGCTTCTAGGACCCCAAATTATCGAATTTTCGGGTGTTTAGAGGTTGAATTATGGATATAAACGGTTGCAGAAGATGCAAACACATATTGACTTTGGTCACCTAAAATATCGATTTTCAGCATGTTTTGGCCCGTATTTTGATAATACTCTAATACGGAGTAGGCAAGTACAGATCGCTTTTGGGACCCCAAAATATCGAATTTTCGGGTGTTTTGAGTCTGAATTTGAGATATAAACAGGTAGTGAAGATGCATGCACATATCGACGTTTAGGCATCTAAAATATCGATTTTTAGCATGTTTTGGGTCTGTATCTTGAAAACATTCTAATTAGGAGTAGGTATGTACAGATCGCTTCTAGGACCTAAAAATACCGAGTTTTCGGGTGTTTTGAGCCTGAATTTGAGATATAAACGAGTGCAGAAGATGCATACACATATTGACTTTGGGCACCTAAAATATCGATTTTGAGCATGTTTTAGGCCTGTATTTTGAAAATACTCTAACACGGAGTAGGTATGTACAGATCGCTTCTAGAAGCAAAAAATACCGAATTTTCGAGTGTTTTGAGCCTGAATTTGGGATATAAACACTTAAATACTTAAATACTTAAAATATCGATTTTTAGCATGTTTTGAGGCTATATTTTGAAAACATTCTAGCACTGAATAGGCATGTACAGATCGCTTCTAGGACCCAAAAATATCGAGTTTTCGGGTGTTTTGAGGTTGAATTTGGGATATAAACGGGTGCAGAAGATGCATACACATATTGACTTTGGGCACCTAAAATATCGATTTTCAGCATGTTTTGGGCCTGTATATGAGTAGGCATGTACAGATCGCTTTTGGGACCCCAAAATATCGAATTTTCGTGTGTTTGGAGCCTGAATTTGAGATACAAACGGGTACAGAAGATGCATGCACGTATCGACTTTTGGGCACCTAAAATATCGATTTACTGTAGGTTTTAGGCTTGTATTTTGAAAATATTCTAACAAAGAGTAGGAATGTACAGATCGCTTCTGGGACCCCAAAATATCGACTTTTCGGGTGTCTTAGGCCTGAATTTCAGATATCTACTTTGGGCAGCTAAAATATCGATTTTTAGCATGTTTTGGGTCTATATTTTGAAAATATTCTACCACTGAGTAGGCATGTACAGATCGCTTCTGGGACCCCAAAATATCGAAGTTTCGGGTGTTTTGAGCCTGAATTTGAGATATAAACGGGTACAGAAGAAGCATGAACATTTCGACTTTTGGGCACCTAAAATATCGATTTTGAGGATGTTTTGGTTCTGTATCTTGAAAACATTCAAACTAGGATTAGGCATGTACAGATCGCTTATATGACTAAAAAATACCGAATTTTCGGGTGTTTTGAGGTTGAATTTGGGATATAAACGGGTGCGGAAGATGCATACACATATTGACTTTGGGCACCTAAAATATCGATTTTCAGCATGTTTTGGGCATGTATCTGAGTAGGCATGTACAGATCGCTTCTGGGACCCCAAAATATCGAATTTTCGGGTGTTTGGAGCCTTAATTTGAGATACAAACGGGTACAGAAGATGCATGCACGTATCGACTTTTGGGCACCTAAAATATCGATTTTCTGTATGTTTTGGTCCTGTATTTTGAAAATACTCTAACAAAGAGTAGGCATGTACAGATCGCTTCTGGGACCCCAAAATATCGAATTTTGGGGTGTTTTGGGCCTGAATTTGAGATATCGACTTTGGGCACATAAAATATCGATTTTTAGCATGTTTTGGGCCTATATTTTGAAAATATTCTACCACTGAATAGGCATGTACAGATCGCTTCTGGGACCCCAAAATATCGATGTTTCGGGTGTTTTGAGCCTGAAAATGAGATATAAACGGATACAGAAGATGCATGCACATTTCGACTTTTGGGCACCTAAAATATCGATTTTGAGCATGTTTTGGGTCTGTATCTTGAAAACATTCAAACTAGGATTAGGCATGTACAGATCGCTTCTATGACCCCAAAATATCGAATTTTCGGGTGTTTTGAGCCTGAATTTGAGATATAAACGGGTACAGAAGATGCATGCACATATCGACTTTGGACACTTAAAATATCGATTTTTAGCATGTTTTAAGCCTATATTTTGAAAACATTCTAGCACTGAGTAGGCATGTATATTTCGCTTCTGGGACCCAAAAATATCGAATTTTCGGGTGTTTTGATGTTGAATTTGGGATATAAACGGGTGCAGAAGATGCATATACATATTGACTTTGGTCACCTAAAATATCGATTTTCAGCATGTTTTGGGCCTGTATATTGAAAATACTCTAACACGGAGTAGGCATGTAGAGATCGCTTCTTGGACCCCAAAATATAAAATTTTCGGGTGCTTTAGGCCTGAATTTGAGATATCGACTTTAGGCACCTAAATTATCGATTTTTAGCATGTTTTGGGCCTATATTTTGATAATATTCTAGCACTGAGTAGGCATGTATATTTCGCTTCTAAGACCCCAAATTATCGATTTTTCGGGTGTTTTGTGGTTGAATTTGGTATATAAACGGGTGCAGAAGATGCATACACATATTGACTTTGGTCACTTAAAATATCGATTTTTAGCATGTTTTGGCCTGCATTATGATAATACTCTAATACGGAGTAGGCAAGTACAGATCGCTTTTGGGACCCCAAAATATCGAATTTTCGGGTGTTTTGAGCCAAAATTTGAGATATAAACAGGTACTGAAAATGTATGCATATATCGAGTTTTGGGCACCTAAAATATCGATTTTGAGAATGTTTTGGGTCTGTATCTTGAAAACATTCTAACGAGGAGTAGGCATGTACAGATCGCTTCTAGGACCCAAAATTTTCGAATTTTCGGGTGTTTTGATGTTGAATTTGGAATATAAACGGGTGCAGAAGATGCATACACATATTGACTTTGGTCACCTAAAATATCGATTTTCAGCATTTTTTGGCTTGTATTTTGATAATACTCTAATAGGGAGTAGGCAAATACAGATCGCTTTTGGGACCCCAAAATATCGAATTTTCGGGTGTTTTGGGTCTGAATTTGAGATATCGACTTTGGGCACCTAAAATATCGATTTTTAGCATGTTTTGGGCCTATATTTTGAAAATATTCTAGCACTGAGTAGGCATGTACAGATCGCTTCTGGGACCCTAAAATATGGAATTTTCGGGAGTTTTGAGCCTGAATTTGAGATATAAACGAGAGCAGAAGATGCATACACATATTGACTTTGGGCACCTAAAATATCGATTTTGAGCATGTTTTAGGCCTGTATTTTAAAAATACTCTAACACGGAGTAGGCATGTACAGATTGCTTCTAGAACCAAAAAATACCTAATTTTCGGGTGTTTTGAGCCTGAATTTGGGATATAAACGGGTACAGAGGATGCAAGAACATATCGACTTTGGACACTTAAAATATCGATTTTTAGCATGTTTTGAGGCTATATTTTGAAAACATTCTAGCACTGAATAGGCATGTACAGATCGCTTCAAGGACCCAAAAATATCGAATTTTCGGGTGTTTTGAGGTTGAATTTGGAATATAAACGGGTGCAGAAGATGCATACATATATTGACTTTGGGCACCTAAAATATCGATATTCAGCATGTTTTGGGCCTGTATTTTGAAAATACTCTAACAAGGAGTAGGCACGTTCAGATCGCTTCTGGGACCCCAAGATATCGAATTTTCGGGTGTTTTGGGCCTGAATTTGAGATATCGACTTTGGGCACCTAAAATATCGATTTTTAGCATGTTTTGGGCCTATATTTTGAAAATATTCTAGCACTGAGTAGGCATGGACAGATCGCTTCTGGGACCCCAAAATATCGAATTTTCGGGTGTTTTGAGCCTGAATTTGAGATATAAACAGGTACTGAAGATATATGCATATATCGAGTTTTGGGCACCTAAAATATCGATTTTAAGAATGTTTTGGGTCTGTATCTTGAAAACATTCTAACGAGGAGTAGGCATGTACAGATCGCTTCTAGGACCCAAAATTTTCGAATTTTCGGGTGTTTTGAGGCTGAATTTGGGATATAAACGGGTACAGAGGATGCAAGAACATATCGACTTTGGACACTTAAAATATCGATTTTTAGCATGTTTTGAGGTTATATTTTGAAAACATTCTAGCACTGAATAGGCATGTACAGATCACTTCTAGGACCCAAAAATATCGAATTTTCGGGTGTTTTGAGGTAGAATTTGGGATATAAACGGGTGCAGAAGATGCATACACATATTGACTTTGGGCACCTAAAATATCGATTTTCAGCATGTTGTGGGCCTGCATCTGAGTAGGCATGTACAGATCGCTTCTGGGACCCCAAAATATCGAATTTTCGGGTGTTTGGAGCCTGAATTTGAGATACAAACGGGTACAGAAGATGCATGCACGTATCGACTTTTGGGCACCTAAAATATCGATTTTCTGTAGGTTTTGGGCCTGTATTTTGAAAATACTCTAACACGGAGTAGGCTAGTACAGATCGCTTCTGGGACCCCAAAATATCGAATTTTCGGGCGTTTGGGGCCTGAATTTGAGATATAAACGGGTACAGAAGATGCATGCACATTTCGATTTTTGGGCGCCTAAAATATCGATTTTGAGCATGTTTTGGGTCTGTATCTTGAAAACATTCAAACTAGGTTTAGCCATGTACAGATCGCTTCTAGGACCCAAAAATACCGAATTTTCGGGTTTTTTGAGGTTGAATTTGGGATATTAACGGGTGTAGAAGATGCATGCACATATCGACTATAGACACTTAAAATATCGATTTTTAGCATGTTTTAAGCCTATATTTTGAAAACATTCTAGCACTGAGTAGGCATGTATAGATCGCTTCTGGGACCCATAAATATCGAACTTTCGGGTGTTTTGAGCCTGAATTTGAGATATAACCGGGTACAGAAGATGCATGCACATATCGACTTTGGACACTTAAAATATCGATTTTTAGCATGTTTTGAGCCTATATTTTGGAAACATTCTAGCACTGAGTAGGCATGTATAGTTCGCTTCTGGGACCCAAAAATATCGAATTTTCGGGTGTTTTGAGGTTGAATTTGGGATATAAACGGGTTCAGAAGATGCATATACATATTGACTTTGGTCACCTAAAATATCGATTTTTAGCATGTTTTGGCCTGTATTTTGATAATACTCTAACACGGAGTAGGCAAGTACAGATCGCTCCGGGGACCCCAAAATATCGAATTTTCGGGCGTTTGGGGCCTGAATTTGAGATATAAACGGGTAGAGAAAATGCTTGCACATATCGACTTTAGGGCACCTAAAAGATCGATTTTCAGTATGTTTTGGGCCTGTATATTGAAAATACTCTAACACGGAGTAGGCATGTACAGATCGCTTCTGGAACACCAAAATATCGAATTTTCTGGTGTTTTGGGCCTGAATTTGAGATATCGACTTTGGGCACCTAAAATATCGATTTTTAGTATGTTTTGGGCCTATATTTTGAAAATATTCTAGCACTGAGTAGGCATGTACAGATTGCTTCTGGGACCCCAAAATATCTAATTTTCGGGTGTTTTGAGCCTGCATTTGAGATATAAACAGGTACTGAAGATGCATGCATATATCGACTTTTGGGCACCTAAAATATCGATTTTGAGCATGTTTTGGGTCTGTATCTTGAAAACATTCTAACGAGGAGTAGGCATGTACAGATTGCTTCTAGGACCCCAAATTATCGAATTTTCGGGGGTTTTGAGATTAAATTTGGGATATAAACGGGTGCAGAAGATGCATACACATATTGACTTTGGTCACCTAAAATATCGATTTTCAGCATGTTTTGGCCTGTATTTTTATAATACTCTAATACGGAGTAGGCAAGTACAGATCGCTTTTGGGTCACCAAAATATCGAATTTTCGGGTGTTTGGGGCCTGAATTTGAGATATAAACGGGTACAGAAGATGCATCCACAAATCGACTTTTGGGAACCTAAAAGATCGATTTTCAGTATGTTTTGAGCCTGTATATTGAAAATACTTTAACACGGAGTAGGCATGTACAGATCGCTTCTGGGACCCCAAAATATCGAATTTTCAGGTGTTTTGGGCCTGAATTTGAGATATCGACTTTGGGCACCTAAAATATCGATTTTCAGCATGTTGTGGGCCTGCATCTGAGTAGGCATGTACAGATCGCTTCTGGGACCCCAAAATATCGAATTTTCGGGTGTTTGGAGCCTGAATTTGAGATACAAACGGGTACAGAAGATGCATGCACGTATCGACTTTTGGGCACCTAAAATATCGATTTTTAGCATGTTTTGGTCCTATATTTTGAAAATATTCTAGCACTGAGTAGGCATGTACAGATCGCTTCTGCGACCCCAAAATATCTAATTTTCGGGTGTTTTGAGCCTGAATTTGAGATATAAACAGGTACTGAAGATGCATGCATATATCGACTTTTGGGCACCTAAAATATCAATTTTGAGAATGTTTTGGGCCTGTATCTTGAAAACATTCTAACTAGGAGTAGGCATGTACAGATCGCTTCTGGGACACAAAAAAATCGAATTTTCGGGTGTTGTGAGTTTGAATTTGAAATATAAACGAGTGCAGAAGATGCATACACATATTGACTTTGTGTAACTAAAATATCGATTTTCAGCATGTTTTGGGCCTGTATCTGAGTAGGCATGTACAGATCGGTTCTGGGACCCCAAAATATCGAATTTTCGGGTGTTTTGAGCGTGAATTTGAGATATAAACGGGTACAGAAGATGCATGCACATTTCGACTTTTGGGCGCCTAAAATATCGATTTTAAGCATGTTTTGGGTCTGTTTCTTGAAAACATTAAAACTAGGATTAGCCATGTACAGATCGCTTCTAGGACCCAAAAATACCGAATTTTCGGGTGTTTTGAGGTTGAATTTGGGATATAAACGGGTGCAGAAGATGCATGCACATATCGACTTTGGACACTTAAAATATCGATTTTTAGCATGTTTTAAGCCTATATTTTGAAAACATTCTAGCACTGAGTAGGCATGTATAGATCGTTTCTGGGACCCATAAATATCGAATTTTCGGGTGTTTTGAGCCTGAATTTGAGATAAAAACGGGTTCAGAAGATGCATGCACATATCGACTTTGGTCACCTAAAATATCGATTTTCAGCATGTTTTGGCCTATATTTCGATAATACTCTAATACGGAGTAGGCAAGTACAGATCGCTTTTGGGACCCCAAAATATCGAATTTTCGGGTGTTTGGGGCCTGAATTTGAGATTTAAACGGGTTCAGAAGATGCATCCACAAATCGACTTTTGGGAACCTAAAAGATCGATTTTCAGTATGTTTTGGGCATGTATATTGAAAATACTTTAACACGGAGTAGGCATGTACAGATCGCTTCTGGGACCCCAAAATATCGAATTTTCGGGTGTTTTGGGCTTGAATTTGAGATATCGACTTTGGGCACCTAAAATATCGATTTTTAGCATGTTTTGGGCCTATATTTTGAAAATATTCTAGCACTGAGTAGGCATGTACAGATCGCTTCTGGGACCCTAAAATATGGAATTTTCGGGAGTTTTGAGCCTGAATTTGAGATATAAACGAGAGCAGAAGATGCATACACATATTGACTTTGGGCACCTAAAATATCGATTTTGAGCATGTTTTAGGCCTGTATTTTAAAAATACTCTAACACGGAGTAGGCATGTACAGATTGCTTCTAGAACCAAAAAATACCTAATTTTCGGGTGTTTTGAGCCTGAATTTGGGATATAAACGGGTACAGAGGATGCAAGAACATATCGACTTTGGACACTTAAAATATCGATTTTTAGCATGTTTTGAGGCTATATTTTGAAAACATTCTAGCACTGAATAGGCATGTACAGATCGCTTCAAGGACCCAAAAATATCGAATTTTCGGGTGTTTTGAGGTTGAATTTGGAATATAAACGGGTGCAGAAGATGCATACATATATTGACTTTGGGCACCTAAAATATCGATATTCAGCATGTTTTGGGCCTGTATTTTGAAAATACTCTAACAAGGAGTAGGCACGTTCAGATCGCTTCTGGGACCCCAAGATATCGAATTTTCGGGTGTTTTGGGCCTGAATTTGAGATATCGACTTTGGGCACCTAAAATATCGATTTTTAGCATGTTTTGGGCCTATATTTTGAAAATATTCTAGCACTGAGTAGGCATGGACAGATCGCTTCTGGGACCCCAAAATATCGAATTTTCGGGTGTTTTGAGCCTGAATTTGAGATATAAACAGGTACTGAAGATATATGCATATATCGAGTTTTGGGCACCTAAAATATCGATTTTAAGAATGTTTTGGGTCTGTATCTTGAAAACATTCTAACGAGGAGTAGGCATGTACAGATCGCTTCTAGGACCCAAAATTTTCGAATTTTCGGGTGTTTTGAGGCTGAATTTGGGATATAAACGGGTACAGAGGATGCAAGAACATATCGACTTTGGACACTTAAAATATCGATTTTTAGCATGTTTTGAGGTTATATTTTGAAAACATTCTAGCACTGAATAGGCATGTACAGATCACTTCTAGGACCCAAAAATATCGAATTTTCGGGTGTTTTGAGGTAGAATTTGGGATATAAACGGGTGCAGAAGATGCATACACATATTGACTTTGGGCACCTAAAATATCGATTTTCAGCATGTTGTGGGCCTGCATCTGAGTAGGCATGTACAGATCGCTTCTGGGACCCCAAAATATCGAATTTTCGGGTGTTTGGAGCCTGAATTTGAGATACAAACGGGTACAGAAGATGCATGCACGTATCGACTTTTGGGCACCTAAAATATCGATTTTCTGTAGGTTTTGGGCCTGTATTTTGAAAATACTCTAACACGGAGTAGGCTAGTACAGATCGCTTCTGGGACCCCAAAATATCGAATTTTCGGGCGTTTGGGGCCTGAATTTGAGATATAAACGGGTACAGAAGATGCATGCACATTTCGATTTTTGGGCGCCTAAAATATCGATTTTGAGCATGTTTTGGGTCTGTATCTTGAAAACATTCAAACTAGGTTTAGCCATGTACAGATCGCTTCTAGGACCCAAAAATACCGAATTTTCGGGTTTTTTGAGGTTGAATTTGGGATATTAACGGGTGTAGAAGATGCATGCACATATCGACTATAGACACTTAAAATATCGATTTTTAGCATGTTTTAAGCCTATATTTTGAAAACATTCTAGCACTGAGTAGGCATGTATAGATCGCTTCTGGGACCCATAAATATCGAACTTTCGGGTGTTTTGAGCCTGAATTTGAGATATAACCGGGTACAGAAGATGCATGCACATATCGACTTTGGACACTTAAAATATCGATTTTTAGCATGTTTTGAGCCTATATTTTGGAAACATTCTAGCACTGAGTAGGCATGTATAGTTCGCTTCTGGGACCCAAAAATATCGAATTTTCGGGTGTTTTGAGGTTGAATTTGGGATATAAACGGGTTCAGAAGATGCATATACATATTGACTTTGGTCACCTAAAATATCGATTTTTAGCATGTTTTGGCCTGTATTTTGATAATACTCTAACACGGAGTAGGCAAGTACAGATCGCTCCGGGGACCCCAAAATATCGAATTTTCGGGCGTTTGGGGCCTGAATTTGAGATATAAACGGGTAGAGAAAATGCATGCACATATCGACTTTAGGGCACCTAAAAGATCGATTTTCAGTATGTTTTGGGCCTGTATATTGAAAATACTCTAACACGGAGTAGGCATGTACAGATCGCTTCTGGAACACCAAAATATCGAATTTTCTGGTGTTTTGGGCCTGAATTTGAGATATCGACTTTGGGCACCTAAAATATCGATTTTTAGTATGTTTTGGGCCTATATTTTGAAAATATTCTAGCACTGAGTAGGCATGTACAGATTGCTTCTGGGACCCCAAAATATCTAATTTTCGGGTGTTTTGAGCCTGCATTTGAGATATAAACAGGTACTGAAGATGCATGCATATATCGACTTTTGGGCACCTAAAATATCGATTTTGAGCATGTTTTGGGTCTGTATCTTGAAAACATTCTAACGAGGAGTAGGCATGTACAGATTGCTTCTAGGACCCCAAATTATCGAATTTTCGGGGGTTTTGAGATTAAATTTGGGATATAAACGGGTGCAGAAGATGCATACACATATTGACTTTGGTCACCTAAAATATCGATTTTCAGCATGTTTTGGCCTGTATTTTTATAATACTCTAATACGGAGTAGGCAAGTACAGATCGCTTTTGGGTCACCAAAATATCGAATTTTCGGGTGTTTGGGGCCTGAATTTGAGATATAAACGGGTACAGAAGATGCATCCACAAATCGACTTTTGGGAACCTAAAAGATCGATTTTCAGTATGTTTTGAGCCTGTATATTGAAAATACTTTAACACGGAGTAGGCATGTACAGATCGCTTCTGGGACCCCAAAATATCGAATTTTCAGGTGTTTTGGGCCTGAATTTGAGATATCGACTTTGGGCACCTAAAATATCGATTTTCAGCATGTTGTGGGCCTGCATCTGAGTAGGCATGTACAGATCGCTTCTGGGACCCCAAAATATCGAATTTTCGGGTGTTTGGAGCCTGAATTTGAGATACAAACGGGTACAGAAGATGCATGCACGTATCGACTTTTGGGCACCTAAAATATCAATTTTGAGAATGTTTTGGGCCTGTATCTTGAAAACATTCTAACTAGGAGTAGGCATGTACAGATCGCTTCTGGGACACAAAAAAATCGAATTTTCGGGTGTTGTGAGTTTGAATTTGAAATATAAACGAGTGCAGAAGATGCATACACATATTGACTTTGTGTAACTAAAATATCGATTTTCAGCATGTTTTGGGCCTGTATCTGAGTAGGCATGTACAGATCGGTTCTGGGACCCCAAAATATCGAATTTTCGGGTGTTTTGAGCGTGAATTTGAGATATAAACGGGTACAGAAGATGCATGCACATTTCGACTTTTGGGCGCCTAAAATATCGATTTTAAGCATGTTTTGGGTCTGTTTCTTGAAAACATTAAAACTAGGATTAGCCATGTACAGATCGCTTCTAGGACCCAAAAATACCGAATTTTCGGGTGTTTTGAGGTTGAATTTGGGATATAAACGGGTGCAGAAGATGCATGCACATATCGACTTTGGACACTTAAAATATCGATTTTTAGCATGTTTTAAGCCTATATTTTGAAAACATTCTAGCACTGAGTAGGCATGTATAGATCGTTTCTGGGACCCATAAATATCGAATTTTCGGGTGTTTTGAGCCTGAATTTGAGATAAAAACGGGTTCAGAAGATGCATGCACATATCGACTTTGGTCACCTAAAATATCGATTTTCAGCATGTTTTGGCCTATATTTCGATAATACTCTAATACGGAGTAGGCAAGTACAGATCGCTTTTGGGACCCCAAAATATCGAATTTTCGGGTGTTTGGGGCCTGAATTTGAGATTTAAACGGGTTCAGAAGATGCATCCACAAATCGACTTTTGGGAACCTAAAAGATCGATTTTCAGTATGTTTTGGGCATGTATATTGAAAATACTTTAACACGGAGTAGGCATGTACAGATCGCTTCTGGGACCCCAAAATATCGAATTTTCGGGTGTTTTGGGCTTGAATTTGAGATATCGACTTTGGGCACCTAAAATATCGATTTTTAGCATGTTTTGGGCCTATATTTTGAAAATATTCTAGCACTGAGTAGGCATGTACAGATCGCTTCTTGGACCCCAAAATATCGAATTTTCGGGTGTTTTGAGCCTGAATTTGAGATATAAACGGGTACAGAAGATGAATGCACCTATCGACTTTTGGGCACCTAAAATATCGATTTTGAGCATGTTTTGGGCCTATAATTTGAAAATATTCTAGCACTGAGTAGTTATGTACAGATCGCTTCTGGGACCCCAAAATATGGAATTTTCGGGTGTTTTGAGCCTGAATTTGAGATATAAACGGGTACAGAAGATGCATGCACAGATTGACTTTGGGCACCTAAAATATCGATTTTCAGCATGTTTTGGGCCTTTATTTTGAAAATACTCTAACACGGAGTAGGCATGTACAGATCGCTTCTGGGACCCAAAAATATTGAATTTTCGGGTGTTTTCAGCCTGAATTTGAGATATAAACAGGTACTGAAGATGCATGCACATATCGACTTTTGGGCACCTAAAATATCGATTTTCAGCATGTTTTAGATCTGTATCTTAAAAACATTCCAACTAGGAGTAGGCATATACAGATCGCTTCTAGGACCCAAAAATACCGAATTTTCGGGTGTTTTGAGCCTGAATTTGAGATATAAAAGGGTACAGAAGATGCATACACATATTGACTTTGGGTACCTAAAATATCGATTTTCAGCATGTTTTATGCCTGTATCAGAGTAGGCATGTACAGATCGCTTCTGGGATCTCCAAATATCGAATTTTCGGTTGTTTTGAGCCTGAATTTGTGATATAAACGGGTACAGAAGATGCATTCACATATCGACTTTTGGGCACCTAAAATATCGATTTTGAGCATGTTTTGGGTCTGTATCTTGAAAACATTCTTACTAGGAGTAGGTATGTACAGATCGCTTCTAGGACCCAAAAATACCAAATTTTCGGGTGTTTTGAGCCTGAATTAGAGATATAAACGGGTACAGTAGATGCATGCACATATCGACTTTGGACACTTAAAATATCGAATTTTAAACATGTTTTTGGCCTGTATCTGAGTTGACATGTACAGATCGCTTATGGGACCCCAAATTATCGAATTTTTGGGTGTTTTGGGCCTGAATTTGAGATATCGACTTTTGGCACCTAAATATCGATTTTTAGCATGTTTTTGGGCCTATATTTTGAATATATTCTAGCACTGAGAAGGCATGTACAGATCGCTTCTGGGACCCAAAAAATATCGAATTTTCGGGTGTTTTGGGCCTGAATTTGAGTTATCGACTTTGGGCACCTAAAATATAGATTTTTAGCATGTTTTGGGCCTACATTTTGAAAATCTTCTAGCACTGAGTAGGCATGTACAAATCGCTTCTGGGAACCCAAAATATCGAATTTTCGGGTTTTTTCAGGTTGAATTTGGGATATAAACGGGTAAAGAAGATGCATACACATATTGACTTTTGTCACCTCAAATATCGATTTTCAGCATGTTTTGGGCCTGTTTTTTGGGTGTTTGGAGCCTGAATTTGAGATATTAAAGGGTACAGAAGATGCATGCACATATCGACTTTTGGGCACCTAAAAGATCGATTTTCAGTATGTTTTTGGCCTGTATTTTGAAAATACTCTAACACGGAGTAGGCATGTACAGATCGCTTTTGGGACCCCAAAATATCGAATTTTCGTGTGTTTTGGGCCTGAATTTGAGATATCGACTTTTGGCACCTAAATATCGATTTTTAGCATGTTTTTGGGCCTATATTTTGAATATATTCTAGCACTGAGAAGGCATGTACAGATCGCTTCTGGGACCCCAGAATATCGAATTTTTTGGTGTTTTAAGCCTGAATTTGAGATATAAACGGGTACAGAAGATGCATGCACATATTGACTTTGGGCACCTAAAATATCGATTTTCAGCATGTTTTGGGCCTGTATTTTTAAAACATTCTAGCACTGAGTAGGCATGTACAGATCGCTTCTGGGACCCAACAATATCGAATTTTCGGGTGTTTTGACGTTGAATTTGAGATATAAACGAGTGCAGAAGATGCATAAACATATTGACTTTGGGCACCAAAATATCGATTTTCAGCATGTTTTGAGCCTGTATATGAGTAGGCATGTACAAATAACTTCTGGGACCCCAAAATATCGAATTTTCGGGTGTTTTGAGGTTGAATTTGGGATATTAACCGGTACAGAAGATGCATACACATATTGACTTTGGTTACCTAAAATATCGATTTTCATCATGTTTTGGGCCTGTTTTCGTGTGTTAGAAGCCTGAATTTGAGATATAAACGGATACTGAAGATGCATGCACATATTGAATTTTGGGCTCCTAAAATATCGATTTTGAGCATGTTTTAGGTCTGTATCTTGAAAACATTCTAACTAGGAGTAGGCATGTACAGATCGCTTCTTGGACGCAAAAATGAAGAATTTGCGGTTGTTTTGAGCCTGAATTTGAGATATAAACGGGTACAGAAGGTGCATGCACATATCGACTTTGGACACTTAAAATATCGATTTTTAGCATGTATTGAGCCTATATTTTGAAAACATTCTAGCACTGAGTAGGCATGTACAGATCGCTTCTGGGACACCAAAATATCAAATTTTCGGGTGTTTTGAGGTTAAATTTGGGATATAAACGGGTGCAGATGATGCATACACATATTGACTTTGGGCACCTAAAATATTAATTCTCAGCATGTTTTGGGCCTGTATTTTGAAAATACTCTAACACGGAGTAGGCATGTACAGATCGCTTCATGGAACCAAAAATACAGAATTTTCGGGTGTTTTGAGCCTGAATTTGAGATAAAAAACGGGTACAGAAGATGCATGCACATATCGACTTTGGACACTTAAAATATCGATTTTTAGCATGTTTTGGGCCTCTATTTTGAAAATACTCTAACACGGAGTAGGCATGTACAGATCGCTTCTGGGACCCTAAAATATCGAATTTTTGGGTGTTTAGAGCCTGAATTTGAGATATAAATGGGTGCAGAAGATGCATGTACATATCGACTTTTGGGCACCTAAAATATCGATTTTCAGTATGTTTTGGGCCTGTATATTGAAAATACTCTAACACGGAGTATAGTACAGATCGCTTTTGGGACAACGAAATATCGAATTTTCGGGTGTTTTGGGCCTGAATTTGAGATATCGACTTTGGGCACCGAAAATATCGATTTTTAGCATGTTTTGGGCCTATATTTTCAATATATTCTAGCACTGAGTAGGCATGTACAGATCGCTTCTGGGACCCCAAAATATCGAATTTTCGGGTGTTTGGATCCTGAATTTGAGATATAAACGGGTACTGAAGATGCATGCACATATCGACTTTTGGGCACCAAAAATATCGATTTTTAGGATGTTTTGGGTCTGTATCTTGAAAACATTCTAACTAGGAGTAGGCATGTACAGATCGCTTCTAAGACCCAAAAATACCGAAATTTGGGTGTTTTGAGCCATAATTTGAGATATAAACAGGTATAGAAGAAGCATGCACATATCGACATTGGACACTTAAAATATCGATTTTTAGCATGTTTTGAGCCTATATTTTAAAAACATATCGACTTTTGGGCACCTAAAATATAGATTTTTAGCATGTTCTGAGCCTCTATTTTGAAAACATTCTAGCACTGAGTAGACATGTACAGATCGCTTCTGGGACCCAAAAATATCGAATTTTCGGGTGTTTTGAGGTTGAATTTGGGATATAAACGGGTACAGAAGATGCATACACATATTGACTTTGGTTACCTAAAATATCGATTTTCAGCATGTTTTGGGCCTGTTTTCGGGTGTTAGGAGCCTGAATTTGAGATATAAACGGGTACAGAAGATGCATGCACATATCGACTTTTGGGCACCTAAAATATCGATTTTCAGTATGTTTTGGGCCTGTATATTGAAAATACTCTAGCACTGAGTAGGCATGTACAGATCGCTTCTGGGACACCAAAATATCGAATTTTCGTGTGTTTTGAGCCTGAATTTGAGATATAAACGGGTACAGAAGATGCATGCACATATTGACTTTGGGGACCTAAAATATCGATTTTCAGCATGTTTTGGTCCTGTATTTTGAAAATAATCTAACTAGGAGTAGGCATGAACAGATCGCTTCTAGGACCTAAAAATACTGAATTCTCGGATGTTTTGAGTCTGAATTTGAGATATAAACGGGTACAGAAGATGCATGCACATATCGACTTTGGACACTTAAAAAATCGATTTTTAGCATGTTCTGAGCCTCTATTTTGAAATTATTCTAGCATTGAGTAGGCATGTACAGATCGCTTCTGGGACCTAAAAATATCGAATTTCCGGGTGTTTTTTAAGGTTGAATTTGGGATATAAACGGGTACAGAAGATGCATACACATATTGACTTTGGGCACCTAAAATATCGATTTTTGGCGTGTTTTTCGCCTGTTTTTTGGGTGTTTGGATCCTGAATATGAGATATAAAAGGGTACAGAAGATGCATGCACATATCGACTTTTGGGCACCTAAAAGATCGATTTTCAGTATGTTTTGGGCCTGTATTTTGAAAATACTCTAACACGGAGTAGGCATGTACAGATCGCTTTTGGGACCCCAAAATATCGAATTTTCGTGTGTTTTGGGCCTGAATTTGAGATATCGACTTTTGGCACCTAAATATCGATTTTTAGCATGTTTTTGGGCCTATATTTTGAATATATTCTAGCACTGATAAGGCATGTACAGATCGCTTCTGGGACCCCAAAATATCGAATTTTCGGGTGTTTTGACGTTGAATTTGAGATATAAACGAGTGCAGAAGATGCATACACATATTGACTTTGGGCACCAAAACATCGATTTTCAGCATGTTTTGAGCCTGTATATGAGTAGGCATGTACAAATCACTTCTGGGACCCCAAAATATCGAATTTTCGGGTTTTTTGAGGTTGAATTTGGGATATAAACGGGTACAGAAGATGCATACACATATTGACTTTGGTCACCTAAAATATTGATTTTCAGCATGTTTTCGGCCTGTTTTCGTGTGTTAGGAGCCTGAATTTGAGATATAAACGGATACTGAAGATGCATGCACATATTGAATTTTGGGCTACTAAAATATCGATTTTGAGCATGTTTTAGGTCTGTATCTTGAAAACATTCTAACTAGGAGTAGGCATGTACAGATCGCTTCTTGGACGGAAAAATGAAGAATTTGCGGGTGTTTTGAGCCTGAATTTGAGATATAAACGGGTACAGAAGATGCATGCACATATTGACTTTGGACACTTAAAATATCGATTTTAAGCATGTTTTGAGCCTATATTTTGAAAACATTCTAGCACTGAGTAGGCATGTACAGATCGCTTCTGGGACACCAAAATATCAAATTTTCGGGTGTTTTGAGGTTAAATTTGGGATATAAACGGGTGCAGATGATGCATACACATATTGACTTTGGGCACCTAAAATATTAATTCTCAGCATGTTTTGGGCCTGTATTTTGAAAATACTCTAACACGGAGTAGGCATGTACAGATCGCTTCATGGAACCAAAAATACAGAATTTTCGGGTGTTTTGAGCCTGAATTTGAGATAAAAAACGGGTACAGAAGATGCATGCACATATCGACTTTGGACACTTAAAATATCGATTTTCAGTATGTTTTGGGCCTGTATATTGAAAATACTCTAGCACTGAGTAGGCATGTACAGATCGCTTCTGGGACACCAAAATATCGAAGTTTCGTGTGTTTTGAGCCTGAATTTGAGATATAAACGGGTACAGAAGATGCATGCACATATTGACTTTGGGGACCTAAAATATCGATTTTCAGCATGTTTTGGTCCTGTATTTTGAAAATAATCTAACTAGGAGTAGGCATGTACAGATCGCTTCTAGGACCTAAAAATACCGAATTCTCGGATGTTTTGAGTCTGAATTTGAGATATAAACGGGTACAGAAGATGCATGCACATATCGACTTTGGACACTTAAAAAATCGATTTTTAGCATGTTCTGAGCCTCTATTTTGAAATTATTCTAGCATTGAGTAGGCATGTACAGATTGCTTCTGGGACCTAAAAATATCGAATTTCCGGGTGTTTTTTAAGGTTGAATTTGGGATATAAACGGGTACAGAAGATGCATACACATATTGACTTTGGGCACCTAAAATATCGATTTTTAGCGTGTTTTTCGCCTGTTTTTTGGGTGTTTGGATCCTGAATTTGAGATATAAAAGGGTACAGAAGATGCATGCACATATCGACTTTTGGGCACCTAAAAGATCGATTTTCAGTATGTTTTGGGCCTGTATTTTGAAAATACTCTAACACGGAGTAGGCATGTACAGATCGCTTTTGGGACCCCAAAATATCGAATTTTCGTGTGTTTTGGGCCTAAATTTGAGATATCGACTTTTGGCACCTAAATATCGATTTTTAGCATGTTTTTGGGCCTATATTTTGAATATATTCTAGCACTGATAAGGCATGTACAGATCGCTTCTGGGACCCCAAAATATCGAATTTTCGGGTGTTTTGACGTTGAATTTGAGATATAAACGAGTGCAGAAGATGCATACACATATTGACTTTGGGCACCAAAACATCGATTTTCAGCATGTTTTGAGCCTGTATATGAGTAGGCATGTACAAATCACTTCTGGGACCCCAAAATATCGAATTTTCGGGTTTTTTGAGGTTGAATTTGGGATATAAACGGGTACAGAAGATGCATACACATATTGACTTTGGTCACCTAAAATATTGATTTTCAGCATGTTTTGGGCCTGTTTTCGTGTGTTAGGAGCCTGAATTTGAGATATAAACGGATACTGAAGATGCATGCACATATTGAATTTTGGGCTACTAAAATATCGATTTTGAGCATGTTTTAGGTCTGTATCTTGAAAACATTCTAACTAGGAGTAGGCATGTACAGATCGCTTCTTGGACGGAAAAATGAAGAATTTGCGGGTGTTTTGAGCCTGAATTTGAGATATAAACGGGTACAGAAGATGCATGCACATATTGACTTTGGACACTTAAAATATCGATTTTAAGCATGTTTTGAGCCTATATTTTGAAAACATTCTAGCACTGAGTAGGCATGTACAGATCGCTTCTGGGACACCAAAATATCAAATTTTCGGGTGTTTTCAGGTTAAATTTGGGATATAAACGGGTGCAGATGATGCATACACATATTGACTTTGGGCACCTAAAATATTAATTCTCAGCATGTTTTGGGCCTGTATTTTGAAAATACTCTAACACGGAGTAGGCATGTACAGATCGCTTCATGGAACCAAAAATACAGAATTTTCGGGTGTTTTGAGCCTGAATTTGAGATAAAAAACGGGTACAGAAGATGCATGCACATATCGACTTTGGACACTTAAAATATCGATTTTTAGCATGTTTTGGGCCTCTATTTTGAAAATACTCTAACACGGAGTAGGCATGTACAGATCGCTTCTGGGACCCTAAAATATCAAATTTTTGGGTGTTTGGAGCATGAATTTGAGATATAAATGGGTACAGAAGATGCATGTACATATCGACTTTTGGGCACCTAAAATATCGATTTTCAGTATGTTTTGGGCCTGTATATTGAAAATACTCTAACACGGAGTATAGTACAGATCGCTTTTGGGACAACGAAATATCGAATTTTCGGGTGTTTTGGGCCTGAATTTGAGATATCGACTTTGGGCAACGAAAATATCGATTTTAGCATGTTTTCGGCCTATATTTTCAATATATTCTAGCACTGAGTAGGCATGTACAGATCGCTTCTGGGACCCCAAAATATCGAATTTTCGGGTGTTTGGATCCTGAATTTGAGATATAAACGGGTACTGAAGATGCATGCACATATCGACTTTTAGGCACCAAAAATATCGATTTTTAGCATGTTTTGGGTCTGTATCTTGAAAACATTCTAACTAGGAGTAGGCATGTACAGATCGCTTCTAAGACCCAAAAATACCGAAATTTGGGTGTTTTGAGCCATAATTTGAGATATAAACAGGTATAGAAGAAGCATGCACATATCGACTTTGGACACTTAAAATATCGATTTTTAGCATGTTTTGAGCCTATATTTTAAAAACATATCGACTTTTGGGCACCTAAAATATAGATTTTTAGCATGTTCTGAGCCTCTATTTTGAAAACATTCTAGCACTGAGTAGACATGTACAGATCGCTTCTAGGACCCAAAAATATCGAATTTTCGGGTGTTTTGAGGTTGAATTTGGGATATAAACGGGCACAGAAGATGCATACACATATTGACTTTGGTTACCTAAAATATCGATTTTCAGCATGTTTTGGGCCTGTTTTCGGGTGTTAGGAGCCTGAATTTGAGATATAAACGGGTACAGAAGATGCATGCACATATCGACTTTTGGGCACCTATAATATCGATTTTCAGTATGTTTTGGGCCTGTATATTGAAAATACTCTAGCACTGAGTAGGCATGTAGAGATCGCTTCTGGGACAGCAAAATATCGAATTTTCGTGTGTTTTGAGCCTGAATTTGAGATATAAACGGGTACAGAAGATGCATGCACATATTGACTTTGGGGACCTAAAATATCGATTTTCAGCATGTTTTGGTCCTGTATTTTGAAAATAATCTAACTAGGAGTAGGCATGTACAGATCGCTTCTAGGACCTAAAAATACCGAATTCTCGGATGTTTTGAGTCTGAATTTGAGATATAAACGGGTACAGAAGATGCATGCACATATCGACTTTGGACACTTAAAAAATCGATTTTTAGCATGTTCTGAGCCTCTATTTTGAAATTATTCTAGCATTGAGTAGGCATGTACAGATCGCTTCTGGGACCTAAAAATATCGAATTTTCGGGTGTTTTAAGGTTGAATTTGGGATATAAACGGGTACAGAAGATGCATACACATATTGACTTTGGGCACCTAAAATATCGATTTTTAGCGTGTTTTTGGCCTGTACAGATCGCTTCTGGGACCTCAAAATATTGAATTTTCGGTTGTTTTGGGCCTGAATATGAGATATAAACGGGTACTGAAGATGCATGCATATATCGACTTTTAGGCACCTAAAATATTGATTTTGAGCATGTTTTGGGTCTGTATATTAAAAACATTCTAACTAGGAGTAGGCATGTCCAAATCGCTTCTAGGAACTAAAAATACCGAATTTTCGGATGTTTTGAGAGTGAATTTGAGATATAAACGGGTACAGAAGATGCATGCTCATATCGACTTTGAACACTTAAAATATCGATTATTAGCATGTTTTAAGGCTATATTTTGAAAAATATTCTAGCACTGAGTAGGCATGTACAGATCGATTCTGGGACCCCAAAATATCGAATTTTCGGGTGTTTTGAGCCTGAATTTGATATATAAACGTGTACAGAAGATGCATGCACATATTGGCTTTAAGCACCTAAAATATCGATTTTCAGCATGTTTTGGGCCTGCATTTTGAAAATATTCTAGCACTGAGTAGGTATGTACATATCACTTCTGGGACCCCAAAATATCGAATTTTTGGGTGTTTTGAGCCTGAATTTGAGAAAAAAACGGGTACAGAAGATGCATGCACATATCGACTTTGGACACTTACAATATCGATTTTTAGTATGTTCTGAGCCTATATTTTGGAAACATTCTAGCACTAAGTAGGCATGTATAGATCGCTTCTGGGACCCAAAAATTTCGAATTTTCGGGTGTTTTAAGCCTGAATTTGAAATATAAACGGGTACAGAAGATGCATGCACATATTGAATTTTGGGCACCTAAAATATCGATTTTGAGCATGTTTTGGGTCTGTATCTTGAAAACATTCTAACTAGGAGTAGGCATGTCCAGACTGCTTCTAGGACACAACAATACTGAATTTTCGGATGTTTTGAGACTGAATTTGAGATATAAACGGGTACAGAAGATGTATGCACATATCGACTTTGGGCACCTAAAATATCGATTTTTAGCATGTTTTGGGTCTATATTTTGAAAATATTCTAGCACTGAGTAGGCATGTACAGATCGCTTCTGGGACCCCAAAATATCGAATTTTCGGGTGTTTTGAGGATGAATTTGGGATATAAACGGGTACAGAAGATGCTTACACATATTGACTTTGTGCACCAAAAATATAGATTTTTAGCAAGATTTTAGCTTGTACAGATCGCTTCTGGAACCGCAAAATATCGAATTTTCGGGTGTTTTGGGTCTGAATATGAGATATAAAGGGGTACTGAATATGCATGCATATATCGACTTTTAGGCACCTAAAATATTGATTTTGAGCATGTTTTGGGTCTGTATATTGAAAACATTCTAACTAGGAGTAGGCATGTCCAGAACGCTTCTAGGACCCAAAACTACCGAATTTTCGGATGTTTTGAGACTGAATTTGAGATATAAACGGGTACATAAGATGCATTCACATATTGACTTTGGGCACCTAAAATATCGATTTTCAGCATGTTTGGCCTGTATCTGAGTAGGCATGTACAGCTCGCTTCTGGGACCCCAAAATATTGAATTTTCGGGTGATTTGAGCCTGAATTTGAGATATAAACGGGTACAGAAAATCCATGTACATAACGACTTTTTAGCACCTAAAAGATCGATTTTCAGTATATTTTAGGCCTGTATTTTAGAAATACTCTAACACGGATTAGGCATTTACAGATCGCTTCTGGAACCTCAAAATATCGAATTTTCGGGTGTTTTGAGCCTGAATTTGAGATTTAACGGGTACAGAAGATGCATGCACATATCGACTTTGGGCACCTAAAATATCGATTTTCAGCATGTTTTGGGCCTGTATTTTGAAAATACTCTAACACGGAGTAGGAATGTACAGATCACTTCTGGGACCCCAAAATATCGAATTTTCGGGTGTTTTGAGGTTGAATTAAGGATATAAACGGGTGCAGAAGATGCATACACATATTGATTTTGGGCACCTAAAATATCGTATTTAAGCATATTTTTGGCCTGTACCTGAGTAGGCATGTACAGTTCGCTTCTGGGACCCCAAAATATTGAATTTGCGGGTGTTTTGAGCCTGAATTTGAGATATAAACGGGTACAGAAGATCCATGCACATAACGACTTTTGGTCACCTAAAAGATCGATTTTCAGTATGTTTTGGGCCTGTATTTTAAAAATACTCTAACACGGATTAGGCATGTACAGATCGCTTCTGGGACCCCAAAATATCGAATATTCGGGTGTTTTGAGCCTGAATTTGTGATATAAACGGGTACAGAAGATGCATGCACATATTGACTTTGGGCACCTAAAATATCGATTTTCAGCATGTTTTGGGCCTGTATTTTGAAAATACTCTAACACGGAGTATGAATGTACAGATCGCTTCTGGGATCCTAAAATATCGAATTTTCGGGTGTTTTGAAGATGAATTTAGGATATAAACGGGTACAGATGATGCATGCACATATCGACTTTTGGGCACCTAAAATATCGATTTTGAGCATGTTTTGGGTCTGTATCTTGAAAACATTCTAACTAGGATTATGCATGTCCAGATCGTTTCTAGGACACAACAATACTGAATTTTCGGATGTTTTGAGACTGAATTTGAGATATAAACGGGTACAGAAGATGCATGCACATATCGACTTTTGGGCTCCTAAAAGATCGATTTTCAGAATGTTTTGGGCCTGTATTTTGAAAATACTCTAACACGGTTTAGCCATGTACAGATCGCTTCTGGGACCCCAAAATATCGAATTTTCGTGTGTTTTGAGCCTGAATTTGAGATATAAACGGGTACAGAAGATGCATGCACATATTGACTTTGGGCACCTAAAATATCGATTTTCAGCATGTTTTGGTCCTGTATTTTGAAAATACTCTAACTAGGAGTAGGCATGTACAGATCGCTTCTTGGACCCAAAAATACCGAATTATCGGATGTTTTGAACCTGAATTTGAGATATAAACGGGTCCTGAAGATGCATGCACATATCGACTTTTGGGCACCTAAAATATCAATTTTGAGCATGTTTTGGGTCTGTATCTTGAAAACATTCTAACTAGGAGTAGGCATGTCCAGATCGTTTCTAGGACACAACAATACTGAATTTTCGGATGTTTTGAGACTGAATTTGAGATATAAACGGGTACAGAAGATGCATTCACATATTGACTTTGGGCACCTAAAATATCGATTTTCAGCATGTTTTGGTCCTGTATTTTGAAAATACTCTAATACGGAGTAGGCATGTACAGATCGCTTCTAGGACCCCAAAATACCGAATTTTCGAATGTTTTGAGCCTGAATTTGAGATTTAAACGGGTACTGAAGATGCATGCACATATCGACTTTTGGGCACCAAAAAATATCAATTTTGAGCATGTTTTGGGTCTGTATCTTGAAAACATTCTAACAAGGAGTAGGCATGTTCAGATCGCTTCTAAGACCCAAAAATATCGAATTTCCGGGTGTATTGAGCTTGAATTTGAGATATAAACGGTTACTGAAGATGCATGCACATCTCGACTTTGAACACTTAAAAAATCGATTTTTAGCATGTTCTGAGCTTCTATTTTGAAAACATTCTAGCACTGAGTAGGCATGTACAGATCACTTCTGGGACCCAAAAATATCGAATTTTCGGGTGTTTTGAGGTTGAATTTGGGATATAAACGGGTACAGAAGTTGCATACACATATTGACTTTGTGCACCTAAAGTATAGATTTTTAGCATGTTTTTTGCCTGTACAGATCGCTTCTGGAACCGCAAAATATCGAATTTTCGGGTGTTTTGGGCCTAAATATGATATATAAACGGGTACTGAAATTGCATGCATATATCGACTTTTAGGCACCTAAAATATTGATTTTGAGCATGTTTTGGGCCGGTATATTGAAAACATTCTAACTAGGAGTAGGCATGTCCAGAACGCTTCTAGGACCCAAAAATACCGAATTTTCGGATGTTTTGAGACAGAATTTGAGATATAAACGGGTTCAGAAGTTGCATACACATATAGACTTTGGGCACCTAAAATATCGATTTTCAGCAAGTTTGGCCTGTATCTGAGTAGGCATGTACAGCTTGCTTCTGGGACCCCAAAATATTGAATTTTCGGGTGTTTTGAGCCTGAATTTGAGATATAAACGGGTACAGAAGATCCATGCACATAACGAATTTTGGGCACCTAAAAGATCGATTTTCAGTATGTTTTGGGCCTGTATTTAAAAAATACTCTAACACGGATTAGGCATGTACAGATCGCTTCTGGGACCCAAAAATATCGAATTTTCGGGTTTTCTGAGCCTGAATTTGAGATATAAACGGGTACAGAATATGCATGCACATATTGACTTTGGGGACCTAAAATATCGATTTTAAGCATGTTTTGGGACTGTATTTTGAATATACTCTAACACGGAGTAGGAATGTACAGATCGCTTCTGGGACCCCAAAATATCGAATTTTCGGGTGTTTTGAGGTTGAATTTAGGATATAAACGGGTGCAGAAGATGCATACACATATTGATTTTGCGCACCTAAAATATCGATTTTCAGCATATTTTTGGCCTGTACCTGAGTAGGCATGTACAGTTCGCTTCGGGTACCCCATAATATCGAATTTGCGGGTGTTTAAAGCCTGAATTTGAGATATAAACGGGTACAGAAGATGCATGCACATATCGACTTTTGGGCACCTAAAATATCGATTTTGAGCATGTTTTGGGTCTGTATCTTGAAAACATTCTAACTAGGAGTAGGCATGTCCAGATCGCTTCTAGGACACAACAATACTGAATTTTCGGATGTTTTGAGACTGAATTTGAGATATAAACGGGTACAGAAGATGCATGCACATATCGACTTTTGGGCTCCTAAAAGATCGATTTTCAGTATGTTTTGGGCTTGTATTTTTAAAATACTCTAACACGGATTAGGCATGTACAGATCGCTTCTGGGACCCCAAAATATCGAATTTTCGTGTGTTTTGAGCCTGAATTTGAGATATAAACGGGTACAGAAGATGCATGCACATATCGACTTTGGACACTTAAAATATCGATTTTTAGTATGTTTTGACCCTATATTTTGAAAACATTCTAGCACTGAGTAGGCATGTACAGATCGCTTCTGGGACCCCAAAATATCGAATTTTCGGGTATTTTGAGCCTAAATTTGAGTAGGCAAGTACAGCTCGCTTTTGGGACCCCAAAATTTTGAATTTTCGGTTGTTTTGAGCCTGAATTTGAGATATCGACTTTGGGCACCTAAAATATCGATTTGTAGCATGTTTTGGGCCTATGTTTTGAAAATATTCTTGCACTGAGTAGGCATGTACAGATCGCTTCTGGGACCCCAAAATATCGATTTTTCGTGTGATTGAGCCTGAATTTGAGATATAAACTGGTACAGAAGATCCATGCACATCACGACTTTTGGGCCCCTAAAAGATCGATTTTCAGCATGTTTTGGGCCTGTATTTTGAAAATACTCTAACACGGATTAGGCATGTACAGATCGCTTCTGGGACCCCAAAATATCGAATTTTCTGGTGTTTTGGGCCTGAATTTGAGATATCGACTTTGGGCACCTAAAATATCGATTTATAGCATGTTTTGGGCCTATATTTTGAAAATATATTAGCACTGAGTAGGCATTTACAGATCGCTTCTGGGACCCCAAAATATCGAATTTTCGTGTGTTTTGAGCCTGAATTTGAGATTTAAATGGGTACTGAAGATGCATGCACATATCGACTTTTGGGCACCTTAAATATCAATTTTGAGCATGTTTTGGGTCTGTATCTTGAAAACATTCTAACAAGGAGTAGGCATGTACAGATCGCTTCTAGGACCCAAAAATATCGAATTTTCGGGTGTATTGAGCCTGAATTTGAGATATAAACGGCTACAGAAGATGCATGCACACATCGACTTTCGACACTTAAAAAATCGATTTTTAGCTTGTTCTGAGCCTCTATTTTGAAAACATTCTAGCACTGAGTAGACATGTACAGATCGCTTCTGGGACCCAAAAATATCGAATTTTTGGGTGTTTTGAGGTTGAATTTGGGATATAAACGGGGACAAAAGATGCATACACATATTGACTTTGGGCACCTAAAATATCGATTTTTAGCATGTTTTTGGCCTGTACAGATCGCTTCTGGGACTGCAAAATATCGAATTTTCGGGTGTTTTGGGCCGGAATATGAGATATAAACGGGTACAGAAGATGCATGCACATATCGACTTTTGGGCACCTAAAATATCGATTTTGAGCATGTTTTGGGTCTGTATCTTGAAAACATTCTAACTAGGAGTAGGCATGTCCAGATCGCTTCTAGGACACAACAATACTGAATTTTCGGATGTTTTGAGACTGAATTTGAGATATAAACGGGTACAGAAGATGCATGCACATATCGACTTTTGGGCTCCTAAAAGATCGATTTTCAGTATGTTTTGGGCTTGTATTTTTAAAATACTCTAACACGGATTAGGCATGTACAGATCGCTTCTGGGACCCCAAAATATCGAATTTTCGTGTGTTTTGAGCCTGAATTTGAGATATAAACGGGTACAGAAGATGCATGCACATATCGACTTTGGACACTTAAAATATCGATTTTTAGTATGTTTTGACCCTATATTTTGAAAACATTCTAGCACTGAGTAGGCATGTACAGATCGCTTCTGGGAACCCAAAATATCGAATTTTCGGGTATGTTGAGCCTAAATTTGAGTAGGCAAGTACAGCTCGCTTTTGGGACCCCAAAATATTGAATTTTCGGTTGTTTTGAGTCTGAATTTGAGATATCGACTTTGGGCACCTAAAATATCGATTTGTAGCATGTTTTGGGCCTATGTTTTGAAAATATTCTTGCACTGAGTAGGCATGTACAGATCGCTTCTGGGACCCCAAAATATCGATTTTTCGTGTGATTGAGCCTGAATTTGAGATATAAACTGGTACAGAAGATCCATGCACATCACGACTTTTGGGCCCCTAAAAGATCGATTTTCAGCATGTTTTGGGCCTGTATTTTGAAAATACTCTAACACGGATTAGGCATGTACAGATCGCTTCTGGGACCCCAAAATATCGAATTTTCGGGTGTTTTGGGCCTGAATTTGAGATATCGACTTTGGGCACCTAAAATATCGATTTATAGCATGTTTTGGGCCTATATTTTGAAAATATTCTAGCACTGAGTAGGCATTTACAGATCGCTTCTGGGACCCCAAAATATCGAATTTTCGTGTGTTTTGAGCCTGAATTTGAGATTTAAATGGGTACTGAAGATGCATGCACATATCGACTTTTGGGCACCTTAAATATCAATTTTGAGCATGTTTTGGGTCTGTATCTTGAAAACATTCTAACAAGGAGTAGGCATGTACAGATCGCTTCTAGGACCCAAAAATATCGAATTTTCGGGTGTATTGAGCCTGAATTTGAGATATAAACGGCTACAGAAGATGCATGCACATATCGACTTTCGACACTTAAAAAATCGATTTTTAGCATGTTCTGAGCCTCTATTTTGAAAACATTCTAGCACTGAGTAGACATGTACAGATCGCTTCTGGGACCCAAAAATATCGAATTTTTGGGTGTTTTGAGGTTGAATTTGGGATATAAACGGGGACAAAAGATGCATACACATATTGACTTTGGGCACCTAAAATATCGATTTTTAGCATGTTTTTGGCCTGTACAGATCGCTTCTGGGACTGCAAAATATCGAATTTTCGGGTGTTTTGGGCCGGAATATGAGATATAAACGGGTACAGAAGATCCATGCACATAACGACTTTTGGGCACCTAAAATATCGATTTTGAGCATGTTTTGGGTCTGTATCTTGAAAACATTCTAACTAGGAGTAGGAATGTCCAGATCGTTTCTAGGACACAACAATACCGAATTTTCGGATGTTTTAAGACTGAATTTGAGATATAAACGGGTACAGAAGATGAATGCACATATCGACTTTGGACACCTAAAATATCGATTTTCAGCATGTTTTGGGCATGTATTTTTAAAATACTCTAGCACTGAGTAGGCATGTACAGATCGCTTCTAGGACCCAAAAATACCGAATTTTCGGGTGTTTTGAGCCTGGATTTGATATATAAACGGGTGTAGTAGATGCATACACATATTGACTATGGGCACCTAAAATATCGATTTTCAGCATGTTTTGGGCCTGTGTCTGACTAGGCATGTACAGATCTCTTCTAGGACCCTTAAATATAGAATTTTCGGGTGTTTGGAGACTGAATTTGAGATATAAACGGGTACTGAAGATACATGCACATATTGACTTTTGGGCACCTAGAAGATCGATTTTTAGTATGTTTTGGGCTTGTATTTTGAAAATACTTGAACACGGAGTAGGCATGTACAGATCGCTTCTGGGACCCCAAAATATCGAATTTTCGGGTGATTTGGGCCTAAATTTGAGATATAAACGGGTACAGAAGATGCATGCACATATTGACTTTGGTCACCTAAAATATCGATTTTCAGCATGTTTTTTGCATGTATTTTGAAAATACTCTAACACGGAGTAGGCATGTACAGATCGCTTCTGTGACCTCAAAATATCGAATTTTCGGTTGTTTTGGGCCTGAATATGAGATATAAACGGGTACTGAAGATGCATGCATATATCGACTTTTAGGCACCTAAAATATCGATTTTGAGCATGTTTTGGGTCTGTATATTAAAAACATTCTAACTAGGAGTAGGTATGTCCAGATCGCTTCTAGGACCCCAAAATATTGAATTTGCGGGTGTTTTGAGCCTGAATTTGAGATATAAACGGGTACAGAAGATGCATGCACATATCGACTTTTGGGCACCTAAAATATCGATTTTGAGCATGTTTTGGGTCTGTATCTTGAAAACATTCTAACTAGGAGTAGGAATGTCCAGATCGTTTCTAGGACACAACAATACCGAATTTTCGGATGTTTTGAGACTGAATTTGAGATATAAACGGGTACAGAAGATGCATGCACATATCGACTTTGGACACCTAAAATATCGATTTTCAGCATGTTTTGGGCATGTATTTTGAAAATACTCTAACACGGAGTAGGCATGTACAGATCGCTTCTGGGACCCCAAAATATCGAATTTTCGGGTCATTTGGGCCTAAATTTGAGATATAAACGGGTACAGAAGATGCATGCACATATTGACTTTGGTCACCTAAAATATCGATTTTCATCATGTTTTTTGCATGTATTTTGAAAATACTCTAACACGGAGTAGGCATGTACAGATCGCTTCTGTGACCTCAAAATATCGAATTTTTGGTTGTTTTGGGCCTGAATATGAGATATAAACGGGTACTGAAGATGCATGCATATATCGACTTTTAGGCACCTAAAATATCGATTTTGAGCATGTTTTGGGTCTGTATATTAAAAACATTCTAACTAGGAGTAGGTATGTCCCGATCGCTTCAAGGACCCCAAAATATCGAATTTGCGGGTGTTTTGAGCATGAATTTGAGATATAAACGGGTACAGAAGATGCATGCACATATCGACTTTTGGGCACCTAAAATATCGATTTTGAGCATGTTTTGGGTCTGTATCTTGAAAACATTCTAACTAGGAGTAGGAATGTCCAGATCGTTTCTAGGACACAACAATACCGAATTTTCGAATGTTTTGAGACTGAATTTGAGATATAAACGGGTACAGAAGATGCATGCACATATCGACTTTGGACACCTAAAATATCGATTTTCAGCATGTTTTGGGCATGTATTTTTGAAATACTCTAACAAGGAGTAGGCATGTACTGATCGCTTCTAGGACCCAAAAATACCGAGTTTTCGGGTGTTTTGAGCCTGGATTTGAAATATAAACGGGTGCAGAAGATGCATACACATATTAACATTGGGCACCTAAAATATCGATTTTCAGCATGTTTTGGGCCTGTGTCTGACTAGGCATGTACAGATCGCTTCTAGGACCCTAAAATATCGAATTTTCGGGTGTTTGGAGCCTGAATTTGAGATATAAACGGGTACTGAAGATACATGCACATATTGACTTTTGGGCACCTAGAAGATCGATTTTTAGTATGTTTTGGGCTTGTATTTTGAAAATACTCTAACACGGAGTAGGCATGTACTGATCACTTCTGGGACCCAAAAATATCGAATTTTCGGGTGTTTTGAGGTTGAATTTGGGATATAAACGGGTACTGAAGATGCATGCATATATCGACTTTTAGGCACCTAAAATATCGATTTTGAGAATATTTTGGGTTTGTATCTTGAAAACATTCTAACTAGGAGTAGGAATGTACAGATCGCTTCTAGGATCCAAAAATACCGAATTTTCGGGTGTTTTGAGCCTGAATTTGAGATATAAACGGGTGCAGAAGATGCATACACATATTGACTTTGGGCACCTAAAATATCGATTTTCAGCATGTTTTGGGAGTGTATTTGAGTAGGCATGTACATTTTGCATCTGGGACCCCAAAATATCGAATTTGCGGGTGTTTTGAGCCTGAATTTGAGATATAAACGGGTGCAAAAGTTGCATACACATATTGACTTTGGGCACCTAAAATATCGATTTTCAGCATGTTTTGGGCCTGTGTCTGACTAGGCATGTACAGATCGCTTCTTGGACCCTAAAATATCGAATTTTCGGGTGTTTTGAGCCTGAATTTGAGATATAAACGGGTACAGAAAATGCATGCACATATCGACTTTTGGGCACCAAAAAAGATCGATTTTCAGTATGTTTTGGGCCTGTATTTTGAAAATACTCTAACACGGAGTAGGCATGTACAGTTCGCTTCTGGGACCCCAAAATATCGAATTTTCGGGTGTTTTGGGTCTGAATTTGAGATATCGACTTTGGGCACCTAAAATATCGATGTTTAGCATGTTTTGGGCCTATATTTTGAAAATATTCTAGCACTGAGTAGGCATGTACAGATTGCTTCTGGGACCCCAAAATATCGAATTTTCGGGTGTTTTGATCCTGAATTTGAGATATAAAAGGGTACAGAAGATGCATGCACATATCGGCCTTGGACACTTAAAAATATCGATTTTTAGCATGTTCTGAGCCTATATTTTGAAAACATTCTAGCACTGAGTAGGCATGTATAGATCGCTTCTGGGACCCAAAAATATCGAATTTTCGAGTGTTTTGAGGTTGAATTTGGGATATAAACGGGTGCAGAAGATGCATACACATATTGATGTTGGGCACCTAAAATATCGATTTTCAGCATATTTGGCCTGTATTTGAGTAGGCATGTACATTTTGCTTCTGGGACCCCAAAATATCGAATTTGCGGGTGTTTTGAGCCTGAATTTGAGATATAAACGGGTACAGAAGATGTATGCACATATCGAATTTTGGGCACCTAAAATATCGATTTTGAGCATGTTTTGGGTCTGTATCTTGAAAACATTCTAACTAGGAGTAGGCATGTCCAGATCGTTTCTAGGACTCAACAATACTGATATTTCGGATGTTTTGAGACTGAATTTGAGATATAAACGGGTACAGAAGATGCATGCACATATCGACTTTGGACACTTAAAATATCGATTTTTAGCATGTTTTGACCCAATATTTTGAAAACATTCTAGCACTGAGTAGGCATGTACAGATCGCTTCTGGGACCCCAAAATATAGAATTTTCGGGTGTTTTGAGCCTGAATTTGAGATATAAACGGGTACAGAAGAAGCATGCACATATTGACTTTGGGCACCTAAAATATCGATTTTCAGCATGTTTTGGGCATGTATTTTGAAAATACTCTAACACGTAGTAGGTATGTACAGATCGCTTCTGGGACCCCAAAATATCGAATTTTCGGGTGTTTTGAGCCTGAATTTGAGATATAAACGGGTACTGAAGATCCATGCACATATCGACTTTTGGGCACCTAAAATATTAATTTTGAGAATGTTTTGGGTCTGTATTTCGAAAGCATTCTAACTAGGAGTAGGCATGTACAGATCGCTTCTAGGATCCAAAAATACCGAATTTTCGGGTGTTTGGAGCCTGAATTTGAGATATAAACGGGTACTGAAGATGCATGTACATATTTTCTTTTGGGCACCAAGAAGATCGATTTTCAGTATGTTTTGGGCCTGTATTTTGAAAAAACTCTAACACGGAGTAGGCACGTACAGATCGCTTCTGGGACCCCAAAATATCGAATTTTCGGGTGATTTGGGCCTGAATTTGTGATATCGACTTTGGGCACCTAAAATATCGATTTTTAGCATGTTTTAGGCCTTTATTTTGAAAATATTCTAGCACTGAGTAGGCATGTACAGATCGCTTCTGGGACCCAAAAATATCGAATTTGCGGGTGTTTTGAGCCTGAATTTGAGATATAAACGGGTACAGAAGATGCATGCACATATCGACTTTTGGGCAACTAAAATATCGATTTTGAGCATGTTTTGGGTCTGTATCTTGACAACATTCTATCTAGGAGTAGGAATGTCCAGATCGTTTCTAGGGCACAACAATACCGAATTTTCAGATGTTTTGAGACTGAATTTGAGATATAAACGGGTACAGAAGATGCATACACATATTGACTTTGGGCACCTAAAATATCGATTTTCAGCATGTTTTGGGCATGTATTTTGAAAATACTCTAACACGGAGTAGGCATGTACTGATCGCTTCTGGGACCCAAAAATATCGAATTTTCGGGTGTTTTGAGCCTGAATTTGAGATATAAACGGGTACTGAAGATGCATGCACATATCGACTTTTGGGCACCTAAAATATCAATTTTGAGAATGTTTTGGGTCTGTATCTTGAAAACATTCTAACTAGGAGTAGGCATGTACAGATCGCTTCTAGGACCCAAAAATACTGAATTTTCGGGTGTTTTGAATCTGAATTTGAGATATAAACGGGTGCAGAAGATGCATACACATATTGACTCTGGGCACCTAAAATATCGATTTTCAGCATGTTTTGGGCGTGTGTCTGACTAGGCATGTACAGATCGCTTCTAGGACCCTAAAATATCGAATTTTCGGGTGTTTTGAGGTTAAATTTGGGATATAAACGGGTGCAGAAGATGCATACACATATTGACTTTGGGCACCTAAAATATCGATTTTCAGCATATTTTTGGGCTGTACCTGAGTAGGCATGTACAGCTCGCTTCTGGGACCCCAAAATATCGAATTTGCGGGTGTTTTGAGCCTGAATTTGAGATATAAACGGGTACAGAAGATGCATTCACTTATCGACTTTTGGGCACCAAAATATCGATTTTTGAGCATGTTTTGGGTCTTTATCTTGAAAACATTCTAACTAGGAGTAGGCATGTCCAGATCGCTTCTAGGACACAACAATACCGAATTTTTAGATGTTTTGAGACTGAATTTGAAATATAAACGGGTACAGAAGATGCATGCACATATCGACTTTCGACACTTAAAATATCGATTTTAGCATGTTTTGACCCTATATTTTTAAAACATTCTAGCACTGAGTAGGCATGTACAGTTCGCTTCTGGGAACCCAAAATATCGAATTTTCAGCATGTTTTTGGCCTGTGTCAGACTAGGCATGTACAGATCTCTTCTAGAACCCTAAAATATCGAATTTTCGGGTGTTTGGAGCCTGAATTTGAGATATAAACGGGTACTGAAGATGCATGTACATATTTTCTTTTGGGCACCTAGAAGATCGATTTTCAGTATGTTTTGGGCCTGTATTTTGAAAAAACTCTAACACGGAGTAGGCACGTACAGATCGCTTCTGGGACCCCAAAATATCGAATTTTCGGGTGATTTGGGCCTGAATTTGAGAAATCGACTTTGGGCACCTAAAATATCGATTTTAGCATGTTTTGGGCCTTTATTTTGAAAATATTCTAGCACTGAGTAGGCATGTACAGATCGCTTATGGGACCCAAAATATCGAATTTTCGTGTGTTTTGAGCCTGAATTTGAGATATAAACGGGTACTGAAGATGCATGCACATATTGACTTTTGGGCACCTAAAATATCAATTTTGAGCATGTTTTGGGTCTGTATCTTGAAAACATTCTAACAAGGAGTAGGCATGTACAGATCTCTTCTAGGACCCAAAAATATCGAATTTTCGGGTGTATTGAGCCTGAATTTGAGATATAAACGGCTACAGAATATGCATGCACATATCGACTTTGGACACTTAAAAAAATCGATTTTTAGCATGTTCTGAGCCTCTATTTCGAAAACATTCTATCACTGAGTAGGCATGTACAGATCGCTTCTGGGACCCAAAAATATCGAATTTTCGGGTGTTTTGAGGTTGAATTTGGGATATAAACGGGTACAGAAGATGCATACACATATTGTCTTTATGCACCTAAAATATCGGTTTTCAGCATATTTTTGGCCTGTACCTGAGTAGGCATGTACAGCTCGCTTCTGGGACACCAAAATATCGAATTTGCGGGTGTTTTGAGCCTGAATTTGAGATATAAACGGGTACAGAAGATGCATGCACATATCGACTTTTGGGCAACTAAAATATCGATTTTGAGCATGTTTTGGGTCTGTATCTTGAAAACATTCTAACTAGGAGTAGGAATGTCCAGATCGTTTCTAGGACACAACAATACCGAATTTTCGGATGTTTTGAGACTGAATTTGAGATATAAACGGGTACAGAAGATGCATACACATATTGACTTTGGGCACCTAAAATATCGATTTTCAGCATGTTTTGGGCATGTATTTTGAAAATACTCTAACACGGAGAAGGCATGTACTGATCGCTTCTGGGACCCCAAAATATCGAATTTTCGGGTGATTTGAGTCTGAATTTGAGATATAAACGGGTACTGAAGAAGCATGCACATATCGACTTTTGGGCACATAAAATATCAATTTTGAGAATGTTTTGGGTCTGTGTCTTGAAAACATTCTAACTAGGAGTAGGCATGTACAGATCGCTTCTAGGACCCAAAAATACTGAATTTTCGGGTGTTTTGAATCTGAATTTGAGATATAAACGGGTGCAGAAGATGCATACACATATTGAGTCTGGGCACCTAAAATATCGATTTTCAGCATGTTTTGGGCGTGTGTCTGACTAGGCATGAACAGATCGCTTCTAGGACCCTAAAATATCGAATTTTCGGGTGTTTTGAGGTTGAATTTGGGATATAAACGGGTGCAGAAGATGCATACACATATTGACTTTGGGCACCTAAAATATCGATTTTCAGCATATTTTTGGGCTGTACCTGAGTAGGCATGTACAGCTCGCTTCTGGGACCCCAAAATATCGAATTTGCGGGTGTTTTGAGCCTGAATTTGAGATATAAACGGGTACAGAAGATGCATTCACTTATCGACTTTTGGGCACAAAAATATCGATTTTGAGCATGTTTTGGGTCTGTATCTTGAAAACATTCTAACTAGGAGTAGGCATGTCCAGATCGCTTCTAGGACACAACAATACCGAATTTTTAGATGTTTTGAGACTGAATTTGAAATATCAACGGGTACTGAAGATGCATGCACATATCGACTTTCGACACTTAAAATATCGATTTTTAGCATGTTATGAGCCTCTATTTTAAAAACATTCTAGCACTGAGTAGGCATGTACAGATCGCTTCTGGGACCCCAAAATATCGAATTTTCAGCATGTTTTGGGCCTGTGTCTGACTAGGCATGTACAGATCTCTTCTAGGACCCTAAAATATCGAATTTTTGGGTGTTTGGAGCCTGAATTTGAGATATAAGCGGGTACTGAAGATGCATGTACATATTTTCTTTTGGGCACCAAGAAGATCGATTTTCAGTATGTTTTGGGCCTGTATTTTGAAAAAACTCTAACACGGAGTAGTCACGTACAGATCGCTTCTGGGACCCCAAAATATCGAATTTTCCGGTGATTTGGGCCTGAATTTGAGATATCGAATTTGGGCACCTAAAATATCGATTTTTAGCATGTTTTGGGCCTTTAATTTGAAAATATTCTAGCACTGAGTAGGCATGTACAGATCGCTTCTGGGACCCAAAAATATCGAATTTTCGGGTGTTTTGAGGTTGAATTTGGGATATAAACGGGTGCAGAAGATGCGTACACATATTGGCTTTGGGCACCTAAAATATATATATTTTCAGCATGTTTTTGGCCTGTGCATGAGTAGGCATGTATAGCTCGCTTCTGGGACCCCAAAATATCGAATTTTCGGGTGTTTTGAGCCTGAATTTGATATATGAACGGGTACAGAAAATGCATGCACATATCGACTTTTGGGCACCAAAAAAGATCGATTTTCAGTATGTTTTGGGCCTGTATTTTGAAAATACTCTAACACGGAGTAGGCATGTACAGATCGCTTCTTGGACCCCAAAATATCGAATTTTCGAGTGTTTTGAGCCTGAATTGGAGATATAAACGGGTATAGAAGATGCATGCACATATTGACTTTGGGCACCTAAAATATCGATTTTCAGCATGTTTTAGTCCTGTATATTTAAACTACTCTAACTAGGAGTAGGCATGTACAGATCGCTTCTTGGACCCCAAAATATCGAATTTTCGAGTGTTTTGAGCCTGAATTTGAGATATAAACGGGTATAGAAGATGCATGCACATATTGACTTTGGGCACCTAAAATATCGATTTTTAGCATGTTTTTGGCCTGTACAGATCGCTTCTGGGACCTCAAAATATCGAATTTTCGGGTGTTTTGGGCCTGAATATGAGATATAAACGGGTACTGAAGATGCATGCACATATCGACTTTTAGGCACCTAAAATATCGATTTTCAGCATGTTATGGGAATGTATTTTGAAAATACTCTAACACGGAGTAGGCATGTACAGATCGCTTCTGGGACCCCAAAATATCGAATTTTCGGGTGTTTTGGGCCTGAATTTGATATATGAACGGGTACAGAAGATGCATACACATATTGACTTTGGGCACCTAAAATATCGATTTTCAGCATGTTTTGGGCATGTATTTTGAAAATACTCTAACACGGAGTAGGCATGTACTGATCGCTTCTGGGACCCCAAAATATCGAATTTTCGGGTGTTTTGAGCCTGAATTTGAGATATAAACGGGTACGGAAGATGCATGCACATATCGACTTTTGGGAACCTAAAATATCAATTTTGAGAATGTTTTGGGTCTGTATCTTGAAAACATTCTAACTAGGAGTAGGCATGTACAGATCGCTTCTAGGACCCAAAAATACTGAATTTTCGGGTGTTTTGAATCTGAATTTGAGATATAAACGGGTGCAAAAGATGCATACACATATTGACTCTGGGCACCTAAAATATCGATTATCAGCATGTTTTGGGCGTGTGTCTGACTAGGCATGTACAGATCGCTTCTAGGACCCTAAAATATCGAATTTTCGGGTGTTTTGAGGTTGAATTTGGGATATAAACGGGTGCAGAAGATGCATACACATATTGACTTTGGGCACCTAAAATATCGATTTTCAGCATATTTTTGGGCTGTACCTGAGTAGGCATGTACAGCTCGCTTCTGGGACCCCAAAATATCGAATTTGCGGGTGTTTTGAGCCTGAATTTGAGATATAAACGGGTACAGAAGATGCATTCACTTATCGACTTTTGGGCACCTAAATATCGATTTTGAGCATGTTTTGGGTCTGTATCTTGAAAACATTCTAACTAGGAGTAGGCATGTCCAGATCGCTTCTAGGACACAACAATACCGAATTTTTAGATGTTTTGAGACTGAATTTGAAATATAAACGGGCACAGAAGATGCATTCACATATCGACTTTCGACACTTAAAATATCGATTTTTAGCATGTTTTGACCCTATATTTTAAAAACATTTTAGCACTGACTAGGCATGTACAGATCGCTTCTGGGACCCCAAAATTTCGAATTTTCGGGTGTTTTGAGCCAGAATTTGAGATATAAACGGGTACAGAAGATGCATGCACATATTGACTTTTGGGCACCTAAAATATCGATTTTCAGCATGTTTGGCTTGTATCTGAGTAGGCATGTACAGCTCGCTTCTGGGACCCCAAAATATTGAATTTTCGGGTGCTTTGAGCCTGAATTTGAGATATCGACTTTGGGCACCTAAAATATCAATTTTTATCATGTTTTGGGCCTATATTTTGAAAATATTCTAGCACTGAGTAGGCATGTACAGATCGCTTCTGGGACCCCAAAATATCGAATTTTCGGGTGTTTTGGGCCTGAATTTGAGATATCGACTTTGGGCACCTAAAATATCGATTAATAGCATGTTTTGGGACTATATTTTGAAAATATTCTAGCACTGAGTAGGCATGTACAGATCGCTTCTGGGACCCCAAAATATCGAATTTTCGTGTGTTTTGAGCCTGAATTTGATATTTAAACGGGTACTGAAGATGCATGCACATATCGACTTTTGGGCACCTTAAATATCAATTTTTAGTATGTTTTGGGCTTGTATTTTGATAAATACTCTAACTCGGAGTAGGCATGTACAGATCGCTTCTGGGACCCCAAAATATCGAATTTTCGGGTGATTTGGGCCTAAATTTGAGATATAAACGGTAACAGAAGATGCATGCACATATTGACTTTGGTCACCTAAAATATCGATTTTCAGCATGTTTTGGGCATGTATTTTGAAAATACTCTAACACGGAGTAGTCATGTACAGATCGCTTCTGTGACCTCAAAATATCGAATTTTCGGTTGTTTTGGGCCTGAATATGAGATATAAACGGGTACTGAAGATGCATGCATATATCGACTTTTAGGCACCTAAAATATCGATTTTGAGCATGTTTTGGGTTGGTATATTAAAAACATTCTAACTAGGAGTAGGTATGTCCAGATCGCTTCTAGGACCCCAAAATATCGAATTTGCGGGTGTTTTGAGCCTGAATTTGAGATATAAACGGGTACAGAAGATGCATGCACATATCGACTTTTGGGCACCTAAAATATCGATTTTGAGCATGTTTTGGGTCTGTATATTAAAAACATTTTAACTAGGAGTAGGAATGTCCAGATCGTTTCTAGGACACAACAATACCGAATTTTCGGATGTTTTGAGACTGAATTTGAGATATAAACGGGTACAGAAGATGCATGCACATATCGACTTTGGACACCTAAAATATCGATTTTCAGCATGTTTGGCCTGTATCCGAGTAGGCATGTACAGCTCGCTTCTGGGACCCCAAAATATTGAATTTTCGGGTGTTTTGAGCCCGAATTTGAGATATAAACGGGTACAGAAGATCCATGCACATAACGACTTTTGGGCACCTAAAAGATCGATTTTCAGTTTGTTTTGGGCCTGTATTTTGAAAATACACTAACACGGATTAGGCATGTACAGATCGCTTCTGGGACCCAAAAATATCGAATTTTCGGGTGTATTGAGCCTGAATTTGAGATATAAACGGCTATAGAAGATGCATGCACATATCGACTTTGGACACTTAAAAAATCGATTTTTAGCATTTTCTAAGCCTATATTTTGAAAACATTCTAGCAATGAGTAGGCATGTACAGATCGCTTCTAGGACCCCCAAAAAACGATTTTTCGGGTGTTTTGAGGTTGAATTTGGGATATAAACGGGTGCAGAAGATGCATGCACATATTGATTTTGGGCACTTAAAATATCGGTTTTCAGCATATTTTTGGCTTGTACCTGAGTAGGTATGTACAGCTCGCTTCTGGGACACCAAAATATCGAATGTGCGGGTGTTTTGAGCCTGAATTTGAGATATAAACGGGTACAGAAGATGCATGCACATATCGACTTTTGGGCAACTAAAATATCGATTTTGAGCATGTTTTGGGTCTGTATCTTGAAAACATTCTAACTAGGAGTAGGAATGTCCAGATCGTTTCTAGGACACAACAATACCGAATTTTCGGATGTTTTGAGACTGAATTTGAGATATAAACGGGTACAGAAGATGCATACACATATTGACTCTGGGCACCTAAAATATCGATTTTCAGCATGTTTTGGGCGTGTGTCTGACTAGGCATGTACAGGTCGCTTCTAGGACCCTAAAATATCGAATTTTCGGGTGTTTTGAGGTTGAATTTAGGATATAAACTGGTGCAGAAGATGCATACACATATTGACTTTGGGCACCTAAAATATCGATTTTCAGCATGTTTTGGGCCTGTGTCTGACTAGGCATGTACAGATCGCTTCTAGGACCCTAAAATATCGAATTTTCGGGTGTTTGGAGCCTGAATTTGAGATATAAACGGGTACAGAAAAACACGGAGTAGGCATGTACAGTTCGCTTCTGGGACCCCAAAATATCGAATTTTCGGGTGTTTTGGGCCTGAATTTGAGATATCGACTTTGGACACTTAAAAAATCGATTTTTAGCATGTTTTGAGCCTCTATTTTGAAAAAATTCTAGCACTGAGTAGGCATGTACAGATCGCTCCTGGAACCCAAAAATATCGAATTTTCGGGTGTTTTGAGGTTGAATTTGGGATATAAACGGGTACAGAAGATGCATACACATATTTACTTTGGGCACCTAAAATATCGATTTTTAGCATGTTTTTGGCCTGTACAGATCGCTTCTGGGACCTCAAAATATCGAATTTTCGGGCGTTTTGGGCCTGAATATGAGATATAAACGGGTACTGAAGATGCATGCACATATCGACTTTTAGGCACCTAAAATATCGATTTTCAGCATGTTTTGGGCATGTATTTTGAAAATACTCTAACACGGAGTAGGCATGTACTGATCGCTTCTGAGACCCCAAAATATCGAATTTTCGGGTGTTTTGGGCCTGAATTTGAGATATCGACTTTGGGCACCTAAAATATCGATTTATAGCATGTTTTGGGCCTATATTTTGAAAATATTCTAGCACTGAGTAGGCATGTACAGATCGCTTCTGGGACCCCAAAATATCGAATTTTCGGGTGTTTTGAGCCTGAATTTGAGATATAAACGGGTACTGAAGATGCATGCACATATCGACTTTTGGGCACCTAAAATATCAATTTTGAGCATGTTTTGGGTCTGTATCTTGAAAACATTCTAACAAGGAGTAGGCATGTACAGATCTCTTCTAGGACCCGAAAATATCGAATTTTCGGGTGTATTGAGCCTGAATTTGAGATATAAACGGGTACAGAAGATGCATACACATATTGTCTTTATGCACCTAAAATAGTGCATTTGTCGCGGCTTCTAGCCGCTTAAATTGTATTTATTGGTTGTGAAACCAGCACAGCTGAATTGCTATAGAATACGCCCCTTCACAAGCCCAGGCCCCGTATAGGCATAATCTGGGTTGGAAGGGTCAATTCCGTGACGTTCATCAGAAGTAAATAAAATTCAAATCTGGCGCTGTACTGATAGTGGAGCCACCTGGTGGTGGCGCGGTGAGGTATTAAGCTCCTCCTCCGCTGAATACCGCTCGATCACTCCAATGAGAAAGAAGTGAATGCCTGCCGCATCGGGAGGTGGGTGGGACAGTCAAAGCTGTGCTGGTTTCACAACCAATAAATACAATTTAAGCGGCTAGAAGCCGCGACAAATGCACTATTATTGGTATAGTGAAACCAGCACAGCTGGATTGCTATGCATGCGATGCGGTAGGTGGGAGGTGAGGTGGAGGCAATCACGTGCTAGTTAAGAGTGGTTGAGAGCGGAGGGCAGGAAAGGTAACCGAGCCCGGTGAGGCAGAAGCTAACGCCCCTCCCGACACTGGCTAGGTGAGTAGCCGTGGTGGGGTAGTAGTAGCTTAAACCATATACCCGTAGACCATTCTGTTATAGACCAGAATTGTTACACATAAAGTCTTTATAGGCAGACTCGAGGGTTCGGGTCTAGGAGAGGAGGGGGGAGGTGACCATGGCAACCCCTCCCCCTTCCCCCCCCCCCCTTTATTCAAGTCTTCCGAGTTAGGGCTATGGCCCTCGCTCAGGTAATGTGATCCCGAGGGGATGAAGGAGTACACTAGGATCCAGATATCCTGTGTAATAATATATCCTGTCACCCATCATAGTAAAGTAATTGTTTGGAAAATGAATACACAAGAATTCCGTAACAATGTAATTTATTTTTGTTTTTCCCTCACCATATGTACACGTAAAGAATGGGGATGAGCATGAAGCTGTACAAGATGTGGATGAGGTATGGGATGATAGTGACGGGACTTAAGTCACCCGACCTTTTCTCTTCGGGCGGCCCCTCCCCCCCATGTGTCTCCCGCGGGGATCCTGGGGAATAGAAGGTGGAGTACCCATAGCCACACAGGGGGTAGGGGAGAGCGAGTGGAACAGGTACCTCGTCCTGAAGGAGGAAGTGGAAGCCCAGCCCCCCAAATCCCTGACCTTCTCCACCGAGTGAGTCCTGAGGAAGGCGAGGGAGGCGGCCACGCCCCTAACGCTGTGAGCCCTCGGGGCGTGTCCGGGATCCCCGTTCTCTATCACTCGGCAGAGAAGGCGAGCGATTGACCTAGGGAAGAGAGGGTTACCGGACCTAGAGTTGTAGAAGAGGTGGTCCGGAGAAGCCCCTCTCGTCGCCTCCACGTATGCTACAAAGGCGTGGACTGGGCAGAGGGGGTGGAAATTTCCATCCCTCAGGAACGAGGGTACTGCGAGAGGGCCAATTCTGTCGTCAGCCTGCTCGTTCTTAGCTAGAAAAGCAGGAGAGGGGGAGATGGTTAAGGAAGTAAGGTTAGGGGTTACGGAAGAAAAGGCTGTGTGATGGGTCAGGGCTGCCAACTGAGATGCCCTGTAACCTGTAGCTAAGGCGAGCAGGAAGAGAGCTTTCTGGAAGAGGTGACAAACCTCCAGAGGGACCCCCTCGAAGGTCAGGTAGGAAAGGACGCGGTGAAGGGACCAGGAGGGCGTCTGGGCCCGGTGAGGTGCGGTCCCCGCCCGAATCCCCATCCTCAGGAGAGAGAGAGGCCTCTCTGAAACCTTAATGTTAAAACCCAGGAGGAGGGGATCAGACAGGGCTGCGTGATGCGCAAGCACCGTCGCTGGGGCCCTGTTGGTGGAATCGGCGAGCCACGTGAGGAATTCCAGGACTGTGTCCTCCGAGATGACCCTGGAGGGGTGTCTTAACAAGAAGTCCTGGAATCTTTTCCAGCACGATTCGTATTGTAGCACCGACGACTGACGATGAGCCCTCAACATCTTGTCCACTGTCTCCTTAGTGAACCTTTTGCTGAGGACTCCCCGTAGAAACTCCAAGCGTGTAGTTTCAGTGACGCTTGGAGTGGTGCAGACAGGATGCTGGAGAGGCACACCGATCCCAACTGAAGGGGATGAGGGCACCACCGGGACAACTCTCCGAACCACGGCTGTGCTGGCCAGAGGGGGGCTATGAGGAGAACCCTCCCCCTGAACGTGCGCAGCTTGAGGATCGCCTTCAGGAGGACTGAAGTGGCTGGGGGTGGGAAGAGGTAGAGATGCCCCCACCTGTTCCAGTCCTCTGTGAAGGCGTCCGGGCCTCCCGCCTCTGTTCTGGATGAGAATGTCAGGAACAGAGGGAGTAGGGCCGTGGATGGGGAGGCGAATAGGTCCACCTCCGGTGTCCCGTAGCGAAGGCAGAGAGACTCGAACACAAGGGGACGCAGTTGCCACTCGACTGACGTCCCCCTGAACCTGGATAGGGCGTCCGCCCAATCGTTCTCCCGCCCTGGCACGTAGCGGGCCGAGAGGTGAATGTCCCTCTTGGCCGCTATTGCGAAAATCTGTTCTGACAGGGACAGGAGAATTTCCGACCGTGCGGTGCCCTGTTTCTGTAGGCACTGCACGGCCGCAACGTTGTCTTTATCGAAGCGGACGCCCATCCTGGCAAACTGAGGGTGTCTGTTGAGCCATTCCTTCGCTACCATCAACTCCCGGGCGTTGATGTGCAGTAGCCTTTCCCCTTCCTTCCATCCCCCGCAACGTTGATGTCCCAGGCAAGACTGGTATCCCCAGCCTACGTCCGATGCGTCTGTCGCCACCGTGATCCCCGGGGGAGGGAACACCCAGGGGACCCGCTGACGCAGGGCACCGGGACGTAGCCAGGGGCGAAGGAGGCAGTGGAGAGAGGGGGACACTTGCCTGGGAAGTTCCCTGTGTGCGGGGGACAGGTGGAGGTTTACCTCCCGCGTCAGCCTCCTGTGTTTCAATCGTCCCAGGGGCATTGCAGGGGCAGCGAAATTTAGGGACCCGAGCAATGATTCCCACTGGCGGCGAGAGAAAGTACGGGAAAAATGCGCCTGGCGGACGTGGCGGAGGGTCCGGCGGGCGTTGTCTGGAGCGAGAGAGAGGGTGGCCGAAAGAGAGTCCCACTCTATTCCTAGCCAACACAGCTTGCGAGTCGGGGTGAGAGAGGACTTGGGGATGTTCAACAGGAACCCCATTTCCTCTAGCACTCCCCTCGCTACCCGGACGTTGTTTGCTACCTGCTCCTTGGAAGGGGCGTGAAGCAACCAATCGCCCAGGTACATGAGGGTGGGAACACCCGCCTCTGCCATACGGGATGCCACCACCCTCACGAGTTTTGTGAAGACTCGCGGAGCTAGAGAAAGACCGAAAGGGAGCCTGGTAAACTGGAACGTCTCGGTCCCCACCTGGAAGGCCAGAAAACGGCGAAACCTGGGGTGGATCGGGACGTGCCAGTACGCATCCTTGAGATCCAGGGATGCTAACCAGTCTCCCTTCCTCAGAACTGTGCGGACCTGAGCAACCGAAACCATCCTGAAATGTAATGTTTTCACGAATTTGTTTAGCTTGCTCAGGTCCATCACCAATCTCGTTTTTCCCTGGTCCTTTTTGGGGACCGTGAATAAACGAGAAAGAAAGACCCTTCCCGTCGCCCGCTCCACTACCCCTTTTTCCCGCATTTCTAACACATACGGGACGACCGAAAGTGACACTTTGGTTGAGGCAGGAGGTAGACGTAGTGGCTGTAACGGGAAGAGACAGGTGTCAGTGAGAGTAACGTTAATCCTAATCCCCCGGGGCCCGAGGGACCCGGGGTGGTTGGAGGGTAAATGACGGGAGAGGCAGAGATTTTGACCGCAAGGGAAAATCTGATTTTGACCTAACGGTAACCCAAGGACGGGATTAGGCATAATTCATATGTCAGAATAGGAAAGATGACAGTTACTCACCGGAACAGTAATCCAGGGCCATGACAGGCCCTGGCGAATTATCCTTGCTGCCCAGCCGTGGGCGGGCCAGGCTGCTGACCACCCTGTGAGACAGCCAAGAGTGGGACCCTCAAGTGGAGCGGTCCTTCTGGGAGGGGTGGTTGAAGGAGGACTTGGGCTTGGAGTAGGACTTGGAGCCCTGTCCCCTTCCCCGAAACGGCTGCTGGCCCCTCTGGGAGGGCCTGTTGTGTGCCTTCGGGGGAGTGGGATAGGAGGGCCTCGGTAGCCTGGAGGGCTGGGAGGGCCTCCGGGGCTGGTAGGCTGGTGTGGATGGCTGTGGGGCACGTGGCCTACGGACAAACAGAATGATTAGGAACCAAAGTAGACCCGAAAATCCTTCCATTTCACCCCCGTGAAAACTTGGGTAAGACGAACACGAGAGGTACTTACTTGGAGGTGGAGGGTTTTGGTAAATTGATTACCGCTGGGAGGGAGGCGAAGATTGTGTCTGTCGCCGGTTGATCAAAGAGGGCAGGGGACAGGGGGGCAGCTCGCACCACTCCCCTCTGTGCCATCTTTGGCGCAGATTTAGCCGCCGCCTGGCGGGCTGCCAGTCTCGCCTCGGCGAAAGCCTTCGCCTCCTCCCGCATGAAGTGGGTCGCCATCGCCGCCACGCCCTCCATCACGGTGGCCATGGAAGAGAGGGTGTCACTGTAAGGGGTAAACAAGGAAAAAACCGAGCGAACCCGGGGATAAGTACCCGGGAGTAACAGAGAGACCCTCTACCCAGTATCCCTAATAAACATGACACACGAGTAAGGTACTCACGCTAGCTGTACACCCGACATCTCGTGGTAGGAGTTGGTAAGGGCGTTGAGGCAGTCCCTGATCAACGAGGCGGCTGCCCCCGTGGAGATGGTGTGGGCCAACTCTAGACGGGTAGCAGACTCCGCCTGTCGCAACTTGCCATCGGGCTCCTTCAGCTGATAGGGGACCGGGGGCTCCTTCTCCGTCTTCCACAGGCACTCCCTCAAGCCCGGGGGGGCCCGGGAATGAGGGAGGATGACGGGGAAAGACGGAGGAGGGGGCTTCCTGGGCGCGTTGTTTCTCTGGTGGTCCAGGGACTTAAGGAGAAGGGCTGGAATGTCCAGGTCCCCTTCGCCCTTATCCCCTGGGAAGTACGCGTCCGGGGAAAGGAGGAGCGCCGTGTTACCGTGGGAGCGGTCAATCCTCCAAGCCCCGGACAAGTGCAGCTGGCTGTACTCCACCAGAAAACCCATCGCGTCCAGGGTCGCCACAGAGGACACCCTCGATGAAGTGGGTACGGGCGCTGAGATAGGACGGACCTTGTAGAAGGGAATAGCGTCGCCCTTCTCATCCGCCCCCCACTTCACCAGGACGTCATCCCTCCGGTTCCACACGTCTGGGTGAGCCGTGTCCGGAGACCAAGCCACCAGTCTGCCCTCCTCCGAAGAGTGGGTCCAGGTAGGAGGGAGAAGAGACCAAGAGTAGGGAAGGTATCCGTCTCCAGAAGGAGGGGGTGACGGGGACGGAGGTGCGGAGGTAACCAACTCCTCAGCTACGTCCCCCGACGGAGACTCGAGTCCCGGGGAAACGGGAGGCACGAAAAGGACTCCCCCATCCCCGGGAGGACTCGCGCCCTCGACGGGAGCAGCAGCGGGAGGCGGGGGAAAAAGAGCGGGTTCCGGAACGACAGCCAGAGGCTGCGCGATGGACGCCCCAGGAAAAGCGTGAGGAATAAGGGTGTGGAAGATCTTAACTATCTTCCTCGACGAGGGGCTGTCCCCCCCCCGTTTACCCTTGCGGGATTTGCGGGCGGGCGAAGGAGAGCTCCCCGACGACGAAGAAGAGGAAGAGGACGACGAAGAAGAGGAGGAAGGAGAACGGCGACGAGCACGGGACTTCCTGGAGTGGCAGGACCTTTTAGCTGAACGCTTGCGTCCTCTAGAGAGGCCTGAGGAGCCAGCTCTAGCAGGGGGCGAAGCTGGGGGTTCCCTGCTGGGCCCTTGTACCGGTGAGGTAGTCGGGGGAACCAGCGCGACAGACTCGCTCGTTTCCCGGGGGGCTAAGCCCCGAGAAGGAGTCGTAGTACCATCTAGGGAAGGAGGCTCAATCTCTCGGGCCTCAGGAGGTTCTAGCCCCTGAGACTCCGAGGGACAGGAAGAAGGGTAACGGGTCCTGAATAAACCCAGGTCCGCTCCCAAAATCGGGTCCACCCACGCCAAAGAAGAACCGTCTCGTTTGTGGGTCATTCTCCTAGCCCTCGTCCACGCCATACGAAGAGAAGCAAGGGCGGGGAGCTTGGAGCAGGCAGAAGGGGAGGTAACCTGACACAACTCAGCCCAGGGGCGGCACACACCACACGCCAAAGGGTCGTAACCCAAGGGAGTGAAGCAGGGTGCGTGAGGCGAACAGTGCAGGTGTCCGTCAGGCGAGACCCGCACGGTACACCCCGAAGCAGCACAAAGGGCACGAGTAGGCTGAGGGAGAAAAGAATACACAAACATGGGTTAACACGTGCAAACACTGGAACACAGAAGACACGGAAACCCATCCTCCCCGAAGGAAAGTAGCGCGGGACACGCCCGCTGTACCCGAGGACCAGGACACGACCCCCCAAACTCGCGCACCCGACCAGGGAAAAACCCCGTAAAACCAAAACAGCCCGCCACATGGAGCGGGTAAAAGAGGGCCCCCCGGACAGAAGGATCCAGAAGGAGGGGGAGGAGGGGACCCGGTAGCCTGAGAAGAAACACTCCAGGCTAAAAATATTGGAAAAACACCAGAAATTACATAAAAAAACCCCGCCCAGGAGAGGAAGAGAGAACCAGGGCACAATTCTCACTCCCCTTTACCGAGAGGGGACACATAATAATCGGGGAAGGCAAGAGGAAGGGCTGCAAAGACCCCATGTGCTCACCACGTGGGGAGGTGAAGTCCCACGTGGCGCCCACTAACCTCGCTAAAAAACCCCAGAAACCCCGATAAAATACACACGAAGAATGTACTAGTGGCAGGAGGAAAGGTGAAAGGGGGGAAAGACGGAGAAAAACTCCGAACAAAGGGGCTGAAAAGCCCCCCTTCGCTAAGGAATCGAGAACTCAGTCCTAACGAAGAAAAAACCCCACAAACACCTAAAACCCTCCTAGAATACACACACATACACATACATCTGCAAAGCAGGCTAGCCACTAGAACACAAAAGAAACAATAGCAGGAACACGTGACACAATACCATAGCGTAGCAGCGAGGAGCGTGGATGTTGATTGAGACGTGTTCCGCGACAGAGTGATCGAGCGGTATTCAGCGGAGGAGGAGCTTAATACCTCACCACTATCAGTACAGCGCCAGATTTGAATATTATTTACTTCTGAAGAACGTCACGGAATTGACCCTTCCAACCCAGATTATGCCTATACGGGGCCTGGGCTTGTGAAGGGGCGTATTCTATAGCAATCCAGCTGTGCTGGTTTCACTATACCAATAATATCGATTTTTAGCATGTTTTTGGCCTGTACAGATCGCTTCTGGGACCGCAAAATATCGAATTTTCGGGTGTTTTGGGCCTGAATTTAATATATAAACGGGTACAGAAGATGCATACACATATTGACTTTGGGCACCTAAAATATCGATTTTCAGCATGGTTGGCCTTTATCTGAGTAGGCATGTACAGCTCGCTTCTGGGACCCCAAAATATTGAATTTTCGGGTGTTTTGAGCCCGAATTTGAGATATAAACGGGTACAGAAGATGCATGCATATATCGACTTTTGGGCAACTAAAATATTGATTTTGAGCATGTTTTGGGTCTGTATATTGAAAACATTCTAACTAGGAGTAGGCATGTCCAGATCGCTTCTAGGACCCAAAAATACCGAATTTTCGGATGTTTTGAGACTGAATTTAATATATAAACGGGTGCAGAAGATGCATGCACATATTGATTTTGGGCACCTAAAATATCGGTTTTCAGCATATTTTTGGCCTGTACCTGAGTAGGCATGTACAGCTCGCTTCTGGGACACCAAAATATCGAATTTGCGGGTGTTTTGAGCCTGAATTTGAGATATAAACGTTTACAGAAGATGCATGCACATATCGACTTTTGGGCAACTAAAATATCGATTTTGAGCATGTTTTGGGTCTGTATCTTGAAAACATTCTAACTAGGAGTAGGAATGTCCAGATCGTTTCTAGGACACAACAATACCGAATTTTCGGATGTTTTGAGACTGAATTTGAGATATAAACGGGTACAGAAGATGCATACACATATTGACTTTGGGCACCTAAAATATCGATTTTCAGCATGTTTTGGGCATGTATTTTGAAAATACTCTAACACGGAGTAGGCATGTACTGATCGCTTCTGGGACCCCAAAATATCGAATTTTCGGGTGTTTTGAGCCTGAATTTGAGATATAAACGGGTACTGAAGATGAATGCACATATCGCCTTTTGGGCACCTAAAATATCAATTTTGAGCATGTTTTGGGTCTGTATATTAAAAACATTCAAACTAGGAGTAGGCATGTTTAGATCGCTTCTAGGACCTAAAAATACCGAATTTTCGGATGTTTTGAGACAGAATTTGAGATATAAACGGGTACAGAAGATGCATGCTCATATCGACTTTGGACACTTAAAATATCGATTTTTAGCATGTTTTGAGCCTATATTTTGAAAACATTCTAGCACTGAGTAGGCATGTACAGATCGCTTCTGGGACCTCAAAATATCGAATTTTCGGGGGTTTTGAGCCTGAATTTGAGATATAAATGGGTACAGAAGATGCATGCACATATTGACTTTGGGCACCTAAAATATCGATTTTCAGAATGTTTTGTTCCTGTATTTTGAAAATACTCTAACACGGAGTAGGAATATACAGATCGCTTCTGGGACCCCAAAATATCGAATTTTCGGGTGTTTTGAGCCTGAATTTGAGATATAAACGGGTACTGAAAATGCATACACATATTGACTTTGGGCACCTAAAATATCGGTTTTCAGCATGTTTTGGGTCTGTATCTTGAAAACATTCTAACTAGGAGTAGACATGTACAGATCGTTTCTAGGACCCAAAAATACCGATTTTTCGGGTGTTTTGAGCCTGAATTTGAGATATAAACGGGAACAGAAGATGCATGCACATATCGACTTTGGACACTTAAAATATCGATTTTTAGCATGTTTTGAGCCTCTATTTTGAAAACATTCTAGCACTGAGTATGCAAGTATAGATCGCTTCTGGGACCCAAAAATATCGAATTTTCGGGTGTTTTGAGGTTTAATTTGGGATATAAACAGGTGCAGAAGATGCATACACATATTAACTTTGGGCACCTAAAATATCGATTTTTAGCATGTTTTTGGCCTGTACAGATCGCTTCTAGGACCTCAAAATATCGAATTTTCGGGTGTTTTGGGCCTGAATATGAGATAAAACGGGTACGGAAGATGCATGCACATATTGACTTTGGGCACCTAAAATATCGATTTTGACCATGTTTTGGGTCTGTATCTTGAAACGATTCTAACTAGGAGTAGGCATGTCCAGATCGCTTCTAGGAACAAAAAATACCGAATTTTCGGATGTTTTGAGACTTAATTTGAGATATATACGGGTACAAAAGATGCATGCACATATCGACTTTGGACACTTAAAATATCAATTTTAGCATGTTTTAAGCCTATATTTTGAAAACATTCTAGCACTGAGTAGGCATGTACAGATCGCTTCTGGGACCTCAGAATCTCGAATTTTCGGGTGTTTTGAGCCTGAATTTGATATATAAACGGGTACAGAAGATGCATTCTTATATTGACTTTGGGCACCTAAAATATCGATTTTCAGTATGTTTTGGGCCTGTATTTTGAAAATACTCTAACACGGAGTAGGCATGTACAAATCGCTTCTGGGACCCCAAAATATCGAATTTTCGGGTGTTTTGGGCCTGAATTTGAGATATCGACTTTGGGCACCTAAAATATCGATGTTTAGCATATTTTGGGCCTATATTTTGAAAATATTCTAGCACTGAGTAGGCATGTACAGATCGCTTCTGGGACCCCAAAATATCGAATTTTCGGGTGTTTTGAGCCTGAATTTGAGATATAAACGGGTTTAGAAGGTACATGCACATATTGACTTTGGGCACCTAAAATATCGATTTTCAGCATGTTTTGGTCCTGTATTTTGAAAATACTCAAGCTAGGAGTAGGCATGTACAGATCGCTGCTAGGACCCAAAAATACCGAATTTTCGGATGTTTTGAGCCTGAATTCGAGATATAAATGGGTACTGAAGATGCATGCACATATCGACTTTTGGGCACCTAAAATATATATTTTGAGCATGTTTTGGGTCTGTATCTTGAAAACATTCTAACAAGGAGTAGGCATGTACACATCGCTTCTAGGACCAAAAAAAAATCGAATTTTCGGGTGTATTGAGCCAGAATTTGAGATATAAACGGCTACAGAAGATGCATGCACATATCGACTTTGGACACTTAAAAAATCGATTTTCAGCATGTTCTGAGCCTCTATTTTGAAAACATTATAGCACTGAGTAGGCATGTACAGATCGCTTCTGGGACCTAAAATTATCGAATTTTCGGGTGTTTTGAGGTTGAATTTGGGATATAAACGGGTACTGAAGATGCATACACATATTGACTTTGGGCACCTAAAATATCGATTTTCAGCATGTTTTTGGCCTGTACAGATCGCTTCTGGGACCTCAAAATATCGAATTTTTGGTTGTTTTGGGCCTGAATATGAGATATAAACAGGTACTGAAGATGCATGCATATATCGACTTTTAGGCACCTAAAATATCGATTTTGAGCATGTTTTGGGTCTGTATATTAAAAACATTCTAACTAGGAGTAGGCATGTTTAGATCGCTTCTAGGACCTAAAAATACCGAATTTTCAGATGTTTTGAGACTGAATTTGAGATATAAACGGGTACAGAAGATGCATGCTCATATCGACTTTGGACACTTAAAATATCGATTTTTAGCATGTTTTGAGCCTATATTTTGAAAACATTCTAGCACTGAGTAGGCATGTACAGATCGCTTCTGGGACCTCAAAATATCGAATTTTCGGGGGTTTTGAGCCTGAATTTGAGATATAAACGGGTACAGAAGATGCATGCACATATTGACTTTGGGTACCTAAAATATCGATTTTCAGCATGTTTTGGGCCTGTATTTTGAAAATACTCTAACACGGAGTAGGAATGTACAGATCGCTTCTGGGACCCCAAAATATCGAATTTTCGGGTGTTTTGAGCCTGAATTTGAAATATAAACGGATACTGAAGATGCATGAACATATCGACTTTTGGGCACCTAAAATATCAATTTTAAGCATGTTTTGGATCTGTATCTTGAAAACATTCTAACTAGGAGTAGGCATGTACATTTCTCTTAAGGTACACAAAAATACCGATTTTTGCGGTGTTTTGAGCCTGAATTTGAGATATAAACTGTACAGAAGATGCATGCACATATCGACCTTGGACACTTAAAATATCGATTTTTAGCATGTTCTGAGCCTATATTTTGAAAACATTCTAGCACTGAGTAAGCATGTATAGATTGCTTCTGGGACCCAAAAATATCGAATTTTCGGGTGTTTTGAGCCTGAATTTGAGATATAAACGGGTAAAGGAGATGCATACACATATTGACTTTGGGCACCTAAAATATCGATTTTCAGAAAGTTTTGGGCCTGTGTCTGACTAGGCATGTACAGATCTCTTCTAGGACCCTAAAATATCGAATTTTTGGGTGTTTGGAGCCTGAATTTGAGATATAAACGTGTACTGAAGATGCATGTACATATCGACTTTTGGGCACCTAGAAGATCAATTTTCAGTATGTTTTGAGCCTGTATTTTGAAAATACTCTAACACGGAGTAGGCATGTACAGATCGCTTCTGGGACCCCAAAATATCGAATTTTCGGGTGATTTGGGCCTGAATTTGTGATATCGACTTTGGGCACCTAAAATATCGATTTTTAGCATGTTTTGGGCCTTTATTTTGAAAATATTCTAGCACTGAGTAGGCATGTACAGATTGCTTCTGGGACCCAAAAATATCGAATTTTCGGGTGTTTTCAGCCTGAATTTGAGATATAAACGGGTACAGAAGATGCATGCACATATTGACTTTTGGGCACCAAAAATATCTATTTTAGCATGTTTTGGGTCTGTATCTTGAAAACATTCTAACTAGGAGTAGACATGTACAGATCGTTTCTAGGACCCAAAAATACCGATTTTTCGGGTGTTTTGAGCCTGAATTTGAGATATAAACGGGAACAGAAGATGCATGCACATATCGACTTTGGACACTTAAAATATCGATTTTTAGCATGTTTTGAGCCTCTATTTTGAAAACATTCTAGCACTGAGTATGCAAGTATAGATCGCTTCTGGGACCCAAAAATATCGAATTTTCGGGTGTTTTGAGGTTGAATTTGGGATATAAACAGGTGCAGAAGATGCATACACATATTAACTTTGGGCACCTAAAATATCGATTTTCAGCATGTTTTGGGCCTGTGTCTGACTAGGCATGTACAGATCTCTTCTAGGACCCTAATATATCGAATTTTTGGGTGTTTGGAGCCTGAATTTGAGATATAAACGGGTACTGAAGATGCATGTACATATCGACTTTTGGGCACCTAGAAGATCGATTTTCAGTATGTTTTGAGCCTGTATTTTGAAAATACTCTAACACGGAGTAGGCATGTACAGATCGCTTCTGGGACCCCAAAATATCGAATTTTCGGGTGATTTGGGCCTGAATTTGTGATATCGACTTTGGGCACCTAAAATATCGATTTTTAGCATGTTTTGGGCCTTTATTTTGAAAATATTCTAGCACTGAGTAGGCATGTACAGATTGCTTCTGGGACCCAAAAATATCGAATTTTCGGGTGTTTTGAGACTGAATTTGAGATATAAACGGGTACAGAAGATGCATGCACATATTGACTTTTGGGCACCAAAAATATCGATTTTAGCATGTTTTGGGTCTGTATATTGAAAACATTCTAACTAGGAGTAGACATGTACAGATCGTTTCTAGGACCCAAAAATACCGATTTTTCGGGTGTTTTGAGCCTGAATTTGAGATATAAACGGGTACAGAAGATGCATGCACATATCGACTTTGGACACATAAAATATCGATTTTTAGCATGTTTTGAGCCTCTTTTTTGAAAACATTCTAGCACTGAGTATGCAAGTATAGATCGCTTCTGGGACCCAAAAACATCGAATTTTCGGGTGTTTTGAGGTTGAATTTGGGATATAAACAGGTGCAGAAGATGCATACACATATTAACTTTGGGCACCTAAAATATCGATTTTTAGCATGTTTTTGGCCTGTACAGATCACTTCCAGGACCTCAAAATATCGAATTTTCGGGTGTTTTGGGCCTGAATATGAGATATAAACGGGTACGGAAGATGCATGCACATATCGACTTTTAGGCACCTAAAATATCGATTTTGAGCATGTTTTGGGTCTGTAACTTGAAACGATTCTAACTAGGAGTAGGCATGTCCAGATCGCTTCTAGGAACAAAAAATACCGAATTTTCGGATGTTTTGAGACTGAATTTGAGATATAAACGGGTACAAAAGATGCATGCACATATCGACTTTGGACACTTAAAATATCGATTTTAGCATGTTTTAAGCCTATATTTTGAAAACATTCTAGCACTGAGTAGGCATGTACAGATTGCTTCTGGGACCTCAAAATACCGAATTTTCGGGTGTTTTGAGCCTGAATTTGATATATAAACGGGTACAGAAGATGTATTCTTATATTGACTTTGGGCACCTAAAATATCGATTTTCAGCATGTTTTGGGCCTGTATTTTGAAAATACTCTAACTAGGAGTAGGCATGTACAGATCGCTTCTGGGACCCAAAAATATCGAATTTTCGGGTGTTTTGAGCCTGAATTTGAGATATAAACGGGTACAGAAGATGCATGCACATATTGACTTTAAGCACCTAAAATATCGATTTACAGCATGTTTTAGTCCTGTATTTTAAAAATACTCTAACTAGGAGTAGGCACGTACAGATCGCTTCTAGGACCCAAAAATATCGAATTTTCGGGTGTTTTGAGCCTGAATTTGAGATATAAACGGGTACAGAAGATGCATACACATATGGACTTTGGGCACCTAAAATATCGATTTTTTTTAGCATGTTTTGGGCCTGTGTCTGACTAGGCATGTACAGATCTCTTCTAGGACCCTAAAATATCGAATTTTCGGGTGTTTTGAGGCTGAATTTGGGATATAAACTGGTGCAGAAGATGCATACACATATTGACTTTGGGCACCTAAAATATCGATTTTCAGCATGTTTTGGGCCTGTGTCTGACTAGGCATGTACAGATCGCTTCTAGGACCCTAAAATATCGAATTTTCGGGTGTTTTGAGCCTGAATTTGAGATATAAACGGGTACAAAAGATGCATGCACATATCGACTTTGGACACTTAAAATATCGATTTTAGCATGTTTTAAGCCTATATTTTGAAAACATTCTAGCACTGAGTAGGCATGTACAGATCGCTTCTGGGACCTCAAAATACCGAATTTTCGGGTGTTTTGAGCCTGAATTTGATATATAAACGGGTACAGAAGATGTATTCTTATATTGACTTTGGGCACCTAAAATATCGATTTTCAGCATGTTTTGGGCCTGTATTTTGAAAATACTCTAACTAGGAGTAGGCATGTACAGATCGCTTCTGGGACCCAAAAATATCGAATTTTCGGGTGTTTTGAGCCTGAATTTGAGATATAAACGGGTACAGAAGATGCATGCACATATTGACTTTGGGCACCTAAAATATCGATTTTCAGCATGTTTTGTTCCTGTATTTTGAAAATACTCTAACACGGAGTAGGAATGTACAGATCGCTTCTGGGACCCCAAAATATCGAATTTTCGGGTGTTTTGAGCCTGAATTTGAGATATAAACGGGTACTGAAGATGCATGCACATATTGACTTTGGGCACCTAAAATATCAATTTTAAGCATGTTTTGGATCTGTATCTTGAAAACATTCTAACTAGGAGTAGGCATGTACATATCTCTTAAAGGACCCAAAAATACCGAATTTTGGGGTGTTTTGAGCCTGAATTTGAGATATAAACGGGTACAGAAGATGCATGCACATATCGATCGACCTTGGACACTTAAAATATCGATTTTTAGCATGTTCTGAGCCTATATTTTGAAAACATTCTAGCACTGAGTAAGCATGTATAGATTGCTTCTGGGACCCAAAAATATCGAATTTTCGGGTGTTTTGAGCCTGAATTTGAGATATAAACGGGTACAGAAGATGCATACACATATTGACTTTGGGCACCTAAAATATCGATTTTCAGCATGTTTTGGGCCTGTGTCTGACTAGGCAAGTACAGATTTCTTCTAGGACCCTAAAATAACGAATTTTTGGGTGTTTGGAGCCTGAATTTGAGATATAAACGTGTACTGAAGATGCATGTACATATCGACTTTTGGGCACTTAGAAGATCGATTTTCAGTATGTTTTGAGCCTGTATTTTGAAAATACTCTAACACGGAGTAGGCATGTACAGATCGCTTCTGGGACCCCAAAATATCGAATTTTCGGGTGATTTGGGCCTGAATTTGTGATATCGACTTTGGGCACCTAAAATATCAATTTTTAGCATGTTTTAAGCCTATATTTTGAAAACATTCTAGCACTGAGTAGGCATGTACAGATTGCTTCTGGGACCCAAAAATATCGAATTTTCGGGTGTTTTGAGCCTGAATTTGAGATATAAACGGGTACAGAAGATGCATGCACATATTGACTTTTGGGCACCAAAAATATCTATTTTAGCATGTTTTGGGTCTGTATCTTGAAAACATTCTAACTAGGAGTAGACATGTACAGATCGTTTCTAGGACCCAAAAATACCGATTTTTCGGGTGTTTTGAGCCTGAATTTGAGATATAAACGGGTACAGAAGATGCATGCACATATCGACTTTGGACACTTAAAATATCGATTTTTAGCATGTTTTGAGCCTCTATTTTGAAAACATTCTAGCACTGAGTATGCAAGTATAGATCGCTTCTGGGACCCAAAAATATCGAATTTTCGGGTGTTTTGAGGTTGAATTTGGGATATAAACAGGTGCAGAAGATGCATACACATATTAACTTTGGGCACCTAAAATATCGATTTTCAGCATGTTTTGGGCCTGTGTCTGACTAGGCATGTACAGATCTCTTCTAGGATCTAAAAATACCGAATTTTTGGGTGTTTGGAGCCTGAATTTGAGATATAAACGGGTACTGAAGATGCATGTACATATCGACTTTAGGGCACCTAGAAGATCGATTTTCAGTATGTTTTGAGCCTGTATTTTGAAAATACTCTAACACGGAGTAGGCATGTACAGATCGCTTCTGAGACCCCAAAATATCGAATTTTCGGGTGATTTGGGCCTGAATTTGTGATATCGACTTTAGGCACCTAAAATATCGATTTTAGCATGTTTTGGGCCTTTATTTTGAAAATATTCTAGCACTGAGTAGGCCTGTACAGATTGCTTCTGGGACCCAAAAATATCGAATTTTAGGGTGTTTTGAGACTGAATTTGAGATATAAACGGGTACAGAAGATGCATGCACATATTGACTTTTGGGCACCAAAAATATCGATTTTAGCATGTTGTGGGTCTGTATATTGAAAACATTCTAACTAGGAGTAGACATGTACAGATCGTTTCTAGGACCCAAAAATACCGATTTTTCGGGTGTTTTGAGCCTGAATTTGAGATATAAACGGGTACAGAAGATGCATGCACATATCGACTTTGGACACTTAAAATATCGATTTTAGCATGATTTAATCCTATATTTTGAAAACATTCTAGCACTGAGTAGGCATGTACAGATCGCTTCTGGGACCTCAGAATATCGAATTTTCGGGTGTTTTGAGGTTGAATTTGATATATAAACGGGTACAGAAGACGCATACACATATTAACTTTGGGCACCTAAAATATCGATTTTCAGCATGGTTTGGGCCTGTGTCTGACTAAGCATGTACAGATCTCTTCTAGGACCCTAAAATATCGAATTTTTGGGTATTTTGAGGTTGAATTTGGGATATAAACTGGTGCAGAAGATGCATACACATATTGACTTTGGGCACCTAAAATATCGATTTTCAGCATGTTTTGGGCCTGTGTCTGACTAGGCCTGTACAAATCGCTTTTAGGACCCTAAAATATAGAATTTTTGGGTGTTTTGAGCCTGAATTTGAGATATAAACGGGTACTGAAGATGCATACACATATTGACTTTGGGCACCTAAAATATCGATTTTCAGCATGTTTTGTTCCTGTATTTTGAAAATACTCTAACACGGAGTAGGAATGTACAGATCGCTTCTGGGACCCCAAAATATCGAATTTTCGGGTGTTTTGAGCCTCAATTTGAGATGTAAACGGGTACTGAAGATGCATACACATATTGACTTTGGGCACCTAAAATATCGATTTTCTGCATGTTTTGGGTCTGTATCATGAAAACATTCTAACTAGGAGTAGTCATGTACAGATCGTTTCTAGGACCCAAAAATACCGATTTTTCGGGTGTTTTGAGCCTGAATTTGAGATATAAACGGGTACAGAAGATGCATGCACATATCGACTTTGGACACTTAAAATATCGATTTTTAGCATGTTTTGAGCCTCTATTTTGAAAACATTCTAGCACTGAGTATGCAAGTATAGATCACTTCTGGGACCCAAAAATATCGAATTTTCGGGTGTTTTGAGGTTGAATTTGGGATATAAACAGGTGCAGAAGACGCATACACATATTAACTTTGGGCACCTAAAATATCGATTTTCAGCATGGTTTGGGCCTGTGTCTGACTAAGCATGTACAGATCTCTTCTAGGACCCTAAAATATCGAATTTTTGGGTGTTTGGAGCCTGAATTTGAGATATAAACGGGTACTGAAGATGCATGTTCATATCGACTATTGGGCACCTAGAAGATCGATTTTCAGTATGTTTTGAGCCTGTATTTTGAAAATACTCTAACACGGAGTAGGCATGTACAGATCGCTTCTGGGACCCCAAAATATCGAATTTTCGGGTGATTTGAGCCTGAATTTGTGATATCGACTTTGGGCACCTAAAATATCGATTTTTAGCATGTTTTGTGCCTTTATTTTGAAAATATTCTAGAACTGAGTAGGCATGTACAGATTGCTTCTGGGACCCAAAAATATCGAATTTTCGGGTGTTTTGAGCCTGAATTTGAGATATAAACGGGTACAGAAGATGCATGCACATATCGACTTTGGACACTTAAAATATCGATTTTTAGCATGTTTTGAGCCTCTATTTTGAAAACATTCTAGCACTGAGTATGCAAGTATAGATCGCTTCTGGGACCCAAAAATATCGAATTTTCGGGTGTTTTGAGGTTGAATTTGGGATATAAACAGGTGCAGAAGATGCATACACATATTAACTTTGGGCACCTAAAATATCGATTTTCATCATGTTTTGGGCCTGTGTCTGACTAGGCATGTACAGATCTCTTCTAGGACCATAGAATATCGAATTTTTGGGTGTTTGAAGCCTGAATTTGAGATATAAACGGGTACTGAAGATGCATGTACATATCGACTTTTGGGCACCTAGAAGATCGATTTTCAGTATGTTTTGAGCCTGTATTTTGAAAATACTCTAACACGGAGTAGGCATGTACAGATCGCTTCTGGGACCCCAAAATATCGAATTTTCGGGTGATTTGGGCCTGAATTTGTGATATCGAATTTGGGCACCTAAAATATCGATTTTTAGCATGGTTTGGGCCTTTATTTTGAAAATATTCTAGCACTGAGTAGCCATTTACAGATTGCTTCTGGGACCCAAAAATATCGAATTTTTGAGTGTTTTGAGACTGAATTTGAGATATAAACGGGTACAGAAGATGCATGCACATATTGACTTTTGGGCACCAAAAATATCGATTTTAGCATGTTTTGGGTCTGTATATTGAAAACATTCTAACTAGGAGTAGACATGTACAGAACGTTTCTAGGACCCAAAAATACCGATTTTTCGGGTGTTTTGAGCCTAAATTTGAGATATAAACGGGTACAAAAGATTCATGCACATATCGACTTTGGACCCTTAAAATATCGATTTTTAGCATGTTTTGAGCCTCTATTTTGAAAACATTCTAGCACTGAGTATGCAAGTATAGATCGCTTCTGGGACCCAAAAATATCGAATTTTCGGGTGTTTTGAGGTTGAATTTAGGATATAAACAGGTGCAGAAGATGCATACACATATTATCTTTGGGCACCTAAAATATCGATTTTTAGCATGTTTTTGGCCTGTACAGATCACTTCTAGGACCTCAAAATATCGAATTTTCGGGTGTTTTGGGCCTTAATAAGAGATATAAACGGGTACGGGAGATGCATGCACATATCGACTTTTAGGCACCTAAAATATCGATTTTGAGCATGTTTTGGGTCTGTATCTTGAAACGATTCTAACTAGGAGTAGGCATGTCCAGATCGCTTCTAGGACCAAAAAATACCGAATTTTCGGATGTTTTGAGACTGAATTTGAGATGTAAACGGGTACAAAAGATGCATGCACATATCGACTTTGGACACTTAAAATATCGATTTTATCATGATTTAAGCCTATATTTTGAAAACATTCTATCACTGAGTAGGCATGTACAGATCGCTTCTGGGACCTCAGAATATCGAATTTTCGGGTGTTTTGAACCTGAATTTGATATATAAACGGGTACAGAAGATGCATTCTCATATTGACTTTGGGCACCTAAAATATCGATTTTCAGCATGTTTTGGGCCTGTATTTTGAAAATACTCTAACTAGGAGTAGGCATGTACAGATCGCTTCTGGGACCCAAAAATATCGAATTTTGGGGTGTTTTGAGCCTGAATTTGAGATATAAACGGGTACAGGAGATGCATGCACATATTGACTTTAAGCACCTAAAATATCGATTTACAGCATGTTTTAGTCCTGTATTTTAAAAATACTCTAACTAGGAGTAGGCACGTACAGATCGCTTCTAGGACCCAAAAATATCGAATTTTCGGGTGTTTTGAGCCTGAATTTGAGATATAAACGGGTACAGAAGATGCATACACATATTGACTTTGGGCACCTAAAATATCGAATTTCAGCATGTTTTGGGCCTGTGTCTGACTAGGCATGTACAGATCTCTTCTAGGACCCTAAAATATCGAATTTTCGGGTGTTTTGAGGCTGAATTTGGGATATAAACTGGTGCAGAAGATGCATACACATATTGACTTTGGGCACCTAAAATATCGATTTTCAGCATGTTTTGGGCCTGTGTCTGACTAGGCCTGTACAGATCGCTTTTAGGACCCTAAAATATCGAATTTTCGGGTGTTTTGAGCCTGAATTTGAGATATAAACGGGTACAGAAAATGCATGCACATATCGACTTTTGGGCACCAAAAAAGATCGATTTTCAGTATGTTTTGGGCCTGTATTTTGAAAATACTCTAACACGGAGTAGGCATGTACAAATCGCTTCTTGGACCCCAAAATATCGAATTTTCGGGTGTTTTGGGCCTGAATTTGAGATATCGACTTTGGGCACCTAAAATATCGATGTTTAGCATATTTTGGGCCTATATTTTGAAAATATTCTAGCACTGAGTAGGCATGTACAGATCGCTTCTGGGACCCCAAAATATTGAATTTTCGGGGCTTTTGAGCCTGAATTTGAGTTATAAACGGGTACAGAAGATACATGCACATATTGACTTTGGGCACCTAAAATATCGATTTTACAGCATGTTTTGGTCCTGTATTTTGAAAATACTCAAACTAGGAGTAGGCATGTACAGATCGCTGCTAGGACCCAAAAATACCGAATTTTCGGATATTTTGAGCCTGAATTCGATATATAAATGGGTACTGAAGATGCATGGACATATCGACTTTTGGGCACCTAAAATATCAATTTTGAGCATGTTTTGGGTCTGTATCTTGAAAACATTCTAACAAGGAGTAGGCATGTACACATCGATTCTAGGACACAAAAATATCGAATTTTCGGGTGTATTGAGCCAGAATTTGAGATATAAACGGCTACAGAAGATGCATGCACATATCGACTTTGGACACTTAAAAAATCGATTTTCAGCATGTTCTGAGCCTCTATTTTGAAAACATTCTAGCACTGAGTAGGCATGTACAGATCGCTTCTGGGACCTAAAATTATCAAATTTTCGGGTGTTTTGAGGTTGAATTTGGGATAAAAACGGGTACAGAAGATGCATACACATATTGACTTTGGGCACCTAAAATATCGATTTTTAGCATGTTTTTGGCCTGTACAGATCGCTTCTGGGACCTCAAAATATCGAATTTTTGGTTGTTTTGGGCCTGAATATGAGATATAAACAGGTACTGAAGATGCATGCATATATCGACTTTTAGGCACCTAAAATATCGATTTTGAGCATGTTTTGGGTCTGTATATTAAAAACATTCTAACTAGGAGTAGGCATGTTTAGATCGCTTCTAGGACCTAAAAATACCGAATTTTCGGATGTTTTGAGACAGAATTTGAGATATAAACGGGTACAGAAGATGCATGCTCATATCGACTTTGGACACTTAAAATATCGATTTTTAGCATGTTTTGAGCCTATATTTTGAAAACATTCTAGCACTGAGTAGGCATGTACAGATCGCTTCTGGGACCTCAAAATATCGAATTTTCGGGGGTTTTGAGCCTGAATTTGAGATATAAATGGGTACAGAAGATGCATGCACATATTGACTTTGGGCACCTAAAATATCGATTTTCAGCATGTTTTGTTCCTGTATTTTGAAAATACTCTAACACGGAGTAAGAATGTACAGATCGCTTCTGGGACCCCAAAATATCGAATTTTCGGGTGTTTTGAGCCTGAATTTGAGATATAAACGGGTACTGAAGATGCATACACATATTGACTTTGGGCACCTAAAATATCGATTTTCAGCATGTTTTGGGTCTGTATCTTGATAACATTCTAACTAGGAGTAGACATGTACAGATCGTTCCTAGGACCCAAAAATACCGATTTTTCGGGTGTTTTGAGCCTGAATTTGAGATATAAACGGGTACAGAAGATGCATGCACATATCGACTTTGGACACTTAAAATATCGATTTTTAGCATGTTTTGAGCCTCTATTTTGAAAACATTCTAGCACTGAGTATGCAAGTATAGATCGCTTCTGGGACCCAAAAATATCGAATTTTCGGGTGTTTTGAGGTTGAATTTGGGATATAAACAGGTGCAGAAGATGCATACACATATTAACATTGGGCACCTAAAATATCGATTTTCAGCATGTTTTGGGCCTGTGTCTGACTAGGCATGTACAGATCTCTTCTAGGACCCTAAAATATCGAATTTTTGGGTGTTTGGAGCCTGAATTTGAGATATAAACGGGTACTGAAGATGCATGTACATATCGACTTTTGGGCACCTAGAAGATCGATTTTCAGTATGTTTTGAGCCTGTATTTTGAAAATACTCTAACACGGAGTAGGCATGTACAGATCGCTTCTGGGACCCCAAAATATCGAATTTTCGGGTGATTTGGGCCTGAATTTGTGATATCGACTTTGGGCACCTAAAATATCGATTTTTAGCATGTTTTGGGCCTTTATTTTGAAAATATTCTAGCACTGAGTAGGCATGTACAGATTGCTTCTGGGACCCAAAAATATCGAATTTTCGGGTGTTTTGAGACTGAATTTGAGATATAAACGGGTACAGAAGATGCATGCACATATTGACTTTTGGGCACCAAAAATATCGATTTTAGCATGTTTTGGGTCTGTATCTTGAAAACATTCTAACTAGGAGTAGACATGTACAGATCGTTTCTAGAACCAAAAAATACCAATTTTTCGGGTGTTTTGAGCCTGAATTTGAGATATAAACGGATACAGAAGATGCATGCACATATAGACTTTGGACACTTAAAATATCGGTTTTTAGCATGTTTTGAGCCTCTATTTTGAAAACATTCTAGCACTGAGTATGCAAGTATAGATCGCTTCTGGGACCCAAAAATATCGAATTTTCGGGTGTTTTGAGGTTGAATTTGGGATATAAACAGGTGCAGAAGATGCATACACATATTAACTTTGGGCACCTAAAATATCGATTTTTAGCATGTTTTTGGCCTGTACAGATCGCTTCTAGGACCTCAAAATATCGAATTTTCGGGTGTTTTGGGCCTGAATATGAGATATAAACGGGTACAGAAGATGCATGCACATATAGACTTTGGACTCTTAAAAAATCGATTTTCAGCATGTTTTGGGCCTGTGTCTGACTAGGCATGTACAGATCGCTTCTAGGACGCTAAAATATCGAATTTTTGGGTGTTTGGAGCCTGAATTTGAGATATAAACGTGTACAGAAGATGCATGTACATATCGACTTTTGGGCACATAGAAGATCGATTTTCAGTATATTTTGGGTCTGTATTTTGAAAATACTCTAACACGGAGTAGGCATGTACAGATCGCTTCTGGGACCCCAAAATATCGAATTTTCGGGTGATTTGGACCTGAATTTGAGATATCGACATTGGGCACCTAAAATATCGATTTTTAGCATGTTTTGGGCCTTTATTTTGAAAATATTCTAGCACTGAGTAGGCATGTACAGATCGCTTCTGGGACCCAAAAATATCGAATTTTCGGGTATTTTGAGAATGAATTTGAGATAAAAACGGGTACAGAAGATGCATGCACATATCGATTTTAGCATGTTTTGGGTCTGTATCTTGAAAACATTCTAACTAGGAGTAGACATATACAGATCGTTTCTAGGACCCAAAAATACCGATTTTTCGGGTGTTTTGAGTCTGAATTTGAGATAAAAACTGGTACAGAAGATGCATGCACATATCAACTTTGGACACTTAAAATATCGATTTTTAGCATGTTTTGAGCCTCTATTTTGAAAACATTCTAGCACTGAGTATGCAAGTATAGATCGCTTCTGGGACCCAAAAATATCGAATTTTCGGGTGTTTTGAGCCTAAATTTGAGATATGAACGGTTACAGAAAATGCATTCACATATCGACTTTTGGGCACCAAAAAAGATCGATTTTCAGTATGTTTTGGGCCTTTATTTAGAAAATACTCTAACACGGAGTAGGCATGTACAGATCGCTTCTTGGACCCCAAAATATCGAATTTTCGAGTGTTTTGAGCCTGAATTTGAGATATAAACGGGTACAGAAGATGCATGCACATATTGACTTTGGGCACCTAAAATATCGATTTTCAGCATGTTTTAGTCCTGTATTTTTAAAATACTCTAACTAGGAGTAGGCATGTACAGATCGCATCTAGGACCCAAAAATATCGAATTTTCGGGTGTTTTGAGCCTGATTTTGAGATATAAACGGATACAGAAGATGCATGCACATATCGACTTTTGGGCACCAAAAAAGATCGATTTTCAGTATGTTTTGGGCCTGTATTTTGAAAATACTCTAACACGGAGTCGGCATGTACAGATCGCTTCTTGGACCCCAAAATATCGAATTTTCGAGTGTTTTGAGCCTGAATTTGAGATATAAACGGGTACAGAAGATGCATGCACATATTGACTTTGGGCACCTAAAATATCGATTTTCAGCATGTTTTAGTCCTGTATTTTAAAAATACTCTAACTAGGAGTAGGCATGTACAGATCGCTTCTAGGACCCAAAAATATCGAATTTTCGGGTGTTTTGAGCCTGATTTTGAGATATAAACGGATACAGAAGATGCATGCACATATCGACTTTGGACACTTAAAAAATCGATTTTTAGCATGTTTTGAGCTTCTGTTTTGAAAAAATTCTAGCACTGAGTAGGCATGTACAGATCGCTCCTAGGACCAAAAAATATCGTATTTTCGGGTGTTTTGAGGTTTTATTTGGGATTTAAACGGGTACAGAAGATGCATACACATATTTACTTTGGGCACCTAAAATATCGATTTTTAGCATGTTTTTGGCCTGTACAGATCGCTTCTGGGACCTCAAAATATCGAATTTTCGGGTGTTTTGGGCCTGAATATGAGATATAAACGGGTACTGAAGATGCATGCACATATCGACTTTTAGGCACCTAAAATATCGATTTTCAGCATGTTTTGGGTCTGTATCTTTAAAAGATTCTAACTAGGAGTAGGCATGTCCAGATCGCTTCTAGGACACAAAAATACCGAATTTTCGGATGCTTTGAGACTGAATTTGAGATACAAACGGGTACAAAAGATGCATGCACATATCGACGCTGGACACTTAAAATTTCGATTTTTAGCATGTTTTCAGCCTATATTTTGAAAACATTCTAGCACTGAGTACGCATGTACAGATCGCTTCTGGAACCCCAAAATATCGAATTTTCGCGTGTTTTGAGCCTAAATTTGAGATATAAACGGGTACTGAAGATGCATGCACATATCGACTTTTGGGCACCTAAAATATCAATTTTGAGCATGTTTTGGGTCTGTATCTTAAAAAAATTCTAACTAGGAGTAGGCATGTACATATCGCTTAAAGGACCCAAAAATACCGAATTTTCGGGTGTTTTGAGCCTGAATTTGATATATAAACGGGTACAAAAGATGCATGCACATATCGACCTTGGACACTTAAAATTTCGATTTTTAGCATGTTCTGAGCCTTTATTTTGAAAACATTCAGCTCTGAGTAGGCATGTACAGATCGTCTCTGGGACCCAAAAATATCGAATTTTCGGGTGTTTTGAGGTTGAATTTGAGATATAAACGGGTACAGAAGATGCATGCACATATTGACTTTGGGCACCTAAAATATCGATTTTCAGCATGTTTTAGTCCTGTATTTTTAAAATACTCTAACTAGGAGTAGGCATGTACAGATCGCTTCTAGGACCCAAAAATATCGAATTTTCGGGTGTTTTGAGCCTGAATTTGAGATATAAACGGGTACAGAAGATGCATGCACATATTGACTTTGGGCACCTAAAATATCGATTTTCAGCATGTTTTAGTCCTGTATTTTTAAAATACTCTAACTAGGAGTAGGCATGTACAGATCGCTTCTAGGACCCAAAAATATCAAATTTTCGGGTGTTTTGAGCCTGATTTTGAGATATAAACGGATACAGAAGATGCATGCACATATCGACTTTGGACACTTAAAAAATCGATTTTTAGCATGTTTTGAGCCTCTGTTTTGAAAAAATTCTAGCACTGAGTAGGCATGTACAGATCGCTCCTGGGACCCAAAAATATCGTATTTTCGGGTGTTTTGAGGTTGAATTTGGGATATAAACGGATACAGAAGATGCATTAACATATTTACTTTGGGCACCTAAAATATCTATTTTTAGCATGTTTTTGGCCTGTACAGATCGCTTCTGGGACCTCAAAATATCGAATTTTCGGGTGTTTTGGGCCTGAATATGAGATATAAACGGGTACTGAAGATGCATGCACATATCGATTTTTGGGCACCTAAAATATCAATTTTGAGCATGTTTTGGGTCTGTATCTTAAAAAAATTCTAACTAGGATTAGGCATGTACATATCGCTAAAAGGACCCAAAAATACAGAATTTTCGAGTGTTTTGAGCCTGAATTTGATATATAAACGGGTACAAAAGATGCATGCACATATCGACCTTGGACACTTAAAATATCGATTTTTAGCATGTTCTGAGCCTTTATTTTGAAAACATTCAGCTCTGAGTAGGCATGTACAGATCGCTTCTGGGACCCAAAAATATCGAATTTTCGGGTGTTTTGAGCCTAAATTTGAGATATGAACGGGTACAGAAAATGCATGCACATATTGACTTTGGGCACCTAAAATATATAGATTTTCAGCATGTTTTTGGCCTGTCCATGAGTAGGCATGTACAGCTTGCTTCTGGGACCCCAAAATATCGAATTTTCGGGTGTTTTGAGCCTGAATTTGAGATATGAACGGGTACAGAAAATGCATGCACATATTGACTTTAAGCACCTAAAATATCGATTTACAGCATGTTTTAGTCCTGTATTTTAAAAATACTATAACTAGGAGTAGGCACGTACAGATCGCTTCTAGGACCCAAAAATATCGAATTTTCGGGTGTTTTGAGCCTGAATTTGAGATATATACGGGTACAGAAGATGCATGCACATATCGACTTTGGACTCTTAAAAAATCGATTTTCAGCATGTTTTGGGCCTGTGTCTGACTAGGCATGTACAGATCGCTTCTAGGACGCTAAAATATCGAATTTTCGGGTGTTTGGAGCCTGAATTTGAGATATAAACGTGTACTGAAGATGCAAACACATATCGACTTTGGACACTTAAAATATCGATTTTTAGCATGTTTTGAGTCTCTATATTGGAAACATTCTAGCACTGAGTATGCAGGAATAGATCGCTTCTGGGACCCAAAAATATCGAATTTTCGGGTGTTTTGAGGTTAAATTTGGGATATAAACGGCTGCAGAAAATGCATAAACATATTGACTTTGGGCACCTAAAATATATAGATTTTCAGCATGTTTTTGGCCTGTACATGAGTAGGCATGTACAGCTCGCTTCTGGGACCCCAAAATATCGAATTTTCGGGTGTTTTGAGCCTAAATTTGAGATATGAACGGGTACAGAAAATGCATGCACATATCGACTTTTGGGCACCAAAAAAGATCGATTTTCAGTATGATTTGGGCCTGTATTTTGAAAATACTCTAACACGGAGTAGGCATGTACAGATCGCTTCTTGGACCCCAAAATATCGAATTTTCGAGTGTTTTGAGCCTGAATTTGAGATATAAACGGGTACAGAAGATGCATGCACATATTGACTTTGGGCACCTAAAATATCGATTTTCAGCATGTTTTAGTCCTGTATTTTTAAAATACTCTAACTAGGAGTAGGCATGTACAGATCGCTTCTAGGACCCAAAAATATCGAATTTTCGGGTGTTTTGAGCCTGATTTTGAGATATAAACGGATACAGAAGATGCATGCACATATCGACTTTGGACACTTAAAAAATCGATTTTTAGCATGTTTTGAGCTTCTGTTTTGAAAAAATTCTAGCACTGAGTAGGCATGTACAGATCGCTCCTAGGACCAAAAAATATCGTATTTTCGGGTGTTTTGAGGTTGAATTTGGGATTTAAACGGGTACAGAAGATGCATACACATATTTACTTTGGGCACCTAAAATATCGATTTTTAGCATGTTTTTGGCCTGTACAGATCGCTTCTGCGACCTCAAAATATTGAATTTTCGGGTGTTTTGGGCCTGAATATGAGATATAAACGGGTACTGAAGATGCATGCACATATCGACTTTTAGGCACCTAAAATATCGATTTTCAGCATGTTTTGGGTCTGTATCTTTAAAAGATTCTAACTAGGAGTAGGCATGTCCAGATCGCTTCTAGGACACAAAAATACCGAATTTTCGGATGCTTTGAGACTGAATTTGAGATACAAACGGGTACAAAAGATGCATGCACATATCGACGCTGGACACTTAAAATTTCGATTTTTAGCATGTTTTCAGCCTATATTTTGAAAACATTCTAGCACTGAGTACGCATGTACAGATCGCTTCTGGAACCCCAAAATATCGAATTTTCGGGTGTTTTGAGCCTAAATTTGAGATATAAACGGGTACTGAAGATGCATGCACATATCGACTTTTGGGCACCTAAAATATCAATTTTGAGCATGTTTTGGGTCTGTATCTTAAAAAAATTCTAACTAGGAGTAGGCATGTACATATCGCTTAAAGGACCCCAAAATACCGAATTTTCGGGTGTTTTGAGCCTGAATTTGATATATAAACGGGTACAAAAGATGCATGCACATATCGACCTAGGACACTTAAAATTTCGATTTTTAGCATGTTCTGAGCCTTTATTTTGAAAACATTCAGCTCTGAGTAGGCATGTACAGATCGTCTCTGGGACCCAAAAATATCGAATTTTCGGGTGTTTTGAGGTTGAATTTGGGATATAAACGGGTGCAGAAGATGCATACACATATTGACTTTGGGCACCTAAAATATATAGATTTTCAGCATGTTTTTGGCCTGTCCATGAGTAGGCATGTACAGCTTGCTTCTGGGACCCCAAAATATCGAATTTTCGGGTGTTTTGAGCCTGAATTTGAGATATGAACGGGTACAGAAAATGCATGCACATATCGACCTTTGGGCACCAAAAAAGATCGATTTTCAGTATGTTTTGAGCCTGTATTTTGAAAATACTCTAACACGGAGTAAGCATGTACAGATCGCTTCTTGGACCCAAAAATAACGAATTTTCGAGTGTTTTGAGCCTGAATTTGAGATATAAACGGGTACAGAAGAAGAATGCACATATTGACTTTGGGCACCTAAAATATCGATTTTCAGCATGTTTTAGTCGTGTATTTTTAAAATACTCAAATGGGAGTAGGCATGTACAGATTGCATCTAGGACCCAAAAATATCAATTATTCGGGTGTTTTGAGCCTGAATTTGAGATATAAACGGGTACAGAAGATGCATGCACATATCGATTTTAGTATGTTTTGGGTCTGTATCTTGAAAACATTCTAACTAGGAGTAGACATATACAGATCGTTTCTAGGACCCAAAAATACCGATTTTTCGGGTGTTTTGAGCCTGAATTTGAGATATAAACGGGTACAGAAGATGCATGCACATATCGACTTTGGACACTTAAAATATCGATTTTTAGCATGTTTTGAGTCTCTTTATTGAAAACATTCTAGCACTGAGTATGCAAGAATATATCGCTTCTGGGACCCAAAAATATCGAATTTTCGGGTGTTTTGAGGTTATATTTGGGATATAAACGGCTGCAGAAGATGCATACACATATTGACTTTGGGCACCTAAAATATATAGATTTTCAGCATGTTTTTGGCCTGTACATGAGTAGGCATGTACAGCTCGCTTCTGGGACCCCAAAATATCGAATTTTCGGGTGTTTTGAGCCTAAATTTGAGATATGATCGGGTACAGAAAATGCATGCACATATCGACTTTTGGGCACCAAAAAAGATCGATTTTCAGTATGATTTGGGCCTGTATTTTGAAAATACTCTAACACGGAGTAGGCATGTACAGATCGCTTCTTGGACCCCAATATATCGAATTTTCGAGTGTTTTGAGCCTGAATTTGAGATATAAACGGGTACAGAAGATGCATGCACATATTGACTTTGGGCACCTAAAATATCGATTTTCAGCATGTTTTAGTCCTGTATATCTTTAAAATACTCTAACTAGTAGTAGGCATGTACAGATCGCTTCTAGGACACAAAAATACCGAATTTTCGTATGTTTTGAGACTGAATTTGAGATATAAACGGGTACAAAAGATGCATGCACATATCGACGCTGGACACTTAAAATTTCGATTTTTAGCATGTTTTCAGCCTATATTTTGAAAACATTCTAGCACTGAGTAGGCATGTACAGATCGCTTCTGGAACCCCAAAATATCGAATTTTCGGGTGTTTTGAGCCTAAATTTGAGATATAAACGGGTACTGAAGATGCATGCACATATCGACTTTTGGGCACCTAAAATATCAATTTTGAGTATGTTTTGGGTCTGTATCTTAAAAAAATTCTAACTAGGAGTAGGCATGTACATATCGCTTAAAGGACCCAAAAATACCGAATTTTCGGGTGTTTTGAGCCTGAATTTGATATATAAACGGGTACAAAAGATGCATGCACATATCGACCTTGGACACTTAAAATTTCGATTTTTAGCATGTTCTGAGCCTTTATTTTGAAAACATTCAGCTCTGAGTAGGCATGTACAGATCGCCTCTGGGACCCAAAAATATCGAATTTTCGGGTGTTTTGAGGTTTAATTTGGGATATAAACGGGTGCAGAAGATGCATACACATATTGACTTTGGGCACCTAAAATATATAGATTTTCAGCATGTTTTTGGCCTGTCCATGAGTAGGCATGTACAGCTTGCTTCTGGGACCCAAAAATATCGAATTTTCGGGTGTTTTGAGCCTGAATTTGATATATGAACGGGTACAGAAAATGCATGCACATATCGACTTTTGGGCACCAAAAAATATCGATTTTCAGTATGTTTTGAGCCTGTATTTTGAAAATACTCTAACACGGAGTAAGCATGTACAGATCGCTTCTTGAACCCCAAAATATCGTATTTTCGAGTGTTTTGAGCCTGAATTTGAGATATAAACGGGTACAGAAGATGAATGCACATATTGACTTTGGGCACCTAAAATATCGATTTTCAGCATGTTTTAGTCCTGTATTTTTAAAATACTCAAAAGGGAGTAGGCATGTACAGATTGCTTCTAGGACCCAAAAATATCAATTATTCGGGTGTTTTGAGCCTGAATTTGAGATATAAACGTTTACAGAAGATGCATGCACATATCGACTTTGGACACTTAAAAAATCGATTTTTAGCATGTTTTGAGCCACTATTTTGAAAAAATACTAGCAGTGAGTAGGCATGTACAGATCGCTCCTGTGACCTAAAAATATCGAATTTTCGGGTGTTTTGAGGTTGAATTTGGGATATAAACGGGTACAGAAGATGCATACACATATTTACTTTGGGCACCTAAAATATCGATTTTTAGCATGTTTTTGGCCTGTACAGATCGCTTCTGGGACCTCAAAATATCGAATTTTCGGGTGTTTTGGGCATGAATATGAGATATAAACGGGTACTGAAGATGCATGCACATATCGACTTTTAGGCACCTAAAATATCGATTTTGAGCATGATTTGGGTCTTTATCTTGAAAAGATTCTAACTACGAGTAGGCATGTCCAGATCGCTTCTAGGACCAAAAAATACCGAATTTTCGGATGTTTTGAGACTGAATTTGAGATATAAACGGGTACAAAAGATGAATACACATATCGACTTTGGACACTTAAAATATCGATTTTTAGCATGTTTTGAGCCTATATTTTGAAAACATTCTAGAACTGAGTAGAGCTTCTGGGACCCAAAAATATCAAATATTCGGGTGTTTTGAGCCTGAATTTGAGATATAAACGGGTACAGAAGATGAATGCACATATTGACTTTGGACACTTAAAAAATTGATTTTTAGCATGTTTTTAACCTCTATTTTGAAAAAATACTAGCAGTGAGTAGGCATGTACAGATCGCTCCTGGGACCCAAAAATATCGTATTTTCGGGTGTTTTGAGGTTGAATTTGGGATATAAACGGGTGCAGAAGATGCATAAACATATTGACTTTGGGCACCTAAAATATCGATTTTCAGCATGTTTTGGGCCTGTATCTGACTAGGCTTGTTCAGATCGCTTCTGGGACCCCAAAATATCGAATTTTCGGGTGTTTTGAGCCTGAATTTGAGATATAAATGGGTACAGAAGATGCATGTACATATTGATTTTAAGCACCTAAAATATCGATTTTCAGCATGTTTTGGGGCTGTATTTTGAAAATACTCTAACACGGAGTAGGCATGTACTGATCGCTTTTAGGACCCAAAAATACGGAATTTTCGGGTGTTTTCAGCCTGAATTTGAGAAATAAACGGGTGCAGAAGATGCATGCACAATCGACTTTTGGGCACCTAGAAGATCGATTTTCAGTATGTTTTTGGCCAGTATTTTGAAAATACTCTAACACGGAGTAGGCATGAACAGATCGCTTCTAGGACCAAAAAATACCGAATTTTCAGATGTTTTAAGCCTGAATTTGAGATATAAACGGGTACAGAAGATGCATGCACATATCGATTTTGGACACTTAATATATCGATTTTTAGCATGTTTTAAGCCTATATTTTGAAAACATTCTAGCACTGAGTAGGCAGGTACAGATTGCTTCTGGGACCGCAAAATATCGAATTTTCGGGTGTTTTGAGCCTGAATTTGATATATAAACGGGAAAAGAAGATGCATGCACATATCGACCTTGGACACTTAAAATATCGATTTTTAGCATGTTCTGAGCCTATATTATGAAAACTTTCTAGCACTGAGTAGGCATGTATAAATCGCTTCGGGGACCCAAAAATATCGAATTTTCAGGTGTTTTGAGGTGGAATTTGGGATATAAACGGGTGCAGAAGATGCATACACATATTGATTTTGGGCACCTAAAATATCGATTTTCAACATGTTTTTGGCCTGTATCTGAGTAGGCATATACAGCTTGCTTCTGGGACCCAAAAATATCAAATATTCGTGTGTTTTGAGCCTGAATTTGAGATATAAACGGGTGCAGAAGATGCATACACATATTGACTTTGGGCACCTAAAATATCGATTTTCAGCATGTTTTGGGCATGTATCTGACTAGGCATGTACAGATCGCTTCTGGGACCCCGAAATATCGAATTTTCGGGTGTTTTGGGCCCGAATTTGAGATATAAACGGGTACAGAAGATGAATGCACATATCGACTTTGGATATTTAATATATCGATTTTTAGCATGGTTTAAGCCTATATTTTGAACACATTCTAGCACTGAGTAGGCATGTACAGATCGCTTCTGGGACCCCAAAATATCGAATATTCGGGTGTTTTGAGCCTGAATTTGAGATATAAACTTGTACTGAAGATTCATGCACATATCGACTTTTGGCCACCTAAACTATATATTTTGAGCATGTTTTGGATCTGTATCTTGAAAACATTCTAACTAGGATTAGGCATGTACAGATCGCTTCTAGGACCCAAAAATACCGTATTTTCGGGTGTTTTGAGCCTTAATTTGAGATATAAATGGGTACAGAAGATGCATGCACATATCGACTTTGGACTCTTAAAATATCGATTTTTAGCATGTTTTGGGTCTGTATCTGACTAGGCATGTACAGATTCGCTTCTGGGACCAAAAAATATCGAATTTTCGGGTATTTGGACCTGAATTTGAGATATAAACGGGTACAGAAGATGCATGCACATATCGACTTTTGGGTACGTAAAAGATCGATTTTCAGTATGTTTTGGGCCTGTATTTTGAAAATACTCTAACACGGAGTAGGCATGTACAGATCGCTTCTGGGACCCCAAAATAACGAATTTTCGGGTGTTTTGGGCCTGAATTTAAGATATCGACTTTGGGCACCTAAAATATCGATTTTTAGCATGTTTTGGGCCTATTCTTTGAAAATATTATAGCACTGAGTAGGCATGTAGAGATAACTTTTCGGACCCCAAAATATCGAATTTTCGGGTGTTTTGAGCCTGAATTTGAGATATAAACGGGTACTGAAGATGCATGCACATATTGACTTTTGGGCACCTAAAATATCGATTTTGAGCATGTTTTGTGTCTGTATCTTGAAAACATTCTACCTAGGAGTAGGTATGTACAGATCGCTTTTGGGATCCCAAAATACCGAATTTTCGGGTGTTTTGAGCCTGAATTTGAGATATAAACGCATATAGAAGATGCATGCACATATCGTCTTTTGGGCACTTAAAATATCGATTTTTAGTATGTTTTGGGCCTGTATTTTGAAAACACTCTAACACGGAGTAGGCATGTACAGATCGCTTCTTGGACCCCAAAATATCGAATTTTCAAAAGTGTTTTTGGCCAGAATTTGAGATATCGACTTTGGGCACCTAAAATATCGATTTTTAGCATGTTTTGGGCCTATATTTTGAAAATATTCTAGCACTGAATAGGCATGTACAGATCGCTTCTGGGACCCCAAAATATCGAATTTTCGGGTGCTTCGAGCCTGAATTTGAGATATAAACGGGTACAGAAGATGCATGCACATATCGACTTTGGACACTTAATATATCGATTTTTAGCATGTTTTAAGCCTACATTATAAAAATATTTTAGCACTGAGTAGGCATGTACAGATCGCTTCTGGGACCCCAAAATAAAGAATTTTCGAGTGTTTTCAGCCTGAATTTGAGATATAAACGGGTACAGAAGATGCATGCACATATTGACTTTGGGCACCTAAAATATCGATTTTCAGCATGTTTTAGGCCTGTATTTTGATAATACTCTAACACGTAGTAGGCATGTACAGATCGCTTCTGGGGCCCCAAAATATCGAATTTTCGGGTGTTTGGAGCCTTAATTTAAGATATAAATGGGTACTGAAAATGCATGCACATATCGACTTTTGGGCACCTATAATATCGATTTTGAGCATGTTTTGGGTCTGTATCTTGAAAACTTTTTAACTAGGAGTAGACATGTACAGATCGCTTCTAGGACCCAAAAAAACCGAATTTTCGGGTGTTTTGAGCCTGAATTTAAGATATAAACGGGTACAGAAGATGGATGCACATATCGACTTTGGACACATAAAATATCGATTTTTAGAATGTTTTGAGCCTGTATTTTGAAACAATTCTAGAACTGAGTAGGCATGTACAGATAGCTTCTGGAACCCCAAAATATCAAATTTTCGGGTGTTTTGAGGTTGAATTTGGGATATAAACGGATGCAGAAGATGCATACACATATTGACTTTGGGCACCTAAAATATCGATTTTCAGCATGTTTTGGGCCTGTATATTGAAAATACTCTAACACGGAGTGGGCATCTACAGATTGCTTCTGGGACCCCAAAATATCGAATTTTCGGGTGTTTTGGGACTAAATTTAAGATATCGACTTTGGGCACCTAAAATATCGATTTTTAGCATGTTTTGGGCCTATTCTTTGAAAATATTATAGCACTGAGTATGCATGTAGAGATCACTTCTGGGACCTCAAAATATCGAATTTTATGGTGTTTTGAGCCTGAATTTGAGATATAAACGGGTACAGAAGATGCATGCACATATTGACATTGGGCACCTAAAATATCGATTTTTAGCATGTTTTGGGCCTGTGTTTTGAAAATACTCTAACACGGAGTAGGCATGTACAGATCGCTTCTAAGACCCAAAAATACCGATTTTTTGGGTGTTTTGAGGTTGAATTTGGGATATAAACGGGTGCAGAAGATGCATACACATATTGACTTTGGGCACCTAAAATATCAATTTTCAGCATGTTTTATGCTTGTATCTGAGTAGGTATGTACAGATCGCTTCTGGGACCCCAAAATATCGAATTTTATGGTGTTTTGAGCCTGAATTTGAGATATAAACGGGTACAGAAGGTGCATGCACATATTGACTTTGGGCACCTAAAATATCAATTTTCAGCATGTTTTATGCTTGTATCTGAGTAGGTATGTACATATCGCTTCTGGGACCCAAAAATATAGAATTTTTGGGTGTTTTGAGGTTGAATTTGGGATATAAACGGGTGCAGAAGATGCATACACATATTGACTTTGGGTACCTAAAACATCGATTTTTAGTATGTTTTGAGCCTGTATTTTGAAAATACTCTAACACGGAGTAGGCATGTACAGATCGCTTCTGGGACCCCAAAATATCGAATTTTTGGGTGTTTTGAGGTTGAATTTGGGATATCGACATTGGGCACCTAAAATATCGATTTTAGCCTGTTTTGGGCCTATATTTTGAAAATATTCTAGCACTGAGTAGACATGTACAGATCGCTTCTGGGACCCCAAAATATAGAATTTTTGGGTGTTTTGATGTTAAATTTGGGATATAAACGGGTGCAGAAGATGCATACACATATTGACTTTGGGCACCTAAAATATCAATTTTCAGCATGTTTTATGCTTGTATCTGAGTAGGTATGTACAGATCGCTTCTGGGACCCCAAAATATCGAATTTTTTGGTGTTTTGAGCCTGAATTTGAGATATAAACGGGTACAGAAGGTGCATGCACATATTGACATTGGGCACCTAAAATATCGATTTTCAGCATGTTTTGGACCTGTATTTTGAAAACATTCTACCTAGGAGTAGGCATATACTGATCGCCTCTAGGACCCAAAAATACCGAATTTTTGGGTGTTTTGAGGTTGAATTTGGGATATAAACGGGTACTGAAGATGCATACACATATTGACTTTTGGGCACCTAAAATATCGATTTTGAGTATGTTTTGGGTCTTTATCTTGAAAACATTCTAACTAGGAGTAGGCATGTACAGATCGCTTCTAGGACCCAAAAATACGGAATTTTCGGGTGTTTTGAGCCTGAATTTGAGATATAAACGGGTACGAAAGATGCATGCACATATCGACTTTGGACACTTAAAATATCGATTTTTAGCATGTTTTGAGCCTTTATTTTGAAAAAAATTCAAGCACTGAGTAGGCATGTACAGATAGCTTCTGGGACCCCAAAATATCAAATTTTCGGGTGTTTTGAGGTTGAATTTGGGATATAAACGGATGCAGAAGATGCATACACATATTGACTTTGGGCACCTAAAATATCGATTTTCAGCATGTTTTGGGCCTGTATATTGAAAATACTCTAACACGGAGTGGGCATCTACAGATTGCTTCTGGGACCCCAAAATATCGAATTTTCGGGTGTTTTGGGACTAAATTTAAGATATCGACTTTGGGCACCTAAAATATCGATTTTTAGCATGTTTTGGGCCTATTCTTTGAAAATATTATAGCACTGAGTATGCATGTAGAGATCACTTCTGGGACCTCAAAATATCGAATTTTATGGTGTTTTGAGCCTGAATTTGAGATATAAACGGGTACAGAAGATGCATGCACATATTGACATTGGGCACCTAAAATATCGATTTTTAGCATGTTTTGGGCCTGTGTTTTGAAAATACTCTAACACGGAGTAGGCATGTACAGATCGCTTCTAAGACCCAAAAATACCGATTTTTTGGGTGTTTTGAGGTTGAATTTGGGATATAAACGGGTGCAGAAGATGCATACACATATTGACTTTGGGCACCTAAAATATCAATTTTCAGCATGTTTTATGCTTGTATCTGAGTAGGTATGTACAGATCGCTTCTGGGACCCCAAAATATCGAATTTTATGGTGTTTTGAGCCTGAATTTGAGATATAAACGGGTACAGAAGGTGCATGCACATATTGACTTTGGGCACCTAAAATATCAATTTTCAGCATGTTTTATGCTTGTATCTGAGTAGGTATGTACATATCGCTTCTGGGACCCCAAAATATAGAATTTTTGGGTGTTTTGAGGTTGAATTTGGGATATAAACGGGTGCAGAAGATGCATACACATATTGACTTTGGGCACCTAAAACATCGATTTTTAGTATGTTTTGAGCCTGTATTTTGAAAATACTCTAACACGGAGTAGGCATGTACAGATCGCTTCTGGGACCCCAAAATATCGAATTTTTGGGTGTTTTGAGGTTGAATTTGGGATATCGACATTGGGCACCTAAAATATCGATTTTAGCCTGTTTTGGGCCTATATTTTGAAAATATTCTAGCACTGAGTAGACATGTACAGATCGCTTCTGGGACCCCAAAATATAGAATTTTTGGGTGTTTTGATGTTAAATTTGGGATATAAACGGGTGCAGAAGATGCATACACATATTGACTTTGGGCACCTAAAATATCAATTTTCAGCATGTTTTATGCTTGTATCTGAGTAGGTATGTACAGATCGCTTCTGGGACCCCAAAATATCGAATTTTATGGTGTTTTGAGCCTGAATTTGAGATATAAACGGGTACAGAAGGTGCATGCACATATTGACTTTGGGCACCTAAAATATCGATTTTCAGCATGTTTTGGACCTGTATTTTGAAAACATTCTACCTAGGAGTAGGCATATACTGATCGCCTCTAGGACCCAAAAATACCGAATTTTTGGGTGTTTTGAGGTTGAATTTGGGATATAAACGGGTACTGAAGATGCATACACATATTGACTTTTGGGCACCTAAAATATCGATTTTGAGTATGTTTTGGGTCTTTATCTTGAAAACATTCTAACTAGGAGTAGGCATGTACAGATCGCTTCTAGGACCCAAAAATACGGAATTTTCGGGTGTTTTGAGCCTGAATTTGAGATATAAACGGGTACGAAAGATGCATGCACATATCGACTTTGGACACTTTAAATATCGATTTTTAGCATGTTTTGAGCCTTTATTTTGAAAAAAATTCAAGCACTGAGTAGGCATGTACAGATAGCTTCTGGGACCCCAAAATATCGAATTTTCGGGTGTTTTGAGGTTGAATTTGGGATATAAACAGGTGCAGAAGATGCATGCACATATTGACTCTGGGCACCTAAAATATCGATTTTCAGCATGTTTTTGTCCTGTATTTTGAAAATACTCTAACTAGGAGTAGGCATGTACAGATCGCTTCTAGGACCCAAAAATATCGAATTTTCGGGTGTTTTGAGCCTGATTTTGAGATATAAACAGATACAGAAGATGCATGCACATATAGACTTTGGACACTTAAAAAATCGATTTTTAGCATGTTTTGAGCTTCTGTTTTGAAAAAATTCTAGCACTGAGTAGGCATGTACAGATCGCTCCTTGGACCAAAAAATATCGTATTTTCGGGTGTTTTGAGGTTGAATTTGGGATTTAAACGGGTACAGAAGATGCATACACATATTTACTTTGGGCACCTAAAATATCGATTTTTAGCATGTTTTTGGCCTGTACAGATCGCTTCTGGGACGTCAAAATATCGAATTTTCGGGTGTTTTGGGCCTGAATATGAGATATAAACGGGTACTGAAGATGCATGCACATATCAACTTTTAGGCACCTAAAATATCGATTTTGAGCATGTTTTGGGTCTGTATCTTGAAAAGATTCTAACTAGGAGTAGGCATGTCCAGATCGCTTCTAGGACACAAAAATACCGAATTTTCGGATGTTTTGAGACTGAATTTGAGATATAAACGGGTACAAAAGATTCATGCACATATCGACGCTGGACACTTAAAATTTCGATTTTTAGCATGTTTTCAGCCTATATTTTGAAAACATTCTAGCACTGAGTAGGCATGTACAGATCGCTTCTGGAACCCCAAAATATCGAATTTTCGGGTGTTTTGAGCCTAAATTTGAGATATAAACGGGTACTGAAGATGCATGCACATATCGACTTTTGGGCACCTAAAATATCAATTTTGAGCATGTTTTGGGTCTGTATCTTAAAAAAATTCTAACTAGGAGTAGGCATCTACATATCGCTTAAAGGACCCAAAAATACCGAATTTTCGGGTGTTTTGAGCCTGAATTTGATATATAAACGGGTACAAAAGATGCATGCACATATCGACCTTGGACACTTAAAATTTCGATTTTTAGCATGTTCTGAGCCTTTATTTTGAAAACATTCAGCTCTGAGTAGGCATGTACAGATCGTCTCTGGGACCCAAAAATATCGAATTTTTGGGTGTTTTGAGGTTGAATTTGGGATTTAAACGGGTGCAGAAGATGCATACACATATTGACTTTGGGCTCCTAAAATATATAGATTTTCAGCATGTTTTTGGCCTGTCCATGAGTAGGCATGTACAGCTTGCTTCTGGGACCCCAAAATATCGAATTTTCGGGTGTTTTGAGCCTGAATTTGAGATATGAACGGGTACAGAAAATGCATGCACATATCGACTTTTGGGCACCAAAAAAGATCGATTTTCAGTATGTTTTGAGCCTGTATTTTGAAAATACTCTAACACGGAGTAAGCATGTACAGATCGCTTCTTGGACCCCAAAATATCGAATTTTCGAGTGTTTTGAGCCTGAATTTGAGATATAAACGGGTACAGAAGATGAATGCACATATTGACTTTGGGCACCTAAAATATCGATTTTCAGCATGTTTTAGTCGTGTATTTTTAAAATACTCAAAAGGGAGTAGGCATGTACAGATTGCTTCTAGGACCCAAAAATATCAATTATTCGGGTGTTTTGAGCCTGAATTTGAGATATAAACGGGTACAGAAGATGCATGCACATATCGATTTTAGCATGTTTTGGGTCTGTATCTTGAAAACATTCTAACTAGGAGTAGACATATACAGATCGTTTCTAGGACCCAAAAATACCGATAGTTCGGGTGTTTTGAGCCTGAATTTGAGATATAAACGGGTACAGAAGATGCATGCACATATCGACTTTGGACACTTAAAATATCGATTTTTAGCATGTTTTGAGTCTCTATATTGAAAACATTCTAGCACTGAGTATGCAAGAATAGATCGCTTCTGGGACCCAAAAATATCGAATTTTCGGGTGTATTGAGGTTGAATTTGGGATATAAACGGCTGCAGAAGATGCATACACATATTGACTTTGGGCACCTAAAATATATAGATTTTCAGCATGTTTTTGGCCTGTACATGAGTAGGCATGTACAAGTCGCTTCTGGGACCCCAAAATATCGAATTTTCGGGTGTTTTGAGCCTAAATTTGAGATATGAACGGGTACAGAAAATGCATGCACATATCGACTTTTGGGCACCAAAAAAGATCGATTTTCAGTATGATTTGGGCCTGTATTTTGAAAATACTCTAACACGGAGTAGGCATGTACAGATCGCTTCTTGGACCCCAATATATCGAATTTTCGAGTGTTTTGAGCCTGAATTTAAGATATAAACGGGTACAGAAGATGCATGCACATATTGACTTTGGGCACCTAAAATATCGATTTTCAGCATGTTTTAGTCCTGTATTTTTAAAATACTCTAACTAGGAGTAGGCATGTACAGATCGCTTCTAGGACACAAAAATACCGAATTTTCGGATGTTTTGAGACTGAATTTGAGATATAAACGGGTACAAAAGATGCATGCACATATCGACGCAGGACACTTAAAATTTCGATTTTTAGCATGTTTTCAGCCTATATTTTGAAAACATTCTAGCACTGAGTAGGCATGTACAGATCGCTTCTGGAACCCCAAAATATCGAATTTTAGGGTGTTTTGAGCCTAAATTTTGAGATATAAACTGGTACTGAAGATGCATGCACATATCGACTTTTGGGCACCTAAAATATCAATTTTGAGCATGTTTTGGGTCTGTATCTTAAAAAAATTCTAACTAGGAGTAGGCATGTACATATCGCTTAAAGGACCCAAAAATACCGAATTTTCGGGTGTTTTGAGCCTGAATTTGATATATAAACGGGTACAAAAGATGCATGCACATATCGACCTTGGACACTTAAAATATCGATTTTTAGCATGTTCTGAGCCTTTATTTTGAAAACATTCAGCTCTGAGTAGGCATGTACAGATCGCCTCTGGGACCCAAAAATATCGAATTTTCGGGTGTTTTGAGGATGAATTTGGGATATAAACGGGTGCAGAAGATGCATACACATATTGACTTTGGCCACCTAAAATATATAGATTTTCAGCATGTTTTTGGCCTGTCCATGAGTAGGCATGTACAGCTTGCTTCTGGGACCCCAAAATATCGAATTTTCGGGTGTTTTGAGCCTGAATTTGAGATATGAACGGGGACAGAAAATGCATGCACATATCGACTTTTGGGCACCAAAAAAGATCGATTTTCAGTATATTTTGAGCCTGTATTTTGAAAATACTCTAACACGGAGTAAGCATGTACAGATCGCTTCTTGGACCCCAAAATATCGAATTTTCGAGTGTTTTGAGCCTGAATTTGAGATATAAACGGGTACAGAAGATGAATGCACATATTGACTTTGGGCACCTAAAATAACAATTTTCAGCATGGTTTAGTCCTGTATTTTTAAAATACTCAAAAGGGAGTAGGCATGTACAGATTGCTTCTAGGACCCAAAAATATCAATTATTCTGGTGTTTTGAGCCTGAATTTGAGATATAAACGGGTACAGAAGATGAATGCACATATTGACTTTGGACACTTAAAAAATTGATTTTTAGCATGTTTTGAGCCTCTATTTTGAAAAAAATTCAAGCACTGAGTAGGCATGAACAGATAGCTTCTGGGACCCCAAAATATCGAATTTTCGGGTGTTTTGAGGTTGAATTTGGGATATAAACAGGTGCAGAAGATGCATGCACATATTGACTCTGGGCACCTAAAATATCGATTTTCAGCATGTTTTCGTCCTGTATTTTGAAAATACTCTAACTAGGAGTAGGCATGTACAGATCGCTTCTAGGACCCAAAAATATCGAATTTTCGGGTGTTTTGAGCCTGATTTTGAGATATAAACAGATACAGAAGATGCATGCACATATCGACTTTGGACACTTAAAAAATCGATTTTTAGCATGTTTTGAGCTTCTGTTTTGAAAAAATTCTAGCACTGAGTAGGCATGTACAGATCGCTCCTTGGACCAAAAAATATCGTATTTTCGGGTGTTTTGAGGTTGAATTTGGGATTTAAACGGGTACAGAAGATGCATACACATATTTAGTTTGGGCACCTAAAATATCGATTTTTAGCATGTTTTTGGCCTGTACAGATCGCTTCTGGGACGTCAAAATATCGAATTTTCGGGTGTTTTGGGCCTGAATATGAGATATAAACGGGTACTGAAGATGCATGCACATATCAACTTTTAGGCACCTAAAATATCGATTTTGAGCATGTTTTGGGTCTGTATCTTGAAAAGATTCTAACTAGGAGTAGGCATGTCCAGATCGCTTCTAGGACACAAAAATACCGAATTTTCGGATGTTTTGAGACTGAATTTGAGATATAAACGGGTACAAAAGATTCATGCACATATCGACGCTGGACACTTAAAATTTCGATTTTTAGCATGTTTTCAGCCTATATTTTGAAAACATTCTAGCACTGAGTAGGCATGTACAGATCGCTTCTGGAACCCCAAAATATCGAATTTTCGGGTGTTTTGAGCCTAAATTTGAGATATAAACGGGTACTGAAGATGCATGCACATATCGACTTTTGGGCACCTAAAATATCAATTTTGAGCATGTTTTGGGTCTGTATCTTAAAAAAATTCTAACTAGGAGTAGGCATCTACATATCGCTTAAAGGACCCAAAAATACCGAATTTTCGGGTGTTTTGAGCCTGAATTTGATATATAAACGGGTACAAAAGATGCATGCACATATCGACCTTGGACACTTAAAATTTCGATTTTTAGCATGTTCTGAGCCTTTATTTTGAAAACATTCAGCTCTGAGTAGGCATGTACAGATCGTCTCTGGGACCCAAAAATATCGAATTTTCGGGTGTTTTGAGGTTGAATTTGGGATTTAAACGGGTGCAGAAGATGCATACACATATTGACTTTGGGCACCTAAAATATATAGATTTTCAGCATGTTTTTGGCCTGTCCATGAGTAGGCATGTACAGCTTGCTTCTGGGACCCCAAAATATCGAATTTTCGGGTGTTTTGAGCCTGAATTTGAGATATGAACGGGTACAGAAAATGCATGCACATATCGACTTTTGGGCACCAAAAAAGATCGATTTTCAGTATGTTTTGAGCCTGTATTTTGAAAATACTCTAACACGGAGTAAGCATGTACAGATCGCTTCTTGGACCCCAAAATATCGAATTTTCGAGTGTTTTGAGCCTGAATTTGAGATATAAACGGGTACAGAAGATGAATGCACATATTGACTTTGGGCACCTAAAATATCGATTTTCAGCATGTTTTAGTCGTGTATTTTTAAAATACTCAAAAGGGAGTAGGCATGTACAGATTGCTTCTAGGACCCAAAAATATCAATTATTCGGGTGTTTTGAGCCTGAATTTGAGATATAAACGGGTACAGAAGATGCATGCACATATCGATTTTAGCATGTTTTGGGTCTGTATCTTGAAAACATTCTAACTAGGAGTAGACATATACAGATCGTTTCTAGGACCCAAAAATACCGATTGTTCGGGTGTTTTGAGCCTGAATTTGAGATATAAACGGGTACAGAAGATGCATGCACATATCGACTTTGGACACTTAAAATATCGATTTTTAGCATGTTTTGAGTCTCTATATTGAAAACATTCTAGCACTGAGTATGCAAGAATAGATCGCTTCTGGGACCCAAAAATATCGAATTTTCGGGTGTATTGAGGTTGAATTTGGGATATAAACGGCTGCAGAAGATGCATACACATATTGACTTTGGGCACCTAAAATATATAGATTTTCAGCATGTTTTTGGCCTGTACATGAGTAGGCATGTACAAGTCGCTTCTGGGACCCCAAAATATCGAATTTTCGGGTGTTTTGAGCCTAAATTTGAGATATGAACGGGTACAGAAAATGCATGCACATATCGACTTTTGGGCACCAAAAAAGATCGATTTTCAGTATGATTTGGGCCTGTATTTTGAAAATACTCTAACACGGAGTAGGCATGTACAGATCGCTTCTTGGACCCCAATATATAGAATTTTCGAGTGTTTTGAGCCTGAATTTAAGAAATAAACGGGTACAGAAGATGCATGCACATATTGACTTTGGGCACCTAAAATATCGATTTTCAGCATGTTTTAGTCCTGTATTTTTAAAATACTCTAACTAGGAGTAGGCATGTACAGATCGCTTCTAGGACACAAAAATACCGAATTTTCGGATGTTTTGAGACTGAATTTGAGATATAAACGGGTACAAAAGATGCATGCACATATCGACGCAGGACACTTAAAATTTCGATTTTTAGCATGTTTTCAGCCTATATTTTGAAAACATTCTAGCACTGAGTAGGCATGTACAGATCGCTTCTGGAACCCCAAAATATCGAATTTTCGGGTGTTTTGAGCCTAAATTTGAGATATAAACTGGTACTGAAGATGCATGCACATATCGACTTTTGGGCACCTAAAATATCAATTTTGAGCATGTTTTGGGTCTGTATCTTAAAAAAATTCTAACTAGGAGTAGGCATGTACATATCGCTTAAAGGACCCAAAAATACCGAATTTTCGGGTGTTTTGAGCCTGAATTTGATATATAAACGGGTACAAAAGATGCATGCACATATCGACCTTGGACACTTAAAATATCGATTTTTAGCATGTTCTGAGCCTTTATTTTGAAAACATTCAGCTCTGAGTAGGCATGTACAGATCGCCTCTGGGACCCAAAAATATCGAATTTTCGGGTGTTTTGAGGATGAATTTGGGATATAAACGGGTGCAGAAGATGCATACACATATTGACTTTGGCCACCTAAAATATATAGATTTTCAGCATGTTTTTGGCCTGTCCATGAGTAGGCATGTACAGCTTGCTTCTGGGACCCCAAAATATCGAATTTTCGGGTGTTTTGAGCCTGAATTTGAGATATGAACGGGGACAGAAAATGCATGCACATATCGACTTTTGGGCACCAAAAAAGATCGATTTTCAGTATATTTTGAGCCTGTATTTTGAAAATACTCTAACACGGAGTAAGCATGTACAGATCGCTTCTTGGACCCCAAAATATCGAATTTTCGAGTGTTTTGAGCCTGAATTTGAGATATAAACGGGTACAGAAGATGAATGCACATATTGACTTTGGGCACCTAAAATAACAATTTTCAGCATGGTTTAGTCCTGTATTTTTAAAATACTCAAAAGGGAGTAGGCATGTACAGATTGCTTCTAGGACCCAAAAATATGAATTATTCTGGTGTTTTGAGCCTGAATTTGAGATATAAACGGGTACAGAAGATGCATGCACATATCGACTTTGGACACTTAAAAAATCGATTTTTAGCATGTTTTGAGCCTCTATTTTGAAAAAATTCTAGAACTGAGTAGAGCTTCTGGAACCCAAAAATATCAAATATTCGGGTGTTTTGAGCCTGAATTTGAGATATAAACGGGTACAGAAGATGAATGCACATATTGACTTTGGACACTTAAAAAATTGATTTTTAGCATGTTTTGAGCCTCTATTTTGAAAAAAATTCAAGCACTGAGTAGGCATGTACAGATAGCTTCTGGGACCCCAAAATATCGAATTTTCGGGTGTTTTGAGGTTGAATTTGGGATATAAACAGGTGCAGAAGATGCATGCACATATTGACTCTGGGCACCTAAAATATCGATTTTCAGCATGTTTTCGTCCTGTATTTTGAAAATACTCTAACTAGGAGTAGGCATGTACAGATCGCTTCTAGGACCCAAAAATATCGAATTTTCGGGTGTTTTGAGCCTGATTTTGAGATATAAACAGATACAGAAGATGCATGCACATATCGACTTTGGACACTTAAAAAATCGATTTTTAGCATGTTTTGAGCTTCTGTTTTGAAAAAATTCTAGCACTGAGTAGGCATGTACAGATCGCTCCTTGGACCAAAAAATATCGTATTTTCGGGTGTTTTGAGGTTGAATTTGGGATTTAAACGGGTACAGAAGATGCATACACATATTTACTTTGGGCACCTAAAATATCGATTTTTAGCATGTTTTTGGCCTGTACAGATCGCTTCTGGGACGTCAAAATATCGAATTTTCGGGTGTTTTGGGCCTGAATATGAGATATAAACGGGTACTGAAGATGCATGCACATATCAACTTTTAGGCACCTAAAATATCGATTTTGAGCATGTTTTGGGTCTGTATCTTGAAAAGATTCTAACTAGGAGTAGGCATGTCCAGATCGCTTCTAGGACACAAAAATACCGAATTTTCGGATGTTTTGAGACTGAATTTGAGATATAAACGGGTACAAAAGATTCATGCACATATCGACGCTGGACACTTAAAATTTCGATTTTTAGCATGTTTTCAGCCTATATTTTGAAAACATTCTAGCACTGAGTAGGCATGTACAGATCGCTTCTGGAACCCCAAAATATCGAATTTTCGGGTGTTTTGAGCCTAAATTTGAGATATAAACGGGTACTGAAGATGCATGCACATATCGACTTTTGGGCACCTAAAATATCAATTTTGAGCATGTTTTGGGTCTGTATCTTAAAAAAATTCTAACTAGGAGTAGGCATCTACATATCGCTTAAAGGACCCAAAAATACCGAATTTTCGGGTGTTTTGAGCCTGAATTTGATATATAAACGGGTACAAAAGATGCATGCACATATCGACCTTGGACACTTAAAATTTCGATTTTTAGCATGTTCTGAGCCTTTATTTTGAAAACATTCAGCTCTGAGTAGGCATGTACAGATCGTCTCTGGGACCCAAAAATATCGAATTTTCGGGTGTTTTGAGGTTGAATTTGGGATTTAAACGGGTGCAGAAGATGCATACACATATTGACTTTAGGCACCTAAAATATATAGATTTTCAGCATGTTTTTGGCCTGTCCATGAGTAGGCATGTACAGCTTGCTTCTGGGACCCCAAAATATCGAATTTTCGGGTGTTTTGAGCCTGAATTTGAGATATGAACGGGTACAGAAAATGCATGCACATATCGACTTTTGGGCACCAAAAAAGATCGATTTTCAGTATGATTTGGGCCTGTATTTTGAAAATACTCTAACACGGAGTAGGCATGTACAGATCGCTTCTTGGACCCCAATATATCGAATTTTCGAGTGTTTTGAGCCTGAATTTAAGATATAAACGGGTACAGAAGATGAATGCACATATTGACTTTGGGCACCTAAAATATCGATTTTCAGCATGTTTTAGTCGTGTATTTTTAAAATACTCAAAAGGGAGTAGGCATGTACAGATCGTTTCTAGGACCCAAAAATACCGATTGTTCGGGTGTTTTGAGCCTGAATTTGAGATATAAACGGGTACAGAAGATGCATGCACATATCGACTTTGGACACTTAAAATATCGATTTTTAGCATGTTTTGAGTCTCTATATTGAAAACATTCTAGCACTGAGTATGCAAGAATAGATCGCTTCTGGGACCCAAAAATATCGAATTTTCGGGTGTATTGAGTTTGAATTTGGGATATAAACGGCTGCAGAAGATGCATACACATATTGACTTTGGGCACCTAAAATATATAGATTTTCAGCATGTTTTTGGCCTGTACATGAGTAGGCATGTACAGCTCGCTTCTGGGACCCCAAAATATCGAATTTTCGGGTGTTTTGAGCCTAAATTTGAGATATGAACGGGTACAGAAAATGCATGCACATATCGACTTTTGGGCACCAAAAAAGATCGATTTTCAGTATGATTTGGGCCTGTATTTTGAAAATACTCTAACACGGAGTAGGCATGTACAGATCGCTTCTTGGACCCCAATATATCGAATTTTCGAGTGTTTTGAGCCTGAATTTAAGATATAAACGGGTACAGAAGATGCATGCACATATTGACTTTGGGCACCTAAAATATCGATTTTCAGCATGTTTTAGTCCTGTATTTTTAAAATACTCTAACTAGGAGTAGGCATGTACAGATCGCTTCTAGGACACAAAAATACCGAATTTTCGGATGTTTTGAGACTGAATTTGAGATATAAACGGGTACAAAAGATGCATGCACATATCGACGCAGGACACTTAAAATTTCGATTTTTAGCATGTTTTCAGCCTATATTTTGAAAACATTCTAGCACTGAGTAGGCATGTACAGATCGCTTCTGGAACCCCAAAATATCGAATTTTAGGGTGTTTTGAGCCTAATTTTGAGATATAAACTGGTACTGAAGATGCATGCACATATTGACTTTGGACACTTAAAAAATTGATTTTTAGCATGTTTTGAGCCTCTATTTTGAAAAAATTCTAGCACTGAGTAGGCATGTACAGATCGCTCCTGGGACCTAAAAATATCGAATTTTCGGGTGTTTTGAGGATGAATTTGGGATATAAACGGGTGCAGAAGATGCATACACATATTGACTTTGGCCACCTAAAATATATAGATTTTCAGCATGTTTTTGGCCTGTCCATGAGTAGGCATGTACACCTTGCTTCTGGGACCCCAAAATATCGAATTTTCGGGTGTTTTGAGCCTGAATTTGAGATATGAACGGGGACAGAAAATGCATGCACATATCGACTTTTGGGCACCAAAAAAGATCGATTTTCAGTATATTTTGAGCCTGTATTTTGAAAATACTCTAACACGGAGTAAGCATGTACAGATCGCTTCTTGGACCCCAAAATATCGAATTTTCGAGTGTTTTGAGCCTGAATTTGAGATATAAACGGGTACAGAAGATGAATGCACATATTGACTTTGGGCACCTAAAATAACAATTTTCAGCATGGTTTAGTCCTGTATTTTTAAAATACTCAAAAGGGAGTAGGCATGTACAGATTGCTTCTAGGACCCAAAAATATCAATTATTCTGGTGTTTTGAGCCTGAATTTGAGATATAAACGAGTACAGAAGATGCATGCACATATCGACTTTGGACACTTAAAAAATCGATTTTTAGCATGTTTTGAGCCTCTATTTTGAAAAAATTCTAGAACTGAGTAGAGCTTCTGGAACCCAAAAATATCAAATATTCGGGTGTTTTGAGCCTGAATTTGAGATATAAACGGGTACAGAAGATGAATGCACATATTGACTTTGGACACTTAAAAAATTGATTTTTAGCATGTTTTGAGCCTCTATTTTGAAAAAATTCTAGCACTGAGTAGGCATGTACAGATCGCTCCTGGGACCTAAAAATATCGAATTTTCGGGTGTTTTGAGGTTGAATTTGGGATATAAACGGGTACAAAAGATGCATACACATATTTACTTTGGGCACCTAAAATATCGATTTTTAGCATGTTTTTGGCATGTACAGATCGCTTCTGGGACCTCAAAATATCGAATTTTCGGGTGTTTTGGACCTGAATATGAGATATAAACGGGTACTGAAGATGCATGCACATATCGACTTTTAGGCACCTAAAATATCGATTTTGAGCATGATTTGGGTCTGTATCTTGAAAAGATTCTAACTAGGAGTAGGCATGTCCAGATCGCTTCTAGGACCCAAAAATACCGAATTTTCGGATGTTTTGAGATTGAATTTCAGATATAAACGGGTACAAAAGATGAATACACATATCGACTTTGGACACTTAAAACATCGATTGTTAGCATGTTTTGAGCCTATATTTTGAAAACATTCTAGAACTGAGTAGAGCTTCTGGGACCCAAAAATATCAAATATTCGGGTGTTTTGAGCCTGAATTTGAGATATAAACGGGTGCAGAAGATGCATACACATATTGACTTTGGGCACCTAAAATATCGATTTTCAGCATGTTTTGGGCCTGTATCTGACTAGGCTTGTACAGATCGCTTCTGGGACCCCAAAATATCAAATTTTCGGGTGTTTTGAGCCTGAATTTGAGATATAAATGGGTACAGAAGATGCATGCACATATTGACTTTAAGCACCTAAAATATCGATTTTCAGCATGTTTTGGGGCTGTATTTTGAAAATACTCTAACACGGAGTAGGCATGTACTGATCGCTTTTAGGACCCAAAAATACCGAATTTTCGGGTGTTTTCAGCCTGAATTTGAGATATAAACGGGTGCAGAAGATGCATGCACAATCGACTTTTGGGCACCTAGAAGATCGATTTTCAGTATGTTTTTGGCCTGTATCTTGAAAATACTCTAACACGGAGTAGGCATGAACAGATCGCTTCTAGGACCAAAAAATACCGAATTTTCAGATGTTTTAAGCCTGAATTTGAGATATAAACGGGTACAGAAGATGCATGCACATATCGATTTTGGACACTTAAAATATCGATTTTTAGCATGTTCTGAGCCTATATTATGAAAACTTTCTAGCACTGAGTAGGCATGTATAGATCGCTTCTGGGACCCAAAGTACCGAATTTTCGTGTGTTTTGAGGTGGAATTTGAGATATAAACAGGTGCAGAAGATGCATACACATATTGATTTTGGGCACCTAAAATATCGATTTTCAACATGTTTTTGGCCTGTATCTGAGGAGACATGTACAGCTTGCTTCTGGGACCCAAAAATATCGAATATTCGGGTGTTTTGAGGTGGAATTTGAGATATAAACGGGTACAGAAGATGCATCCACATATTGACTTTAGGCACCTAAAATATCGATTTTCATCATGTTTTGGGCCTGTATCTGACTAGGCATGTACACATCGCTTCTGGGACCACAAAATATCGAAATCTCGGGTGTTTGGAGCCTGAATTTCAGATATAAACGGGTACTGAAGATGCATGCACATATCTACTTTTGGGCACCAAGAAGATCGATTTTCATAATGTTTTGTTCCTGTATTTTGAAAATACTCTAACACGGAGTAGGCATGAACAGATCGCTTCTAGGACCAAAAAATACCGAATTTTCAGATGTTTTTATCCTACATTTGAGATATAAACGGGTATAGAAGATGCATGCACATATCGACTTTGGACACTTAAAATATCGATTTTTAGCATGTTTTAAACCTATATTTTGAAAACATTCTAGCACTGAGTAGGCATGTACAGATCGCTTCTGGGACCGCAAAATATCTAATTTTCGGGTGTTTTGAGCCTGAATTTGAGATATAAACGGGTACAGAAGATGCATGCACATATCGACCTTGGACACTTAAAATATCGATTTTCAGCATGTTCTAAGCCTATATTATAAAAAAATACTAGCACTGAGTAGGCATGTATAGATCGCTTCTGGGACCCAAAAATATCGAATTTTCGGGAGTTTTGAGGATGAATTTGGGATATAAACGGGTGCAGAAGATGCATACACATATTGATTTTGAGCACCTAAAATATCGATTTTCAGCATGTTTTTGGACTGTATCTAAGTATGCATGTACAGCTCGCTTCTTGGACCAAAATATATCGAATATTCGGTGTTTTGAGCCTGAATTTGAGATATAAACGGGTACAGAAGATGCATGCACATATCGACTTTAGCACCTAAAATATCGATTTTCAGCATGTTTTGGGTCTGTATTTTGAAAATACTCTAACACGGAGTAGGCATGTACAGATCGCTTCTGGGACCCAAAAATATCGAATGTTCGGGTGTTTTGAGCCTGCATTTGAGATATAAACGGGTACTGAAGATGCATTCACATATCGACTTTTTGCCACCTAAAATATCATTTTTGAGCATGTTTGGAGCCTTTATTTTGAAAACATTCAGCTCTGAGTATCCATGTACAGATCGCTTCTGGGACCCTAAAATATCGAATTTTCGGGTGTTTTGAGGTTGAATTTGGGATCTAAACGGGTGCAGAAGATGCATACACATATTGACTTTGGGCACCTAAAATACCAATTTTAGCATGTTTTTGGCCTGTATCTGAGTAGGCATCTACAGATCGCTTCTGGGACCCCAAAATATCGAATTTTCGGGTGTTTTGAGCCTGAATTTGAGATATAAACGGGTACTGAAGATGCATGCACATATCAACTTTTGGGCACCTAAAATATCAATTTTGAGAATGTTTTGGGTCTGTATTTTGAAAACATTCGAACTAGGAGTAGGCATTTACAGATCGCTTCTAGGACACAAAAATACCGAATTTTCGGGTGTTTTGAGCCTGAATTTGAGATATAAACGGGTGCAAAAGATGCATACACATATTGACTTTGGGCACCTAAAATATCGATTTTCAGCATGTTTTGGGCATGTATCTGACTAGGCATGTACAGATCGCTTCTGGGACCCCGAAATATCGAATTTTCGGGTGTTTGGGGCCCGAATTTGAGATATAAACGGGAACAGAAGATGAATGCACATATCGACTTTGGATATTTAATATATCGATTTTTAGCATGGTTTAAGCCTATATATTGAACACATTCTAGCACTGAGTAGGCATGTACAGATCGCTTCTGGGACCCCAAAATATCGAATTTTCGGGTGTTTTGAGCCTGAATTTGAGATATAAACTTGTACTGAAGATGCATGCACATATCGACTTTTGGTCACCTAAACTATATATTTTGAGCATGTTTTGGATCTGTATCTTGAAAACATTCTAACTAGGATTAGGCATGTACAGATCGCGTCTAGGACCCAAAAATACCGAATTTTCGGGTGTTTTGAGCCTTAATTTGAGATATAAACGGGTACAGAAGATGCATGCACATATCGACTTTGGACTCTTAAAATATCGATTTTTAGCATGTTTTTAACCTATATTTTGAAAAAATTCTAGCACTGAGTTGGCATGTACAGATCGCTTCTATTACCCCAAAATATCGAATTTTCGGATGTTTTGAGGTTGAATTTGGGATATAAACGGGTGCAGAAGATACATACACATATTGACTTTGGGCACCTAAAATATTGATTTTCAGCATGTTTTGAGCCTGTATCTGACTAGGCATGTACAGATTCGCTTCTGGGACCCAAAAATATCGAATTTTCGGGTATTTGGACCTGAATTTGAGATATAAACGGGTACAGAAGATGCATGCACATATCGACTTTTGGGTACGTAAAAGATCGATTTTCAGTATGTTTTGGGCCTGTATTTTGAAAATACTCTAACACGGAGTAGGCATGTACAGATCGCTTCTGGGACCCCAAAATATAGAATTTTCGGGTGTTTTGGGCATGAATTTAAGATATCGACTTTGGGCACCTAAATATCGATTTTTAGCATGTTTTGGGTCTATATTTTGAAAATATTCTAGCACTGAGTAGGCATGTAGAGATCACTTCTGGGACCCCAAAATATCGAATTTTCGGGTGTTTTTGAGCCTGAATTTAAGGTATATACGGGTACAGAAGATGCATGCACATATTGACTTTGGGCACCTAAAATATCGATTTTCAGCATGTTTTCGTCCTGTATTTTGAAAATACTCTAAAAGGAGTAGGCATGTACAGATCGCTTCTAGGACCAAAAAATACCGAATTTTCAGATATTTTAAGCCTGAATTTGAGATATAAACGGGTACAGAAGATGCATGCACATATCGACTTTGGACACTTATTATATCGATTTTTAGCATGTTTTAAGCCTATATTTTGAAAACATTCTAGCACTGAGTAGGCAAGTACAGATCGCTTCTGGGACCGCAAAATATCGAATTTTCGGGTTTTTTGAGCCTGAATTTGAGATATAAACGGATACAGAAGATGCATGCACATATTGACGTTAGGCACCTAAAATATCGATTTTCAGCATGTTTTGGGCCTGTATTTTAAAAATACTCTAAAATGGAATAGGCATGTATAGATCGCTTCTAGGACCCCAAAATATCGAATTTTCGGGTGTTCTGAGCCTGAATTTGAGATATAAACGGGTACTGAAGATGCATGCACATATCGACTTATGGGCACCTAAAATATCGATTTTGAGCATGTTTTGGGTCTGTATTTTGAAAAAACTCTAGCACTGACTAGGTATGTACAGATCTCTTCTATGATTCCAAAATATCAAATTTTCTGGTGTTCTGAGGTTCAATTTGGGATATAAACGGGTGCAGAAGATGAATGCACATATCGACTTTTGGGCACCTAAACGATCAAATTTTCAGTATGTTTTGGGCCTGTATTTTGAAAATACTCTAACACGGAGTAGGCATGTACAGATCGCTTCAGGGACCCCAAAATATCGAGTTTTCGTGTGTTTTGGGCCTGAATTTGAGATATCGACTTTGGGCACCTAAAATATCGATTTTTAGCATGTTTTGGGCCTATTCTTTGAAAATATTATAGCACTGAGTAGGCATGTAGAGATAACTTTTCGGACCCCAAAATATCGAATTTTCGGGTGTTTTGAGCCTGATTTTGAGATATAAACGGGTACTGAAGATGCATGCACATATTGACTTTTGGGCACCTAAAATATCGATTTTGAGCATGTTTTGTGTCTGTATCTTGAAAACATTCTACCTAGGAGTAGGTATGTACAGATCGCTTTTGGGATCCCAAAATACCGAATTTTCAAGTGTTTTGAGCCTGAATTTGAGATATAAACGCATATAGAAGATGCATGCACATATCGTCTTTTGGGCACTTAAAATATCGATTTTTAGTATGTTTTGGGCCAGTATTTTGAAAACACTCTAACACGGAGTAGGCATGTACAGATCGCTTCTTGGACCCCAAAATATCGAATTTTCAAAAGTGTTTTGGGCCTGAATTTGAGATATGAACTTTGGGCACCTAAAATATCGATTTTTAGCATGTTTTGGGCCTATATTTTGAAAATATTCTAGCACTGAATAGGCATGTACAGATCGCTTCTGGGACCCCAAAATATCGAATTTTCGGGTGCTTCGAGCCTGAATTTGAGATATAAACGGGTACAAAAGATGCATGCACATATCGACTTTGGACACTTAATATATCGATTTTTAGCATGTTTTAAGCCTACATTATAAAAATATTTTAGCACTGAGTAGGCGTGTACAGATCGCTTCTGGGACCCCAAAATAACGAATTTTTGAGTGTTTTCAGCCTGAATTTGAGATATAAACGGGTACAGAAGATGCATGCACATATTGACTTTGGGCACCTAAAATATCGATTTTCAGCATGTTTTCGTCCTGTATTTTGAAAATACTCTAAAAGGAGTAGGCATGTACAGATCGCTTCTAGGACCAAAAAATACCGAATTTTCAGATATTTTAAGCCTGAATTTGAGATATAAACGGGTACAGAAGATGCATGCACATATCGACTTTGGACACTTATTATATCGATTTTTAGCATGTTTTAAGCCTATATTTTGAAAACATTCTAGCACTGAGTAGGCAAGTACAGATCGCTTCTGGGACCGCAAAATATCGAATTTTCGGGTTTTTTGAGCCTGAATTTGAGATATAAACGGATACAGAAGATGCATGCACATATTGACGTTAGGCACCTAAAATATCGATTTTCAGCATGTTTTGGGCCTGTATTTTAAAAATACTCTAAAATGGAATAGGCATGTATAGATCGCTTCTAGGACCCCAAAATATCGAATTTTCGGGTGTTTTGAGCCTGAATTTGAGATATAAACGGGTACTGAAGATGCATGCACATATCGACTTTTGGGAACCTAAAATATCGATTTTGAGCATGTTCTGAGTCTGTATCTTGAAAACATTCTAACTAGGATTAGGCATGTACAGATTGCTTCTAGGATTTAAAAAATACTGAATTTTCGGATGTTTTCAGCCTGAATTTGAGATATAAACTGGTACAGAAGATGCATGCCGACTTTGGACACTTAAAATATCGATTTTAAGCATGTTTTGAGCCGATATTTTGAAAAAATTCCAGCACTGAGTAGGCATGTACAGATTGCTTCTTTGACCCTAAAATACCGAATTTTCGGGAGTTTTGAGGTTGAATTTGGGATATAAACAAGTGCAGAAGATGCACATATTGACTCTGGGCACCTAAAATATCGATTTTCAGCATGTTTTCGTCCTGTATTTTGAAAATACTCTAACAAGGAGTAGGCATGTACAGATCGTTTCTGGGACCCCAGAATATCGAATTTTCGGGTGTTTTGGGCTTGAATTTGAGATATCGAATTTGGGCACCTAAAATATCGATTTTTAACATGTTTTGGGCCTATATTTTGAAAATATTCTAGCACTGAGTAGGCATGTACAGATCGCTTCTGGGACTCCAAAATTTCGAATTTTCGGTTGTTTTGAGCCTGAATTTGAGATATAAACGGGTACAGAAGATGCATGCACATATTGACTCTGGGCACCTAAAATATCGATTTTCAGCATGTTTTCGTCCTGTATTTTGAAAATACACTAACTAGGAGTAGGCATGTACAGATCGCTTGTAGGACCAAAAATACCGAATTTTCAGATGTTTTGAGCCTGAATTTGAGATATAAACGGGTAGAGAAGATGCATGCACATATCGTTTTAGGACACTTAATATATCGATTTTTAGCATGTTTTAAGCCTATACTTTGAAAACATTCTAGCACTGAGTAGGCATGTACAGATCGCTTCTGGGACCCCAAAATATAGAATTTTCGAGTGTTTTGAGCCTGAATTTGAGATATAAACGGGTACAGAAGATGCATGCACATATTGACTCTGGGCACCTAAAATATCGATTTTCAGCATGTTTTCGTCCTGTATTTTGAAAATACACTAACTAGGAGTAGGCATGTACAGATCGCTTGTAGGACCAAAAAATACCGAATTTTCAGATGTTTTGAGCCTGAATTTGAGATATAAACGGGTAGAGAAGATGCATGCACATATCGTTTTAGGACACTTAATATATCGATTTTTAGCATGTTTTAAGCCTATACTTTGAAAACATTCTAGCACTGAGTAGGCATGTACAGATCGCTTCTGGGACCCCAAAATATAGAATTTTCGAGTGTTTTGAGCCTGAATTTGAGATATAAACGGGTACAGAAGATGCATGCACATATTGACTTTGGGCACCTAAAATATCGATTTTCAGCATGATTTTGGCCTGTATTTAAAAAAAACTCTAACATGGAGTAGGCATGTACAGATCGCTTCTAGGACCCCAAAATATCGAATTTTCGGGTTTTTTGAGCCTGAATTTGAGATATAAACGGGTACTGAAGATCCATGCACATATCGACTTATGGGCACCTAAAATATCGATTTTGAGCATGTTTTGGGTCTGTATTTTGAAAAAACTCTAGCACTGACTAGGTATGTACAGATCTCTTCTATGATTCCAAAATATCAAATTTTCTGGTGTTCTGAGGTTCAATTTGGGATATAAACGGGTGCAGAAGATGAATGCACATATCGACTTTTGGGCACCTAAACGATCAAATTTTCAGTATGTTTTGGGCCTGTATTTTGAAAATACTCTAACACGGAGTAGGCATGTACAGATCGCTTCAGGGACCCCAAAATATCGAGTTTTCGAGTGTTTTGGGCCTGAATTTGAGATATCGACTTTGGGCACCTAAAATATCGATTTTTAGCATGTTTTGGGCCTATTCTTTGAAAATATTATAGCACTGAGTAGGCATGTAGAGATAACTTTTCGGACCCCAAAATATCGAATTTTCGGGTGTTTTGAGCCTGATTTTGAGATATAAACGGGTACTGAAGATGCATGCACATATTGACTTTTGGGCACCTAAAATATCGATTTTGAGCATGTTTTGTGTCTGTATCTTGAAAACATTCTACCTAGGAGTAGGTATGTACAGATCGCTTTTGTTATCCCAAAATACCGAATTTTCAAGTGTTTTGAGCCTGAATTTGAGATATAAACGCATATAGAAGATGCATGCACATATCGTCTTTTGGGCACTTAAAATATCGATTTTTAGTATGTTTTGGGCCTGTATTTTGAAAACACTCTAACACGGAGTAGGCATGTACAGATCGCTTCTTGGACCCCAAAATATCGAATTTTCAAATTGTTTTGGGCCTGAATTTGAGATATGAACTTTGGGCACCTAAAATATCGATTTTTAGCATGTTTTGGGCCTATATTTTGAAAATATTCTAGCACTGAATAGGCATGTACAGATCGCTTCTGGGACCCCAAAATATCGAATTTTCGGGTGCTTCGATCCTGAATTTGAGATATAAACGGGTACAGAAGATGCATGCACATATCGACTTTGGACACTTAATATATCGATTTTTAGCATGTTTTAAGCCTACATTATAAAAATATTTTAGCACTGAGTAGGCGTGTACAGATCGCTTCTGGGACCCCAAAATAACGAATTTATGAGTGTTTTCAGCCTGAATTTGAGATATAAACGGGTACAGAAGATGCATGCACATATTGACTTTGGGCACCTAAAATATCGATTTTCAGCATGTTTTAGGCCTGTATTTTGATAATACTCTAACACGTAGTAGGCATGTACAGATCGCTTCTGGGGCCCCAAAATATCGAATTTTCGGGTGTTTGGAGCCTTAATTTGAGATATAAATGGGTACTGAAAATGCATACACATATCGACTTTTGGGCACATATAATATCGATTTTGAGCATGTTTTGGGTCTGTATCTTGAAAACTTTTTAACTAGGAGTAGACATGTACAGATCGCTTCTAGGACCCAAAAAAACCGAATTTTCGGGTGTTTTGAGCCTGAATTTAAGATATAAACGGGTACAGAAGATGGATGCACATATCGACTTTGGACACATAAAATATCGATTTTTAGTATGTTTTGAGCCTGTATTTTGAAACAATTCTAGAACTGAGTAGGCATGTACAGATAGCTTCTGGAACCCCAAAATATCAAATTTTCGGGTGTTTTGAGGTTGAATTTGGGATATAAACGGATGCAGAAGATGCATACACATATTGACTTTGGGCACCTAAAATATCGATTTTCAGCATGTTTTAGGCCTGTATATTGAAAATACTCTAACACGGAGTGGGCATGTACAGATTGCTTCTGGGACCCCAAAATATCGAATTTTAGGGTATTTTGGGACTAAATTTAAGATATCGACTTTGGGCACCTAAAATATCGATTTTTAGCATGTTTTGGGCCTATTCTTTGAAAATATTATAGCACTGAGTATGCATGTAGAGATCACTTCTGGGACTTCAAAATATCGAATTTTATGGTGTTTTGAGCCTGAATTTGAGATATAAACGGGTACAGAAGATGCATGCACATATTGACATTGGGCACCTAAAATATCGATTTTTAGCATGTTTTGGGCCTGTGTTTTGAAAATACTCTAACACGGAGTAGGCATGTACAGATCGCTTCTAGGACCCAAAAATATCGATTTTTTGGGTGTTTTGAGGTTGAATTTGGGATATAAACGGGTGCAGAAGATGCATACACATATTGACTTTGGGCACCTAAAATATCAATTTTCAGCATGTTTTATGCTTGTATCTGAGTAGGTATGTACAGATCGCTTCTGGGACCCCAAAATATCGAATTTTATGGTGTTTTGAGCCTGAATTTGAGATATAAACGGGTACAGAAGGTGCATGCACATATTGACTTTGGGCACCTAAAATATCAATTTTCAGCATGTTTTATGCTTGTATCTGAGTAGGTATGTACATATCGCTTCTGGGACCCAAAAATATAGAATTTTTGGGTGTTTTGAGGTTGAATTTGGGATATAAACGGGTGCAGAAGATGCATACACATATTGACTTTGGGCACCTAAAACATCGATTTTTAGTATGTTTTGAGCCTGTATTTTGAAAATACTCTAACACGGAGTAGGCATGTACAGATCGCTTCTGGGACCCCAAAATATCGAATTTTTGGGTGTTTTGAGGTTGAATTTGGGAAATCGACATTGGGCACCTAAAATATCGATTTTAGCCTGTTTTGGGCCTATATTTTGAAAATATTCTAGCACTGAGTAGACATGTACAGATCGCTTCTGGGACCCCAAAATATAGAATTTTTGGGTGTTTTGAGGTTAAATTTGGGATATAAACGGATGCAGAAGATGCATACACATATTGACTTTGGGCACCTAAAATATCAATTTTCAGCATGTTTTATGCTTGTATCTGAGTAGGTATGTACAGATCGCTTCTGGGACCCCAAAATATCGAATTTTATGGTGTTTTGAGCCTGAATTTGAGATATAAACGGGTACAGAAGGTGCATGCACATATTGACTTTGGGCACCTAAAATATCGATTTTCAGCATGTTTTGGTCCTGTATTTTGAAAACATTCTACCTAGGAGTAGGCATATACAGATCGCCTCTAGGACCCAAAAATACCGAATTTTTGGGTGTTTTGAGGTTGAATTTGGGATATAAACGGGTACTGAAGATGCATACACATATTGACTTTTGGGCACCTAAAATATCGATTTTGAGTATGTTTTGGGTCTTTATCTTGAAAACATTCTAACTAGGAGTAGGCATGTACAGATCGCTTCTAGGACCCAAAAATACGGAATTTTCGGGTGTTTTGAGCCTGAATTTGAGATATAAACGGGTACGAAATATGCATGCACATATCGACTTTGGACACTTAAAATATCGATTTTTAGCATGTTTTGAGCCTTTATTTTGAAAAAAATTCAAGCACTGAGTAGGCATGTACAGATAGCTTCTGGGACCCCAAAATATCGAATTTTCGGGTGTTTTGAGGTTGAATTTGGGATATAAACAGGTGCAGAAGATGCATGCACATATTGACTCTGGGCACCTAAAATATCGATTTTCAGCATGTTTTCGTCCAGTATTTTGAAAATACTCTAACTAGGAGTAGGCATGTACAGATCGCTTCTTGGACCAAAAAATACCGAATTTTCAGATGTTTTGAGCCTGAATTTGAGATATAAACGGGTAGAGAAGATGCATGCACATATCGTTTTAGGACACTTAATATATCGATTTTTAGCATGTTTTAAGCCTATATTTTGAAAACATTCTAACACTGAGTAGGCATGTACAGATCGCTTTTTTGACCCCAAAATATAGAATTTTCGGGTGTTTTGAGCATGAATTTGAAATATAAACGGGTACAGAAGATGCATGCACATATGGAACTTGGGCACCTAAAATATCGATTTTCAGCATGTTTTGGGCCTGTATTTTAAAAATACTCTAACATGGAGCAGGCATGTACAGATCGCTTCTGGGACCCCAAAATATCGAATTTTCGATTGTTTTGAGCCTATATTTTGAAAATATTCTAGCACTGAGTAGGCATGTACAGATCGCTTCTGGGACCCCAAAATATCGAATATTCGGGTGTTTCGAGCCAGAATTTGAGATATAAACGGGTACTGAAGATCCATTCACATATCGACTTTTGGGCACCTAAAATATCGATTTTGAGCATGTTTTGGGTCTGTATTTTGAAAAAATCTAGCACTGACTAGGCATGTACAGATCTCTTCTATGACCCCAAAATATCAAATTTTCGGGAGTTTTGAGGTTGAATTTGGGATATAAAGGGGTGCAGAAGATGAATGCACATATCGACTTTTTCGCACCTAAAAGATCGATTTTCAGTATGTTTTGGGCCTGTACTTTGAAATTACTCTAACACGGAGTAGGCATGTACAGATCGCTTCTGGGACCCTAAAATATCGAATTTTCGGGTGTTTTGAGCCTGAATTTGAGATATAAACGCGTATAGAAGATGCATGCACATATCGTCTTTTGGGCACCTAAAATATTGATTTTTAGCATGTTTTGGGCCTGTATTTTGAAAATACTCAAACACGGAGTAGGCATGTACAGATCGCTTCTGGGACCCCTAAAATATCGATTTTTAGCATGTTTTGGGCCTATATTTTGAAAATATTCTAGCACTGAGTAGGCATGTACAGATCGCTTCTGGGACCCCAAAATATCGAATATTCGGGTGTTTCGAGCCAGAATTTGAGATATAAACGGGTACTGAAGATGCATGCACATAACGACTTTTGGGCACAAAAAATATCGATTTTGAGCATGTTTTTAGTCTGTATCTTCAAAACATTCTAACTAGGAGTAGGCATGTACAGATCGCTTCTAGGACCCAAAAATACAGAATTTTCGGGTGTTTTTAGCCTGAATTTGAGATATTAACGGGTACAGAAGATGCATGCACATATCGACATTGGACACTTAAAATATCGATTTTTAGCATGTTTTGAGCCTATATTTTGAAAACATTCTACCACTAAGTAGGCATGTACAGATCGCTTCTTGGACCCAAAAATATCGAAATTTCGGGTGTTTTGAGGTTGAATTTGGGATATAAACGGGTGCAGAATATACATACACTTATTGACTTTGGGCACCTAAAATATCGATTTTCAGCATATTTTGGGCCTGTATTTTGAAAATACTCTAACACGGAGTAGGCATGTACAGATAGCTTCTGGGACCCCAAAATATCGAATTTTCGGGTGTTTTGTGCCAGAATTTAAAATATAAACGGGTTCAGAAGATGCATGTACATATCAACTTTGGACACTTAAAATATAGTTTTTTAGCATGTTTTTAGCCTATAGTTTGAAAACATTCTAGCACTGAGTAGGCATGTACATATCGCTTCTGGGACCTAAAAATATCAAATTTTCGAGTGTTTTGAGGTCAAATTTGGGATATAAACGGGTGCAGAAGATGCATACACTTATTGACTTTGGGCACCTAAAATATCGATTTTCAGCATATTTTGGGCCTGTATTTTGAAAATACTCTAACACGGAGTAGGCATGAACAGATCGCTTCTGGGACCCAAAAGTATCGAATTTTCGGGTGTTTTGAGCCTGAATTTGAGATATAAACGGGTACAGAAGACGCATTCACATATCGACTTTTGGGCACCAAAAATATTGATTTTAAGCATGTTTTATGTCTGTATCTTGATAACATCCTAACTAGGAGTAGGCATGTACAGATTGCCTCTAGGACCCAAAAATACCGAATTTTCGGATTTTTTGAGCCTGAATTTGAGATATAAACGGGTACAGAAGATGCATGCACATATCAACTTTGGACACTTAAAATATCGATTTTTAGTATGTTTTCAGCCTATATTTTTAAAACATTCTAGCACTGAGTAGGCATGTACATATCGCTTCTGGAACCCAAAAATATCTAATTTTCGAGTGTTTTGAGGTCGAATTTGGGATATAAACGGGTGCAGAAGATGCATACACATATTGACTTTGGGCACCTAAAATATCAATTTTCAGCATGTTTTGGGCCTGTAATTTAAAGAAAAACTCTAACACGGAGTAGGCATGTACAGATCGCTTGTGGGACCCCAAAATATCGAATTTTCGGGAGTTTGGAGCCTGAATTTGATATATAAACGGGTACAGAAAATGCATGCACATGACTTTTGGGCACCTAAAAGATCGATTTTCAGTATGTTTTGGGCCAGTATTTTGAAAAGAATTTAACACGGAGTAGGAATGTACAGATCGCTCCTGGGACCCCAAAATATCGAATTTTAGGGTGTTATGGGCCTGAATTTGAGATATCGACTTTGGGCACCGGAAATATCGATTTGTAGCATGTTTTGGGCCAATATTTTGAAAATATTCTAGCACTGAGTAGGCATGTACATATTGCTTTTGGGACCTCAAAATATCGAATTTTTGGGTGTTTTGAGCATTAATTTGAGATATAAACGGGTACAGAAGATTCATGCACATATTGACTTTGGGCACCTAAAATATCGATTTTCAGCATGTTTTGGGCCTGTATTATGAAAATACTCTAACACGGAGTAGGCATGTACAGATCGCTCATGGGACCCCAAAATATCGAATTTTCGGGTGTTTTTGGCCTGAATTTGAGATATAAACGGGTACAGAAGATGCATGCACATATTGACTTTGGGCACCTATAATATCGATATTCAGCATGTTTTGGGCCTATATTTTGAAAATACTCTAACTAGGAGTAGGCATGTACAGATCGCTTCTGGGACCCCAAAATATAGAATTTTCGGGTGTTTGGAGCCTGAAATTGAGATATAAACGGGTACAGAAGATGTATGCACATATCGACTTTTGGGAACGTAAAAGACCGATTTTCAGTATGTTTTGGTCCTGTATATTGAAAATACTCTAACACGGAATAAGCATGTATAGATCATTTCTGGGACCCCAAAAATATAGAATTTTCGAGTGATTTGGGCCTGAATTTGAGATATCGACTTTGGGCAAATAAAATATCGATTTTTAGCATGTTTTGGGCCTATATTATGAAAATATTCTAGCACTGACTAGGCATGTACAGATCGCTACTTGGACCCCCAAATACCGAATTTTCGGGTGTTTTGAACCTGAATTTGAGATATAAACGGGTACAGAATATGCATGCACCTATTGACTTAGGGTGCCTAAAATATCGATTTTCAGCATGTTTTGGGCCTGTATTTTGAAATTACTCTAACACGGAGTAGGCATGTACAAATCGCTTCTGGGACCCCAAAATATCGAATTTTCGGGTGTTTTGAGCCAGAATTTGAGATATAAACGGGTACTGAAGATTCATGCACATAACGACTTTTGGGCACAAAAAATATCGATTTTGAGCATGTTTTTAGTCTGTATCTTCAAAACATTCTAACTAGGAGTAGGCATGTACAGATCGCTTCTAGGACTCAAAAATACAGAATTTTCGGGTGTTTTTAGCCTGAATTTGAGATATTAACGGGTACAGAAGATGCATGCACATATCGACCTTGGACACTTAAAATATCGATTTTTAGCATGTTTTGAGCCTATATTTTGAAAACATTCTAGCACTGAGTAGGCATGTACAGATCGCTTGTGGGACCCAAAAATATCGAATTTTCGGGTGTTTTGAGGTTGAATTTGGGATATAAACGGGTGCAGAATATACATACACATATTGACTTTGGGCACCTAAAATATCGATTTTCAGCATATTTTTTGCCTGGATTTTGAAAATACTCTAACACGGAGTAGGAATGTACAGATAGCTTCTGTGACCCCAAAATATCGAATTTTCGGGAGTTTGGAGCCTGAATTTGATATATAAACGGGTACAGAAGATGCATGCACATGACTTTTGGGCACCTAAAAGATCGATTTTCAGCATATTTTGGGCCTGTATTTTGAAAATACTCTAACACGGATTAGGCATGTACAGATCGCTTCTGGGACCCCAAAATATCGAATTTTCGGGTGTTTTGGGCCTGAATTTGAGATATCGACGTTGGGCAAAAGAAATATCGATTTTTAGTATTTTTTGTGCCAATAATTTGAAAATATTCTAGCACTGAGTAGGCATGTACAGATTGCTTTTGGGACCTCAAAATATCGAATTTTTGGGTGTTTTGAGCCCTAATTTGAGATATTAACGGGTACAGAAGATTCATGCACATATTGACTTTGGGCACCTAAAATATCGATTTTCAGCATGTTTTGGGCCTGTATTTTGAAAATACTCTAACACGGAGTAGGCATGAACAGATCGCTTCTGGGACCCAAAAATATCGAATTTTCGGGTATTTTGAGCCTGAATTTGAGATATAAACGTGTACTGAAGATGCATTCACATATCGACTTTTGGGCACCAAAAATATTGATTTTGAGCATGTTTTATGTCTGTATCTTGAAAACATTCTAACTAGGAGTATGCATGTACAGATTGCTTCTAGGACCCAAAAATACCGAATTTTCGGATTTTTTGAGCCTGAATTTGAGATATAAACGGGTACAAAAGGTGCATGCACATATCAACTTTTGACACTTAAAATATCGATTTTTAGCATGTTTTCAGCCTATATTTTTAAAACATTCTAGCACTGAGTTGGCATGTACATATCGCTTCTGGGACCCAAAAATATCGAATTTTCGGGTGTTTTGGGCCTGAATTTGAGATATCGACGTTGGGCACCAGAAATATCGATTTTTAGCATGTTTTGGGCCAATATTTTGAAAATATTCTAGCACTGAGTAGGCATGTACAGATTGCTTTTGGGACCTCAAAATATCGAATTTTTTAGTGTTTTGAGCCTTAATTTGAGATATAAACGGGTACTGAAGATGCATGCACATATCGACTTTTGGGCACCAAAAATATTGATTTTGAGCATGTTTTATGTCTGTATCTTGAAAACATTCTAACTAGGAGTAAGCATGTACAGATTGCCTCTAGAACCCAAAAATATCGAATTTTCGGGTGTTCTGAGCCTGAATTTGAGATATAAACGGGTACTGAAGATGCATGCACATATCGACTTTTGGGCACCAAAAATATTGATTTTGAGCATGTTTTATGTCTGTATCTTGAAAACATTCTAACTAGGAGTAGGCATGTACAGATTGCCTCGAGGACCCAAAAATATCGATTTTTCGGGTGTTTTTGGCCTCAATTTGAGATATAAACGGGTACAGAAGATGCATGCACATATTGACTTTGGGCACCTATAATATCGATATTCAGCATGTTTTGGGCCTGTATTTTGAAAATACTCTAACTAGGAGTAGGCATGTACAGATCGCTTCTGGGACCCCAAAATATAGAATTTTCGGGTGTTTGGAGCCTGAAATTGAGATATAAACGGGTACAGTAGATGCATGCACATATCGACTTTTGGGCACGTAAAAGACAGATTTTCAGTATGTTTTGGGCCTGTATATTGAAAATACTCTAACACGGAGTAGGCATGTATAGATCGTTTCTGGGACCCCAAAAATATAGAATTTTCGAGTGATTTGGGCCTGAATTTGAGATATCGACTTTGGGCACCTAAAATATCGATTTTTAGCATGTTTTGGGCCTATATTTTGAAAATATTCTAGCACTGAGTAGGCATGTACAGATCGCTACTTGGAACCCCAAATATCGAATTTTCGGGTGTTTTGAACCTGAATTTGAGATATAAACGGGTACAGAATATGCATGCACATATTGACGTAGGGTACCTAAAATATCGATTTTCAGCATGTTTTGGGCCTGTATTTTGAAATTACTCTAACACGGAGTAGGCATGTACAAATCGCTTCTGGGACACCAAAATATCGAATTTTCGGGTGTTTTGAGCCAAAATTTGAGATATAAACGGGTAATGAAGATGCATGCACATACGACTTTTGAGCACAAAAAATATCGATTTTGAGCATGTTTTTAGTCTGTATCTTCAAAACATTCTAACTAGGAGTAGGCATGTACAGATCGCTTCTAGGACCCAAAAATACAGAATTTTTGGGTGTTTTTAGCCTGAATTTAAGATATTAACGGGTACAGAAGATGCATGCACATATCGACATTGGACACTTAAAATATCGATTTTTAGCATGTTTTGAGCCTATATTTTGAAAACATTCTAGCACTGAGTAGGCATGTACAGATCGCTTGTGGGACCCAAAAATATCGAATTTTCCGGTGTTTTGAGCCTGAATATGAGATATAAACGGGTACAGAAGATGCATGCGCATATCAACTTTGGACACTTAAAATATCGATTTTTAGTATGTTTTCAGCCTATATTTTTAAAACATTCTAGCACTGAGTAGGCATGTACAGATTGCTTTTGGGACCTCAAAATATCGAATTTTGGGTGTTTTGAGCCTGAATTTGAGATATAAACGGGTACAGAAGATGCATGCACATATTGACTTAGGGTACCTAAAATATCGATTTTCAGCATATTTTGGGCCTGGATTTTGAAAATACTCTAACACGGAGTAGGCATGTACAGATCGCTTGTGGGACCCAAAAATATCGAATTTTCGGGTGTTTTGAGGTTGAATTTGGGATATAAACGGGTGCAGAATATACATACACATATTGACTTTGGGCACCTAAAATATCGATTTTCAGCATATTTTTTGCCTGGATTTTGAAAATACTCTAACACGGAGTAGGAATGTACAGATAGCCTCTGTGACCCTAAAATATCGAATTTTCGAGTGTTTTGAGCCTGAATTTCAGATATAAACGGGTACTGATGATGCATGCACATTTCGACTTTTGGGCACCTAAAATATCGATTTTGAGCATGTTTTGGTTCTGTATCTTTAAAATATTCTAACTACGAGAAGGCATGTACAGATCTCTTCTAGAACCCAAATATACCGAATTTTCGGGTGTTTTGAGCCTGAATTTGAGATATAAACGGGTACAGAAGATGCATGCACATATCAACTTTGGACACTTAAAATATCGATTTTTAGCATGTTTTAACCCTAAATTTTGAAAACATTCTAGCACTGAGTAGGCATGTACAGATCACTTCTGGGACCCAAAAATATCGAATTTTCGGGTGTTTTGAGGTTGAATTTGGGATATAAACGGGTGCAGAATATACATACACATATTGACTTTGGACACCTAAAATATCGATTTTCAGCATAATTTGGGCCTGGATTTTGAAAATACTCTAACACGGAGTAGGAATGTACAGATAGCTTCTGTGACCCCAAAATATCGAATTTTAGGGTGTTTTGTGCCTGTATTTAAAATATAAACGGGTACAGAAGATGCATGTACATATCAACTTTGGACACTTAAAATATCGATTTTTAGCATGTTTTGAGCCCATATTTTGAAAACATTCTAGCACTGAGTAGGCATGTACATATCGCTTAAGGGACCTAAAAATATCAAATTTTCGAGTGTTTTGAGGTCGAATTTGGGATATAAACGGGTGCAGAAGATGCATACACATATTGACTTTGGGCACCTAAAATATCGATTTTTAGAATGTTTTGGCCTGTATTTTTAAAATACTCTAACACGGAGAAGGCATGTACAGATCGCTTGTGGGACCCCAAAATATCGAATTTTAGGGTGTTTGGAGCCAGAATTTGATAAATAAACGGGTACAGAAGATTCATGCACATATCAACTTTGGACACTTAAAATATCGATTTTTAGCATGTTTTCAGCCTATATTTTGAAAACATTCTAGCACTGAGTAGGCATGTACATATCGCTTCTGGGACCCAAAAATATCGAATTTTCGAGTGTTTTGAGGTCGAATTTGAGATATAAACGGGTGCAGAAGATGCATACACATATTGACTTTGGGCACCTAAAATATCAATTTTCAGCATGTTTTGGGCCTGTATTTTGAAAATACTCTAACACGGAGTAGGCATGTACAGATGGCTTGTGGGACCCCAAAATATCGAATTTTCGGGTGTTTGGAGCCTGAATTTGATATATAAACGGGTACAGAAGATGCATGCACATATCGACTTTTGGGCACCTAATAGATCGATTTTCAGTATGTTTTGGGCCTGTATTTTGAAAATACTCTAACACAAAATAGGCATGTACAGATCGCTTTTGGGACCCCAAAATATCGAATTTTCGGGTGTTTTGGGCCTGAATTTGAGATATCGACTTTGGGCACCAGAAATATCGATTTTTAGCGTGTTTTGGGCCAATATTTTGAAAATATTCTAGCACTGAGTAGGCATGTACTGATTGCTTTTGGGACCTCAAAATATCGAATTTTCGGTTGTTTTGAGCCTGAATATGAGATATAAACGGGTACAGAAGATGCATGCACATATTGACTTTGGGCACCTAAAATATCGATTTTCAACATGTTTTGGGCCTGTATTTTGAAAATACTCTAACACGGAGTAGGCATTTACAGATCGCTTCTGGGACCCAAAAATATCGAATTTTCGGGTGTTTTGAGCCTGAATTTGAGATATAAACGGGTACTGAAGATGCATGCACATATCGACTTTTGGGCACCAAAAATATTGATTTTGAGCATGTTTTATGTATGTATCTTAAAAACATTCTAACTAGGAGTAGGCATGTACAGATTGCTTCTAGGACCCAAAAATACCGAATTTTCGTTTTTTTTTTTTTAGCCTGAATTTGAGATATAAACGGGTGCAGAAGATGCATGCACATATCGACTTTGGACACTTAAAATATCGATTTTTAGCATGTTTTGACCCTATATTTTGAAAACATTCTAGCACTGAGTAGGCATGTACATATCGCTTCTGGGACCCAAAAATATCGAATTTTCGGGTATTTTGAGGTCTATTTGGGATATAAACGGGTGCAGAAGATGCATATAAATATTGACTTTGGGCACATAAGATATCGATTTTCAGCATGTTTTGGGCTTGTATCTGAGTAAGCATGAACAGATCGCTTCTGGGACCCCGAAATATCGAATTTTCGTGTGTTAGGAGCCTGAATTTGAGATACAAACGGGTACAGAAGATGCATGCACATATCGACTTTTGGGCACCTAAAATATCGATTTTCAGTATGTTTTGGGCCTGTATATTGAAAATACTCTAACACGGAATAGACATGTACAGATCGTTTCTGGGACCACAAAATATAGAATTTTCGGGTGTTTTGGGCCTGAATTTGAGATATCGACTTTGGGCACCTAAAATATCAATTTTTATCATGTTTTGGGCCTATATTATGAAAATATTCTAGCACTGTGTAGGCATGTACCGATCACTACTGGGACCCCAAAATATCGAATTTTCGGGTGTTTTGAGCCTGAATTTGAGATATAAACGAGTACAGAATATGCATGCACATATTGACATTGGGCACCTAAAATATGGATTTTCAGCATGTTTTGGGCCTGTATTTTGAAAATACTCTAACACGGAGTAGGCATGTACAGATCGCTTCTGGGACCGCAAAATATCGAATTTTCAGGTGTTTTGAGCCAGAATTTGAGATATAAACGGGTACTGAAGATGCATGCACATAACGTCTTTTGGGCACAAAAAATATCGATTTTGAGCATGTTTTAAGTCTGTATCTTGAAAACATTCTAACTAGTAGTAGGCATGTACAGATCGCTTCTAGGACCCAAAAATACAGAATTTTCGGGTGTTTTGAGCCTGAATTTGAGATATTAACGTGTACAGAAGATGCATGCACATATCGACATTGGACACTTAAAATATCGATTTTTAGCATGTTTTGAGCCTATATTTTGAAGACATTCTAGCACTGAGTAGGCATGTACAGATCGCTTCTGGGACACAAAAATATAGAATTTTCGGGTGTTTTGAGGTTGAATTTTGGATATAAACGGGTGCAGAATATACATACACATATTGACTTTGGGCACCTAAAATATCGATTTTCAGCATGTTTTGGGCCTGTATCTGACTAGGCAAGTACAGATCGCTTCTGGGACCCAAAAATATCGAATTTTTGAGTATTTTGAGGTTGAATTTGGGATATAAACGGGTGCAGAAGATGAATACACATATTGACTTTGGGCACCTGAAATATAGATTTTTAGCATGTTTTGGGAATATATTTTGAAAATATTCTAGCACTAAGTAGGCATGTACAGATCGTTTCTGGGACAACAGAATATCGAATTTTCGGGTGTTCTGAGCCTAAATTTGAGATATAAACGGGTATAGAAGATGCATTCACATATCAACTTTGGACTCTTAAAATATCGATTTATAGCATGTTTTGGGCCTATATTTTGAAAATATTCTAGCACTGAGTAGGCATGTACAGATCGCTACTGGGACCCCAAAATATAGAATTTTCGGGTGTTTGGAGCCAGAATTTGAGATATAAACGGGTACTGAAGATGCATGCACATAACGACTTTTGGGCACAAAAAATATCGATTTCAGTATGTTTAGGGCCTGTATATTGAAAATACTCTAACACGGAGTAAGCATGTACAGATCGTTTCTGGGACCCCAAAATATAGAATTTTCGGGTGTTTAGGGCCTGAATTTGTGATATCGACTTTGGGCACCTAAAATATCGATTTATAGCATGTTTTTGGGCCTATATTTTGAAAATATTCAAGCACTGAGTAGGCATGTACAGATCGCTACTGGGACCCCAAAATATAGAATTTTCGGGTGTTTTGAGCCAGAATTTGAGATATAAACGGGTACTGAAGATGCATGCACATAACGACTTTTGGGCACAAAAAATATCGATTTTGAGCATGTTTTAAGTCTGTATCTTTAAAAAAACATTCTAACTAGGAGTAGGCATGTACAGATCGCTTCTAGGACCCAAAAATACAGAATTTTCGGGTGTTTTGAGCCTGTATTTGAGATATTAACGGGTACAGAAGATGCATGCACATATCGACATTGGACACTTAAAATATCGATTTTTAGCATATTTTGGGCCTGAATTTTGAAAATACTCTAACACGGACTAGGCATGTACAGATAGCTTCTAGGACCCCAAAATATCGAATTTTCGGGTGTTTTGTGCCTGAATTTAAAATACAAACGGGTACAGAAGATGAATGCACATATCAACTTTGGACTCTTAAAATATCGATTTTTAGCATGTTTTCAGCCTATATTTTGAAAACATTCTAGCACTGAGTAGGTATGTACATATCGCTTCTGGGACCCAAAAATATCGAATTTTCGAGAGTTTTGAGGTCGAATTTGGGATATAAACGGGTGCAGAAGATGCATACACATATTGACTTTGCGCACCTAAAATATCAATTTTCAGCATGTTTTGGGCCTGTATTTTGAAAATACTCTAACACGGAGTAGGCATGTACAGATCGCTTGTAGGTCCCGAAAATATCGAATTTTCGGGTGTTTGGAGCCAGAATTTGATATATTAACGGGCACAGAAGATGCATGCACATATCGACTTTTGGGCACCTAAAAGATTGATTTTCAGGATGTTTTGGGCCTGTATTTTGAAGAGACTCTAACACGGAGTAGGCATGTACAGAACGCTTCTGGGATCCCAAAATATCGAATTTTCGGGTGTTTTGGGCCTAAATTTGAGATATCGACTTTTGTACCTAAAATATCGATTTTTAGCATGTTTTGGGCCTATATTTTGAAAATATTCTAGTACTGAGTTGGCATGTACAGATCGCTTCTGGGACCCCAAAATATCGAATTTTCGGGTGTTTAGAGCCTGAATTTGAGATATAAACGGGCACTGAAGATGCATGCACATTTTGACTCTTGGGCTCCTAAAATATCGATTTTCAGCATGTTTTGGGCCTATATTTTGAAAATACTCTAACACGGAGTAGGCATGTACAGATCGCTTCTAGTACCCCAAAATATCGAACTTTCGGGTGTTTTGAGCCTGAATTTGATATATAAACGGGTACTGAAGATGCATGCACATATCGTATTTTGGGCACCTAAAATATCGATTTTGAGCATGTTTTCGGTCTGTATCTTGACAACATTCTAACTAGGAGTAGGCATGTACAGTTTCTTCTAGGACCCAAAAATATTGAATTTTCGGGTTTTTTGAACCTGAATTTGAGATATAAACGTGTACAAATGATGCATACACATATCGACTTCAGACACTTAAAATATCGATTTTTAGCATGTTTTAAGCCTATATTTTAAAAACATTCTAGCACTGAGTAGGCATGTACAGATCACTTCTAGGACCCAAAAATATCAAATTTTTGGGTGTTTTGAGGTTGAATTTGGGATATAAACGGGTGCAGAAGATGCATACACATATTGACTTTGGGCACCTAAAATATCGATTTTCAGCATGTTTTGGGCCTGTATCTGAGTAGGCATGTACAGATCGCTTCTGGGACTCCAAAATATCGAATTTTTGAGTGTTTAGAGCCTGAATTTGAGATATAAACGGGTACAGAGGATGCATGCACATATCGACTTTTGGGTACCTAAAAGATCGATTTTTAGTATGTTTTGTCCCTGTATTTTGAAAATACTCTAACACGGAGTAGGCATGTACAGATAGCTTCTGGGACCCCAAAATATCGAATTTTCGGGTGTTTTGGGCCTAAATTTGAGATGTCGACTTTGGGCACCTAAAATATCGATTTTTAGCATGTTTTGGGCATATATTTTGAAAATATTCTAGTACTGAGTTGGCATGTACAGATCGCTTCTGGGACCCCAAAATATCGAATTTTCGGGTGTTTTGAGCCTGAATTTGAGATTTAACGGGTACTGAAGATGCATGCACATTTTGATTTTTGGGCACCTAAAATATCCATTTTCAGCATGTTTTCGGCCTATATTTTGAAAATACTCTAACACGGAGTAGGCATGTACGGATCGCTTCTAGTACCCCAAAATATCGAATTTTCGAGTGTTTTGAGCCTGAATTTGAGATATAAACGGGTTCTGAAAATGCATGCACATAACGACTTTTGGGCACCAAAAATATCGATTTTCAGCATGTTTTGGGTCTGTAATTTGAAAAAATTCTAGCACTGAGTAGGCATTTACAAATCGCTTCTGGAACCCAAAAATATCGAATGTTCAGGTGTTTTGAGGTTAAATTTGGGATATAAATGGGTGAAAAAGATGCATACACATAATGTCTTTGGGCACCTAAAATATCGATTTTTAGCATGTTTTGGGCCTGTATCTGAGTAGGCATGTACAGATCGCTTCTGGGACCCCAAAATATCGAATTTTCTGGTGTTTTGAGCCTGAATTTGAGATATAAACGAGTACAGAAGATGCATGAACATATTGACTTTGGGCACCTAAAATATCGATTTGCAGCATGCTTTGGGCCTGTATTTTGAAAATACTCTAACACGGAGTAGGCATGTACAGATCGCTTCTGGGACCCCAAAATATCGAATTTTCGGGTGTTTTGAGCCTGAATTTGAGGTATAAACGGGTACTGAAGATTCATGCACATATCGACTTTTGGGCACCAAAAATATTGATTTTGAGCATGTTTTGGGTCTGTATCTTGAAAACATTCTAACTAGGAATAGGCATGTACAGATCGCTTCTGGGACCCAAAATATCAAATTTTCGGGTGTTTTGAGCATGAATTTGAGATATAAACAAGTACAGAATATGAATGCACATATTGACTTTGGGCACCTAAAATATCGATTTTCAGCACGTTTTGGGCCTGTATTTTTAAAATACTGTAACACGGAGTAGGAATGAACAGAACGCTTCTAGGACCCAAAAATACCGAATTTTCGGGTGTTTTGAGCCTGAATTTGAGATATAAACGGGTACAGAAGATGCATGCACATATCGACTTTGGACACTTAAAATATCGATTTTTAGCATGTTTTGAGCCTATATTTAGAAAACATTCTAGCACTGAGTAGGCATTTACAAATCGCTTCTGGGACCAAAAAATATCGAATTTTCGGGTATTTTGTGGTTGAATTTGGGATATAAACGGGTGCAGAAGATGCATACACATATTGACTTTGGGCACCTAAAATATCGATTTTTAGCATGTTTTGGACCTGTATTTTGAAAATACTCTAACACGGAGTAGGCATGTACTGATCGCATCTGGGAACCAAAAATATCGAATTTTCGTGTGTTTTTAACCTGGATTTGAGATATATACGGGTACTGAAGATGCATGCACATATCGACTTTTGGGCACCAAATATATTGATTTTGAGCATGTTTTGGGTCTGCATTTTAAAAACATTCTAACTTGGAATAGGCATGTACAGATCGCTTCTAGGACCCAAAAATATCGAATTTTCGGGTGTTTTGAGCCTGAATTTGCGATATAAACGAGTACTGAAGATTCATGCACATATCGACTTTGGGCACCTAAAATATCGATTTTCAGCATGTTTTGGGCATGTATCTGACTAGGCATGTACAGATCGCATTTGAGCCTTAATTTGAGATATAAACGGGTACAGAAGATGAATGCACATATCGACTTTTGGGCACCAAAATGATCGATTTTCAGTATGTTTTGGGCCTGTATTTTAAAAATACTCTAACACGGAGTAGGCATGTACAGATCGCTTCTGGGACCCCAAAATATCGAATCTTTGGGTGTTTTGGGCCTGAATTTGAGATATCGACTTTGGGCACCTAAAATATCGATTTTTAGCATGTTTTGAGCCTATATTTTGAAAACATTCTAGCACTGAGTAGGCATTTACAAATCGCTTCTGGGACCAAAAAATATCGAATTTTCGGGTATTTTGTGGTTGAATTTGGGATATAAACGGGTGCAGAAGATGCATACCCATATTGACTTTGGGCACCTAAAATATCGATTTTCAGCCTGTTTTGGGCCTGTATTTTGAAAATACTCTTACACGGAGTAGGCATGTACTGATCGCTTCTGGGACCCCAAAATATCGAACTTTCGAGTGTTTTGAGCCTGAATTTGAGATATAAACGGGTACTGAAAATGCATGCACATATCGACTTTTGGGCACCAAATATATTGATTTTGAGCATGTTTTGGGTCTGTATCTTAAAAACATTCTAACTTGGAATAGGCATGTAAAGATCGCTTCTAGGACCCAAAAATATCGAATTTTTGGGTGTTTTGAGGTTGAATTTGGGATATAAACGGGTGCAGAAGATGCATACACATATTGACTTTGGGCACCTATAATATCGATTTTCAGCATGTTTTTGGCCTGTATCTGAGTAGGCATGTACAGATCGCTTATGGGACCCCAAAATATCGAATTTTCGGGTGTTTGGAGCCTGAATTTGAGATAAAAACGGGTACAGAGGATGCATGCACATATCGACTTTTGGGTACCTAAAAGATCGATTTTCAGTATGTTTTGGGCCTGCATTTTGAAAATACTCTAACACGGAGTAGGCATGTACAGATCGCTTCTGGGATCCCAAAATATCGAATTTTCGGGTGTTTTGGGCCTGAATTTGAGATATCGACTTTGGGCACCTAAAATATCGATTTTTAGCATGTTTGGGCCTATATTTTGAAAATAATCTAGCACTGAGTAGGCATGTACAGATCGCTTCTGGAACCCCAAAATATCGAATTTTCGGGTGTTTTGAGCCTGAATTTGAGATATAAACGGTTACTGAAGATGCTTGCACATATCGACTTTTGGGCACCTAAAATATCGATTTTCAGCATTTTTTGGGCCTGTATTTTGAAAATACTCTAACACGGAGTAGGCATGTACAGATCGCTTCTAGGACACTTAAATGTCGAACTATCGGGTGTTTTGAGCCTGAATTTGAGATATAAACGGGTACTAAAGATGCATGTACATATCGACTTTTGGGACCCTAAAATATCGATTTTGAGCATGTTTTGGGTTTGTATCTTGGAAACATTCTAACTAGGATTAGGCATGTACAGATCGCTTCTAGGACCAAAAAATACCAAATTTTAGGGTGTTTTGAGCCTGAATTTAAGATATAAACGTGTACAGAAGATGAATGCATATATCGACTTTGGAAACTAAAAATATCGATTTTTAGCATGTTTTAAGCCTATATTTTGAAAACTTTCTAGCACTGAGTAGGCATGTACAGATCGCTTCTAGGACCCAAAAATATCGAGTTTTCGGGTGTTTTGAGGTTGAATTTGGAATATAAATGGGTACAGAAGATACATACACATATTGACTTTGGGCACCTAAAATATCGATTTTCAGCATGTTTTTGGCCTGTATCTGAGTAGGCATGTACAGATCGCTTCTGGGACCCCAAAATATCGAATTTTCGGGTGTTTGGAGCCTGAATTTGAGATATAAGCGGGTACAGAGGATGAATGCACGTATCGACTTTTGGGTACCAAAAACATCGATTTTCAATATGTTTTGGACCTGTACTTTGAAAATACTCTAACACGGAGTAGGCATGTACTGATCGCTTCTGGGACAACAAAATATCGAATTTTCGGGTGTTTTGGGCCTGAATTTGAGATATCGACTTTGGGCACCTAAAATATCGATTTTTAGCATGTTTTGGGCCTATATTTTGAAAATATTCTAGCACTGAGTAGGCATGTACAGGTCGCTTCTGGGACCCCAAAATATCGAATTTTCGGGTGTTTTGAGCCAGAATTTGAGATATAAAAGGGTACAGAAGATGCATGCACATATTGACTTTGGTCACCTAAAATATCGATTTTAAGCATGTTTTGGGCCTGTATTTTGAAAATACTCTAACAGGAGTAGGCATGTACAGATTGCTTCTAGGACCCAACAATATTGAATTTTCGGTTGCTTTGAGCCTGAATTTGAGATATAAACGGGTACGGAAGATACATGCACATATCGACTTTGGACACTTAAAATATCGATTTTTAGCATGTTTTGAGCCTATATTTTGAAAACATTCTAGCACTGACTAGGCTTTTACAAATCGTTTTTGGGACCCTTAAATATCGAACTTTCGGGTGTTTTGAGGTTTAATTTGAGATATAAACGGGTACTAAAGATGCATGTACATATTGACTTTTGGGACCCTAAAATATCGATTTTGACCATGTTTTGGGTTTGTATCTTGGAAACATTCTAACACGGAGTAGGCATGTACAGATCGCTTCTAGGACCCAAAAATACCAAATTTCAGTGTGTTTTGAGCCTGAATTTGAGATATAAACGTGTACAGAAGATGCATGCACATATCGACTTTTAAAACTAAAAATATCGATTTTTAGCATGTTTTGAGCCTATATTTTGAAAACATTCTAGCACTGAGTAGGCATGTACAGATAGCTTCTAGGACCCAAAAATATCGAGTTCTTGGGTGTTTTGAGGTTGAATTTGGAATATAAACGGGTGCAGAAGATGCATACACATATTGACTTTGGGCACCTAAAATATCCATTTTCAGCATGTGTTTGGCCTGTATCTGATTAGGCATGTACAGATCGCATCTGGGACCCCAAACTATCGAATTTTCGGGTGTTTTGGGCCTGAATTTGAGATATCGACTTTGGGCACCTAAAATATCGATTTTTAGCATGTTTTGGGCCTATATTTTGAAATGTACAGATCGCTTCCGAGACCCCAAAATATCGAATTTTCGAGCGTTTTGAGCCAGAATTTGAGATATAAATGGGTACTAAAGATGCATGTACATATCGACTTTTGGGACCCTAAAATATCGATTTTGAGCATGTTTTGGGTTTGTATCTTGGAAACATTCTAACTAGGAGTAGGCATGTACAGATCGCTTCTAGGACCAAAAAATACCAAATTTTAGTGTGTTTTGAGCCTGAATTTAAGATATAAACGTGTACAGAAGATGAATGCATATATCGACTTTGGAAACTAAAAATATCGATTTTTAGCATGTTTTAAGCCTATATTTTGAAAACATTCTAGCACTGAGTAGGCATGTACAGATCTCTTCTAGGACCCAAAAATATCGAGTTTTGGGTGTTTTGAGGTTGAATTTGGAATATAAACGGGTACAGAAGATACATACACATATTGACTTTGGGCACCTAAAATATCGATTTTCAGCATGTTTTTGGCCTGTATCTGAGTAGGCATGTACAGATCGCTTCTGGGACTCCAAAATATCGAATTTTCGGGTGTTTGGAGCCTGAATTTGAGATATAAACGGGTACAGACGATGAATGCACATGTCGACTTTTGGGTACCAAAAATATCGATTTTCAATATGTTTTGGACCTGTACTTTGAAAATACTCTAACACGGAGTAGGCATGTACTGATCGCTTCTGGGACCCCAAAATATCGAATATTCGGGTGTTTTGGGCCTGAATTTGAGATATCGACTTTGGGCACCTAAAATATCGATTTTTAGCATGTTTTGGGCCTATATTTTGAAAATATTCTAGCACTGAGTAGGCATGTACAGGTCGCTTCTGGGACCCCAAAATATCGAATTTTCGGGTGTTTTGAGCCAGAATTTGAGATATAAAAGGGTACAGAAGATGCATGCACATATTGACTTTGGTCACCTAAAATATCGATTTTAAGCATGTTTTGGGCCTGTATTTTGAAAATACTCTAACAGGAGTAGGCATGTACAGATTGCTTCTGGGACCCAACAATATTGAATTTTCGGTTGCTTTGAGCCTGAATTTGAGATATAAACGGGTACAGAAGATGCATGCACATATCGACTTTGGACACTTAAAATATCGATTCTTAGCATGTTTTGAGCCTATATTTTGAAAACATTCTAGCACTGAGTAGGCTTTTACAAATCGTTTTTGGGACCCAAAAATATCGAGTTTTCGGGTGTTTTGAGGTTTAATTTGGGATATAAATGGGTGCAGAAGATGCATACACATAATGTTTTTGGGCACTTAAAATATCGATTTTCAGCATGTTTTGGGTCTGTATCTGTGTAGGCATGTAAAGATCGCTTCTGGGACTCAGAAATGTCGAATTTTTGGGTGTTTGGAGGTTGAATTTGAGATATAAACGGGTACAGAAGATGCATGCACATATCGACTTTTGGGCACCTAAAATATCGATTTTCAGCATGTTTTGGGCCTGTATTTTGAAAATACTCTAACAGGAGTAGGCATGTAGAGATTGCTTCTAGGACCCAACAATATTGAATTTTCGGTTGTTTTGAGCCTGAATTTGAGATATAAACGTGTACCGAAGATGCATGCACATATCGACTTTAGACACTTAAAATATCGATTTTTAGCATGTTTTGTGCCTATATTTTGAAAACATTCTAGCACAGAGTAGGCATGTACAGATCGCTTCTAGGACCCAAAAATATCGAATTTTTGGGTGTTTTGAGGTTGAATTTGGGATATAAACGGGTGCAGAAGATGCATACACATATTGACTTTGGGCACCTATAATATCGATTTTCAGCACGTTTTGGGCCTGTACCTGAGTAGGCATGTACAGATCGCTTCTGGTACCCCAAAATATTGAATTTTCGGGTGTTTGGAGCCTGAATTTGAGGTAAAAACGGGTACAGAGGATGCATGCACATATCGACTTTTGGGTACCTAAAAGATCGATTTTTAGTATGTTTTGGGCCTGTATTTTGAAAATACTCTAACACGGAGTAGGCATGTACAGATCGCTTCTGGGACCCCAAAATATCGAATTTTCGGGTGTTTTGGGACTGAATTTAAGATATCGGCTTTGGGCACCTAAAATATCGATTTTTAGCATGTTTTGGGCCTATATTTTAAAAATATTCTAGCACTGAGTAGGCATGTACAGACTGCTTCGGGAACCCCAAAATATCGAATTTTCGGGTGTTTTGAGCCTGAATTTTAGATATAAACGGGTACTGAAGATGCTTGCACATATCGACTTTTGGGCACCTAAAATATCGATTTTCAGCATGTTTTGGGCCTGTATTTTGAAATTACTCTAACACGGAGTAGGCATGTACAGATCGCTTCTGGGACCCTTAAATATCGAACTTTCGGGTGTTTTGAACCTGAATTTGAGATATAAAAGGGTACTGAAGATGCATGCACATATTGACTTTGGAAACTTAAAATATCGATTTTTAGCATGTTTTGAGCCTATATTTTGAAAAAATTCTAGCACTGAGTAGGCATGTACAGATCGCTTCTAGGACCCAAAAAAATCGTGTTTTCGGGTGTTTTGAGGTTTAATTTGGGATATAAACGGGTGCAGAAGATTCATACACATATTGACTTTGGGCACCTAAAATATCGATTTTCAGCATGTTTTTGGCCTGTATCGGAGTAGGCATGTACAGATCGCTTCTAGGACCCCAAAATATCGAATTTTCGGGTGTTTGGAGCATGAATTTGAGATATAAACGGGTACAGAGGATGCATGAACATATCGACTTTTGGGTAGCTAAAACATCGATTTTCAGTATGTTTTGGACCTGTATTTTGAAAATACTCTAACACAGAGTAGGCATGTACAGATCGCTTCTAGGACCCAAAAATATCGAGTTTTTGGGTGTTTTGAGGTTGAATTTGGAATATAAACGGGTGCAGAAGATGCATACACATATTGACTTTGGGCACCTAAAATATCCATTTTCAGCATGTTTTTGCCCTGTATCTGATTAGGCATGTACAGATCGCATCTGGGACCCCAAAATATCGAATTTTCGGGTGTTTTGGGCCTGAATTTGAGATATCGACTTTGGGCACATAAAATATCGATTTTTAGCATGTTTTGGGCCTATATTTTGAAATGTACAGATCGCTTCCGAGACCCCAAAATATCGAATTTTCGAGTGTTTTGAGCCAGAATTTGATATATAAATGGGTACAGAAGATGCATGCACATATTGACTTTGGGCACCTAAAATATCGATTTTCAGCATGTTTTGGGCCTGTATTTTGAAAATACTCTAACACGGAGTAGGCATGTACAGATCGCTCCTGGGACCCAAAAATATCGAATTTTCGGGTGTTTTGAGGTTGAATTTGGGATATAAACATTTGCAGAAGATGCGTACACATATTGACTCTGGGCACCTAAAATATCGATTTTCAGCATGTTTTGGGCCTGTATCTTGGTAGGCATGTACAGATTGCTTCTGTGACCCCAAAATATCGAATTTTCGGGTGTTTGGAGCCTGAATTTGAGATATAAACGGATACAGAAGATGCATGCACATATTGACTTTGGACACCTAAAATATCGATTTTTAGCATGTTATGGGACTGTATTTTGAAAATACTCTAACACGGAATAAGCATGTACAGATCGCTTCTAGGACCCAAAAATACCAAATTTTAGGGTGTTTTGAGCCTGAATTTGAGATATAAACGTGTACAGAAAATGCATGCACATATTGACTTTGGAAACTTAAAATATCGATTTTTAGCATGTTTTGAGCCTATATTTTGAAAAAATTCTAGCACTGAGTAGGCATGTACAGATCGCTTCTAGGACCCAAAAATATCGTGTTTTCGGGTGTTTTGAGGTTTAATTTGGGATATAAACGGGTGCAGAAGATTCATACACATATTGACTTTGGGCACCTAAAATATCGATTCTCAGCATGTTTTTGGCCTGTATCGGAGTAGGCATGTACAGATCGCTTCTAGGACCCCAAAATATCGAATTTTCGGGTGTTTGGAGCCTGAATTTGAGATATAAACGGGTACAGAGGATGCATGCACATATCGACTTTTGGGTAGCTAAAACATCGATTTTCAGTATGTTTTGGACCTGTATTTTGAAAATACTCTAACACGGAGTAGGCATGTACAGATCGCTTCTGGGACCCCAAAATATCGAATTTTCGGGTGTTTTGGGCCTGAATTTGAGATATTGACTTTGGGCACCTAAAATATCGATTTTTAGCATGTTTTGGGCCTATATTTTGAAAATATTCTAGCACTGAGTAGGCATGTACAGATCGCTTCTGGGACCCCAAAATATCGAATTTTCAGGTGTTTTGAGCCAGAATTTGAGATATAAAAGGGTACAGAAGATGCATGCACATATTGACTTTGGGCACCTAAAATATCGATTTTCAGCATGTTTTGGGCCTGTATTATGAAAATACTCTAACGCGGAGTAAGCATGTACAGATCGCTTCTAGGACCCAAAAATACCAAATTTTCGGGTGTTTTAAGCCTGAATTTGAGATATAAACGGGTACAGAAAATGCATGCACATATTGACTTTGGGCACCTATAATATCGATTTTCAGCATGTTTTGGGGCTGTATTTTGAAAATACTCTAACACGGAGTAGGCATGTACAGATCGCTTCTGTGACCCAAAAATATCGAATTTTCGGGTGTTTTGAGCCTGAATTTGAGATATAAACGGGTACTGAAGATGCATGCACAGATCGACTTTTCGGCACCTAAAATATCGATTTTGAGCATGTTTTGGTCCTATAATTTCAAAATATTCTAGCACTGAGTAGGCATGTACAGATCGTTTCTGGGACCCCAAAATATCGAATTTTCGGGTGTTTTAAGCCTGAATTTGAGATATAAACGGCTATAGAAAATGCATGCACATATTGACTTTGGGCACCTATAATATCGAATTTCAGCATGTTTTGGGGCTGTATTTTGAAAATACTCTAACACGGAGTAGGCATGTACAGATCGCTTCTGGGACCCAAAAATATCGAATTTTCGTGTGATTTGAGGTTGAATTTGGGATATAAACGTTTGCAGAAAATACATACACATATTGACTCTGGGCACCTAAAATATCGATTTTCAGCATGTTTTGGGCCTGTATCTGGGTAGGCATGTACAGATTGGTTCTGTGACCCCAAAATATCGAATTTTCGGGTGTTTGGAGCCTGAATTTGAGATATAAACGAATACAGAAGATGCATGCACATATTGACTTTGGACACCTAAAATTTCGATTTTCAGCATGTTATGGGACTGTATTTTGAAAATACTCTAACACGGAGTAAGCATGTACAGATCGCTTCTAGGACCCAAAAATACCAAATTTTCGGGTGTTTTAAGCCTGAATTTGAGATATAAACGGGTACAGAAAATGCATGCACATATTGACTTTGGGCACCTATAATATCGATTTTCAGCATGTTTTGGGGCTGTATTTTGAAAATACTCTAACACGGAGTAGGCATGTACAGATCGCTTCTGGGACCCAAAAATATAGAATTTTCGTGTGATTTGAGGTTGAATTTGGGATATAAACGTTTGCAGAAGATGCATACACATATTGACTCTGGACACCTAAAATATCGATTTTCAGCATGTTTTGGGCCTGTATCTGGGTAGGCATGTACAGATTGCTTCTGTGACCCCAAAATATCAAATTTTCGGGTGTTTGGAGCCTGAACTTGAGATATAAACGGATACAGAAGATGCATGCACATATTGACTTTGGAAACTTAAAATATCGATTTTTAGCATATTTTGAGCCTATATTTTGAAAACATTCTAGCACTGAATAGGCATGTACAGATCGCTTCTAGGACCCAAAAATATCGAGTTTTTGGGTGTTTTGAGGTTGAATTTGGGATAAAACGGGTGCAGAAGATGCATACACATATTGACTTTGGGCACCTAAAATATCGATTATCAGCATGTTTTTGGCCTGTATCTGAGTAGGCATGTACAGATCGCTTCTGGGACCCCAAAATAACGAATTTTCGGGTGTTTGGAGCCTGAATTTGAGATATAAACGGGTACAGAGGATGCATGCACATATCGACTTTTGGGTACCTAAGAGATCGATTTTTCAGTATGTTTTGGGCCTGTATTTTGAAAATACTTTAACACGGAGTAGGCATGCACAGATCGCTACTGGGACCCTAAAATATTGAATTTTCGGGTGTTTTGGGCCTGAATTTGAGATATCGACTTTGGGCACCTATAATATCGATTTTTAGCATGTTTTGGGCCTATATTTTAAAAATATTCTAGCACTGAGTAGACATGTACAGATCGCTTCTGGGACCCCAAAATATCGAATTTTCGGGTGTTTTGAGCCAAAATTTGAGATATAAAGGGTACAGAAGATGTATGCACATATTGACTTTGGGCACCTATAATATCGATTTTCAGCATGTTTTGGGGCTGTATTTTGAAAATACTTTGACACGGAATGGGCATTTACAGATCACTTCTGGGACACAAAAATATCGAATTTTCGGATGTTTTGAGCCTGAATTTGAGATATAAACAGGTACTGAAGATGCATGCACATATCGTCTTTTAGGCACCTAAAATATCGATTTTGAGAAATGTTTTGGGTCTGTATCTTGAAAACATTCTAACTAGGAGTAGGCATGTACAGATCGCTTCTAGGACCCAATAATACCGAATTTTTGGGTGTTTTGAGTTTGAATTTGAGATGTAAACGGGTACAGAAGATGCATGCATCTTAAAATATCGATTTTAGCATGTTTTAAGCCTATTTTTTGAAAACCTTCTAGCACTGAGTAGGCATGTAAAGATCGCTTCTAGGACCCAAAAATACCGAATTTTTGGGTGTTTTGAGCCTGAATTTGAGATATAAACAGGTACAGAAGATGCTTGCACATATCGACTTTGGGCACTTAAAATATCGATTTTCTGTATGTTTTTGGGCCTGTACTTTGAAAATACTCTAACACGGAGTAGGCATGTAGAAGATCTCTTCTGGGACACAAAAATATCACATTTTCGGGTGTTTTGGGCCTGAGTTTGAGATATCGACTTTGGGCACCTAAAATATCGATTTTTAGCATGTTTTGGGCCTATATTTTGAAAATATTCTTGCACTGAGTAGGCATGTACAGATCGCTTCTTTGACCCCAAAATATCGAATTTTCGGGTGTTTTGAGCCTATTTTTTGAAAACCTTCGAGCACTGAGTAGGCATGTACAGATCTCTTCGATGACCAAAAAATATCGAGTTTTCGGGTGTTTTGAGGTTGAATTTGGGATATAAACGGGTGCAGAAGATGCATACACATATTGACTTTGGGCACCTAAAATATCGATTTTCAGCATGTTTTTGGCCTGTATCTGAGTAGGCATGTGCAGATCGTTTTTAGGACCCCAAAATATCGAATTTTCGGGTGCTTAGAGCCTGAATTTGAGATATAAACGGGTACAGAGGATGCATGCACATATCGACTTTTGGGTACCTAAAAGATCGATTTTTAAGTATGTTTTGGGCCTGTATTTTGAAAATACTTCAACACGGAGTAGGCATGTACAGATCGCTTCTGGGACCCCAAAATATCGAATTTTCGGGTGTTTTGGGCCTGAATTTGAGATATCGAGTTTGGGCACCTAAAATATCGATTTTGAGCATGTTTTGGGCCTATATTTTGAAAATATTCTAGAACTGAGTAGGCATGTACGCTTCGCTTCTGGGACCTCAAAATATCGAATTTTCGGGTGTTTTGAGCCTGAATTTGAGATATAAACGGGTACAGAAGATTCTTGCACATATCGACTTTGGGCACCTAAAATATCGATTTTCAGCATGTTTTTGGCCTGTATTTTGAAAATACTCTAACACGGAGTAGGCATGTACAGATTGCTTCTGGGACCCAAAAATATCGAATTTTTGTGTGATTTGAGGTTGAATTTGGGATATAAACGTTTGCAGAAAATACATACACATATTGACTCTGGGCACCTAAAATATCGATTTTCAGCATGTTTTGGGCCTGTATCTGGGTAGGCATGTACAGATTGCTTCTGTGACCCCAAAATATCAAATTTTCGGGTGTTTGGAGCCTGAACTTGAGATATAAACGGATACAGAAGATGCATGCACATATTGACTTTGGAAACTTAAAATATCGATTTTTAGCATGTTTTGAGCCTATATTTTGAAAACATTCTAGCACTGAATAGGCATGTACAGATCGCTTCTAGGACCCAAAAATATCGAGTTTTTGGGTGTTTTGAGGTTGAATTTGGGATAAAACGGGTGCAGAAGATGCATACACATATTGACTTTGGGCACCTAAAATATCGATTATCAGCATGTTTTTGGCCTGTATCTGAGTAGGCATGTACAGATCGCTTCTGGGACCCCAAAATAACGAATTTTCGGGTGTTTGGAGCCTGAATTTGAGATATAAACGGGTACAGAGGATGCATGCACATATCGACTTTTGGGTACCTAAGAGATCGATTTTTCAGTATGTTTTGGGCCTGTATTTTGAAAATACTTTAACACGGAGTAGGCATGCACAGATCGCTACTGGGACCCTAAAATATTGAATTTTCGGGTGTTTTGGGCCTGAATTTGAGATATCGACTTTGGGCACCTATAATATCGATTTTTAGCATGTTTTGGGCCTATATTTTAAAAATATTCTAGCACTGAGTAGACATGTACAGATCGCTTCTGGGACCCCAAAATATCGAATTTTCGGGTGTTTTGAGCCAAAATTTGAGATATAAAGGGTACAGAAGATGTATGCACATATTGACTTTGGGCACCTATAATATCGATTTTCAGCATGTTTTGGGGCTGTATTTTGAAAATACTTTGACACGGAATAGGCATTTACAGATCACTTCTGGGACACAAAAATATCGAATTTTCGGATGTTTTGAGCCTGAATTTGAGATATAAACAGGTACTGAAGATGCATGCACATATCGTCTTTTAGGCACCTAAAATATCGATTTTGAGAAATGTTTTGGGTCTGTATCTTGAAAACATTCTAACTAGGAGTAGGCATGTACAGATCGCTTCTAGGACCCAATAATACCGAATTTTTGGGTGTTTTGAGTTTGAATTTGAGATGTAAACGGGTACAGAAGATGCATGCATCTTAAAATATCGATTTTAGCATGTTTTAAGCCTATTTTTTGAAAACCTTCTAGCACTGAGTAGGCATGTAAAGATCGCTTCTAGGACCCAAAAATACCGAATTTTCGGGTGTTTTGAGCCTGAATTTGAGATATAAACAGGTACAGAAGATGCTTGCACATATCGACTTTGGGCACTTAAAATATCGATTTTCTGTATGTTTTTGGGCCTGTACTTTGAAAATACTCTAACACGGAGTAGGCATGTAGAAGATCTCTTCTGGGACACAAAAATATCACATTTTCGGGTGTTTTGGGCCTGAGTTTGAGATATCGACTTTGGGCACCTAAAATATCGATTTTTAGCATGTTTTGGGCCTATATTTTGAAAATATTCTTGCACTGAGTAGGCATGTACAGATCGCTTCTTTGACCCCAAAATATCGAATTTTCGGGTGTTTTGAGCCTATTTTTTGAAAACCTTCGAGCACTGAGTAGGCATGTACAGATCTCTTCGATGACCAAAAAATATCGAGTTTTCGGGTGTTTTGAGGTTGAATTTGGGATATAAACGGGTGCAGAAGATGCATACACATATTGACTTTGGGCACCTAAAATATCGATTTTCAGCATGTTTTTGGCCTGTATCTGAGTAGGCATGTGCAGATCGTTTTTAGGACCCCAAAATATCGAATTTTCGGGTGCTTAGAGCCTGAATTTGAGATATAAACGGGTACAGAGGATGCATGCACATATCGACTTTTGGGTACCTAAAAGATCGATTTTTAAGTATGTTTTGGGCCTGTATTTTGAAAATACTTCAACACGGAGTAGGCATGTACAGATCGCTTCTGGGACCCCAAAATATCGAATTTTCGGGTGTTTTGGGCCTGAATTTGAGATATCGAGTTTGGGCACCTAAAATATCGATTTTGAGCATGTTTTGGGCCTATATTTTGAAAATATTCTAGAACTGAGTAGGCATGTACGCTTCGCTTCTGGGACCTCAAAATATCGAATTTTCGGGTGTTTTGAGCCTGAATTTGAGATATAAACGGGTACAGAAGATTCTTGCACATATCGACTTTGGGCACCTAAAATATCGATTTTCAGCATGTTTTTGGCCTGTATTTTGAAAATACTCTAACACGGAGTAGGCATGTACAGATCGCTTCTGGGACCCAAAAATATCGAATTTTTGTGTGATTTGAGGTTGAATTTGGGATATAAACGTTTGCAGAAAATACATACACATATTGACTCTGGGCACCTAAAATATCGATTTTCAGCATGTTTTGGGCCTGTATCTGGGTAGGCATGTACAGATTGCTTCTGTGACCCCAAAATATCAAATTTTCGGGTGTTTGGAGCCTGAACTTGAGATATAAACGGATACAGAAGATGCATGCACATATTGACTTTGGAAACTTAAAATATCGATTTTTAGCATGTTTTGAGCCTATATTTTGAAAACATTCTAGCACTGAATAGGCATGTACAGATCGCTTCTAGGACCCAAAAATATCGAGTTTTTGGGTGTTTTGAGGTTGAATTTGGGATAAAACGGGTGCAGAAGATGCATACACATATTGACTTTGGGCACCTAAAATATCGATTATCAGCATGTTTTTGGCCTGTATCTGAGTAGGCATGTACAGATCGCTTCTGGGACCCCAAAATAACGAATTTTCGGGTGTTTGGAGCCTGAATTTGAGATATAAACGGGTACAGAGGATGCATGCACATATCGACTTTTGGGTACCTAAGAGATCGATTTTTCAGTATGTTTTGGGCCTGTATTTTGAAAATACTTTAACACGGAGTAGGCATGCACAGATCGCTACTGGGACCCTAAAATATTGAATTTTCGGGTGTTTTGGGCCTGAATTTGAGATATCGACTTTGGGCACCTATAATATCGATTTTTAGCATGTTTTGGGCCTATATTTTAAAAATATTCTAGCACTGAGTAGACATGTACAGATCGCTTCTGGGACCCCAAAATATCGAATTTTCGGGTGTTTTGAGCCAAAATTTGAGATATAAAGGGTACAGAAGATGTATGCACATATTGACTTTGGGCACCTATAATATCGATTTTCAGCATGTTTTGGGGCTGTATTTTGAAAATACTTTGACACGGAATGGGCATTTACAGATCACTTCTGGGACACAAAAATATCGAATTTTCGGATGTTTTGAGCCTGAATTTGAGATATAAACAGGTACTGAAGATGCATGCACATATCGTCTTTTAGGCACCTAAAATATCGATTTTGAGAAATGTTTTGGGTCTGTATCTTGAAAACATTCTAACTAGGAGTAGGCATGTACAGATCGCTTCTAGGACCCAATAATACTGAATTTTTGGGTGTTTTGAGTTTGAATTTGAGATGTAAACGGGTACAGAAGATGCATGCATCTTAAAATATCGATTTTAGCATGTTTTAAGCCTATTTTTTGAAAACCTTCTAGCACTGAGTAGGCATGTAAAGATCGCTTCTAGGACCCAAAAATACCGAATTTTCGGGTGTTTTGAGCCTGAATTTGAGATATAAACAGGTACAGAAGATGCTTGCACATATCGACTTTGGGCACTTAAAATATCGATTTTCTGTATGTTTTTGGGCCTGTACTTTGAAAATACTCTAACACGGAGTAGGCATGTAGAAGATCTCTTCTGGGACACAAAAATATCACATTTTCGGGTGTTTTGGGCCTGAGTTTGAGATATCGACTTTGGGCACCTAAAATATCGATTTTTAGCATGTTTTGGGCCTATATTTTGAAAATATTCTTGCACTGAGTAGGCATGTACAGATCGCTTCTTTGACGCCAAAATATCGAATTTTCGGGTGTTTTGAGCCTATTTTTTGAAAACCTTCGAGCACTGAGTAGGCATGTACAGATCTCTTCGATGACCAAAAAATATCGAGTTTTCGGGTGTTTTGAGGTTGAATTTGGGATATAAACGGGTGCAGAAGATGCATACACATATTGACTTTGGGCACCTAAAATATCGATTTTCAGCATGTTTTTGGCCTGTATCTGAGTAGGCATGTGCAGATCGTTTTTAGGACCCCAAAATATCGAATTTTCGGGTGCTTAGAGCCTGAATTTGAGATATAAACGGGTACAGAGGATGCATGCACATATCGACTTTTGGGTACCTAAAAGATCGATTTTTAAGTATGTTTTGGGCCTGTATTTTGAAAATACTTCAACACGGAGTAGGCATGTACAGATCGCTTCTGGGACCCCAAAATATCGAATTTTCGGGTGTTTTGGGCCTGAATTTGAGATATCGAGTTTGGGCACCTAAAATATCGATTTTGAGCATGTTTTGGGCCTATATTTTGAAAATATTCTAGAACTGAGTAGGCATGTACGCTTCGCTTCTGGGACCTCAAAATATCGAATTTTCGGGTGTTTTGAGCCTGAATTTGAGATATAAACGGGTACAGAAGATTCTTGCACATATCGACTTTGGGCACCTAAAATATCGATTTTCAGCATGTTTTTGGCCTGTATTTTGAAAATACTCTAACACGGAGTAGGCATGTACAGATCGCTTCTGGGACCCAAAAATATCGAATTTTTGGGTGTTTTGAACCTGAATTTGAGATATAAATCAGTACTGAAGAGGCATGCACATATCGACTTTGTGGCACCTAAAATATCGATTTTGAGCATGTTTTGGGGCTGTATCTTGAAAACATTCTAACTAGGTGTAGGCATGTAAAGATCGCTTCTAGGACCAAAAAATACCGAATTTTCGGGTGTTTTGAGGTTGAATTTGGGATATAAACGGGTGCAGAAGATGCATACACAAATTGACTTTGGTCACATAAAATATCGATTTTCAGCATGTTTTGGGCCTATATTTTAAAAATACTCTAACACGGAGTAGGCAAGTACAGATCGCTTCTGGGACCCAAAAATATTGAATTTTCGGGTGTTTGGAGCCTGAATTTGAGATATAAACGGGGACAGAAGATGCATCCAGATATCGACTTTTGAGCACCAAAAGATCGATTTTCAGTATGTTTTGGGCCTGTATATTGAAAATACTCTAACACGGAGTAGGCATGTACAGATCGCTTCTGGGACCCCAAAATATCGAATTTTCGGGTGTTTTGGGCCTGAATTTGAGATATCGACTTTGGGCACCTAAAATCTCGATTTTTAGCATGTTTTGGGCCTATTTTTTGAAAATATTCTAACACTGATTAGGCATGTACAGATTGCTTCTGGGACCCCAAAATATCGAATTTTCGGGTGTTTGGAGCCTGAATTTGCACATATTGACTTTGGAAACTTAAAATATCGATTTTAGCATGTTTTGTGCCTATATTTTAAAAACATTCTAGCACTGAGTAGGCATGTACAGATCGCTTCTAGGACCCAAAAATATCGAGTTTTCGGGTGTTTTGAGGTTGAATTTGGGATATAAACGGGTGCAGAAGATGCATACACATATTGACTTTGGGCACCTAAAATATCGATTTTCAGCATGTTTTTGGCCTGTATCTGAGTAGGCATGTACAGATCGCTTCTGGGACCCCAAAATATAGAATTTTTGGGTGTTTGGAGCCTGAATTTGAGATATAAACGGGTACAGAGGATGCATGCACATATCGACTTTTGGGTAGCTAAAACATCGATTTTCAGTATGTTTTGGACCTGTATTTTGAAAATACTCTAACACGGAGTAGGCATGTACAGATCGCTTCTGGGACCCAAAAATATCGAATTTTCGGGTGTTTTGAGCCTGAATTTGAGATATAAACGGGTACTGAAGATGTATGCACAGATCGACTTTTCGGCACCTAAAATATCGATTTTGAGCATGTTTTGGTCCTATAATTTCAAAATATTCTAGCACTGAGTAGGCATGTACAGATCGTTTCTGTGACCCCAAAATATCGAATTTTCGGGTGTTTTGGGCCTGAATTTGAGATATCGACTTTGGGCACCTAAAATATCGATTTTAGCATGTTTTGGGCCTATATTTTGAAAATATTCTAGCACTGAGTAGGCATGTACAGATCGCTTCTGGGACCCCAAAATATCGAATTTTCGGTTGTTTTGAGCCAGAATTTGAGATATAAAGGGTACAGAAGATGTATGCACATATTGACATTGGGCACCTATAATATCGATTTTCAGCATGTGTTGGGGCTGTATTTTGAAAATACTTTGACACGGAATAGGCATTTACAGATCACTTCTGGGACACAAAAATATCGAATTTTCGGATGTTTTGAGCCTGAATTTGAGATATAAACAGGTACTGAAGATGCATGCACATATCGTCTTTTGGGCACCTAAAATATCGATTTTGAGCATGTTTTGGGTCTGTATCTTGAAAACATTCTAACTAGGAGTAGGCATGTACAGATCGCTTCTAGGACCCAATAATACCGAATTTTCGGGTGTTTTGAGTTTGAATTTGAGATGTAAACGGGTACAGAAGATGCGTGCATCATAAAATATCGATTTTTAGCATGTTTTGAGCCTATTTTTTGAAAACATTCTAGCACTGATTAGGCATTTACAGATCTCTTCTATGACCAAAAAATATCGAGTTTTCGGGTGTTTTGAGGTTGAATTTGGGATATAAATGGGTGCAGAAGATGCATACACATATTGACTTTGGGCACCTAAAATATCGATTTTCAGCATGTTTTTGGCCTGTATCTGAGTAGGCATGTGCAGATCGTTTTTGGGACCCCAAAATATCGAATTTAAATTCGGGTGTTTTAGGCCTGAATTTGAGATATCGAGTTTGGGCACCTAAAATATCGATTTTTAGCATATTTTTTGGCCTATATTTTGAAAATATTCTAGAACTGAGTAGGCATGTACAGATCGCTTCTGGGACCTCAAAATATCGAATTTTCGGGTGTTTTGAGCCTGAATTTGAGATATAAACGGGTACAAAAGATGCATGCACATATCGACTTTGGACACTTAAAATATCGATTTTTAGCATGTTTTGAGCCTATATTTTGAAAACGTTCTATCACAGAGTAGGCATGTACAGATCGCTTCTGGGACACGAAAATATCGAATTTTCGGGTGTTTTGAGGTTGAATTTGGGATATAAACGGGTGCAGAAGATGCATACACAAATTGACTTTGGTCACCTAAAATATCGATTTTGAGCTTGTTTTGGGCCTATATTTTAAAAATACTCTAACACGGAGTAGGCAAGTACAGATCGCTTCTGGGACCCCAAAATATTGAATTTTCGGGTGTTTTGAGCCAGAATTTGAGATATAAAAGGGTACAGAAGATGCATGCACATATTGACTTTGGGCACCTAAAATATCGATTTTCAGTATGTTTTTGGCCTTTATCTTAGTAGGCATGTACAGATCGCTTCTGGGACCCCAAAATATTGAATTTTCGGGCGTTTTGGGCTTGAATTTGGGATATCGACTTTGGGCACCTAAAATATCGATTTTAGCATGTTTTGGGCCTATATTTTGAAAATATTCTAGCACTGAGTAGGTATGTACAGATCGCTTCTGGGACCCCAAAATATCGAATTTTCGGGTGTTTTGAGCCAGAATTTGAGATATAAAAGGGTACAGAAGATGCATGCACATATTGACTTTGGGCACCTAAAATATCGATTTTCAGCATGTTTGGTCCTGTATTTTGAAAATACTCTAACACGGAGTAGGCATGTACAGATCGCTTCTGGGACCCAAAAATATCGAATTTTTTCGGGTGTTTTGAGCCAGAATTTGAGATATAAACGGGTACTGAAGATGTATGCACAGATCGACTTTTCGGCACCTAAAATATCGATTTTGAGCATGTTTTGCTCCTATAATTTCAAAATATTCTAGCACTGAGTAGGCATGTACAGATCGTTTCTGGGACCCCAAAATATCGATTTTTCGGGAGTTTTAAGCCTGAATTTGAGATATAAACGGATACAGAAAATGTATGCACATACTGACTTTGGGCACCTATAATATCGATTTTCAGCATGTTTTGGGGCTGTATTTTGAAAATACTCTAACACGGGGTAGGCATGTACAGATCGCTTCTGGGACCCCAAAATATCGAATTTGCGGGTGTTTTGGGCCTGAATTTGAGATATCGACTTTGGGCACCTAAAATCTCGATTTCTAGCATGTTTTGGGCCTATATTTTGAAAATATTCTAACACTGAGTAGGCATGTACAGATTGCTTCTGGGACCCCAAAATATCGAATTTTCGGGTGTTTGGAGCCTGAATTTGAGATATAAACGGATACAGAAGATGCATGCACATATTGACTTTGGAAACTTAAAATATCGATTTTTAGCATGTTTTGTGCCTATATTTTAAAAACATTCTAGCACTGAGTAGGCATGTACAGATCGCTTCTAGGACCCAACAATATCGAGTTTTCGGGTGTTTTGAGGTTGAATTTGAGATATAAACGGGTGCAGAAGATGCATACACATATTGACTTTGGGCACCTAAAATATCGATTTTCAGCATGTTTTTGGCCTGTATCTGTGTAGGCATGTACAGATCGCTTCTGGGACCCCAAAATATAGAATTTTCGGGTGTTTGGAGCCTGAATTTGAGATATAAACGGGTACAGATGATGCATGCACATATCGACTTTTGGGTAGCTAAAACATCGATTTTCAGTATGTTTTGGACCTGTATTTTGAAAATACTCTAACACGGAGTAGGCATGTACAGATTGCTTCTGGGACCCAAAAATATCGAATTTTCGGGTGTTTTGAGCCTGAATTTGAGATATAAACGGGTACTGAAGATGTATGCACAGATCGACTTCTGGGCACCTAAAATATCGATTTTGAGCATGTTTTGGTCCTACAATTTCAAAATATTCTAGCACTGAGTAGGCATGTACAGATCGTTTCTGGGACCCCAAAATATCGAATTTTCGGGTGATTTGGGCCTGAATTTGAGATATCGACTTTGGGCACCTAAAATCTCGATTTTTAGCATTTTTTGGGCCTATATTTTGAAAATATTCTAACACTGAGTAGGCATGTACAGATTGCTTCTGGGACCCCAAAATATCGATTTTTCGGGTTTTTGGAGCTTGAATTTGAGATATAAACGGATACAGAAGATGCATGCACATATTGACTTTGGAAACTTAAAATATCGATTTTTAGCATGTTTTGTGCCTATATTTTAAAAACATTCTAGCACTGAGTAGGCATGTACAGATCGCTTCTAGGACCCAACAATATCGAGTTTTCGGGTGTTTTGAGGTTGAATTTGAGATATAAACGGGTGCAGAAGATGCATACACATATTGACTTTGGGCACCTAAAATATCGATTTTCAGCATGTTTTTGGCCTGTATCTGTGTAGGCATGTACAGATCGCTTCTGGGACCCCAAAATATAGAATTTTCGGGTGTTTGGAGCCTGAATTTGAGATATAAACGGGTACAGAGGATGCATGCACATATCGACTTTTGGGTAGCTAAAACATCGATTTTCAGTATGTTTTGGACCTGTATTTTGAAAATACTCTAACACGGAGTAGGCATGTACAGATCGCTTCTGGGACCCAAAAATATCGAATTTTCGGGTGTTTTGAGCCTGAATTTGAGATATAAACGGGTTCTGAAGATGTATGCACAGATCGACTTTTGGGCACCTAAAATATCGATTTTGAACATGTTTTGGTCCTACAATTTCAAAATATTCTAGCACTGAGTAGGCATGTACAGATCGTTTCTGGGACCCCAAAATATCGAATTTTCGGGTGATTTGGGCCTGAATTTGAGATATCGACTTTGGGCACCTAAAATATCGATTTTAGCATGTTTTGGTCCTGTATTTTGAAAATACTTTAACACAGAGTAGGCATGTACAGATCGCTTCTGGGACCCCAAAATATCGAATTTTCGGGTGTTTTGAGCCTGAATTTGAGATATAAACTGGTACTGAAGATGTATGCACAGATCGACTTTTCGGCACCTAAAATATCGATTTTGAGCATGTTTTGCTCCTATAATTTCAAAATATTCTAGCACTGAGTAGGCATGTACAGATCGTTTCTGGGACCATAAAATATCGATTTTTCGGGAGTTTTAAGCCTGAATTTGAGATATAAACGGATACAGAAAATGCATGCACATACTGACTTTGGGCACCTATAATATCGATTTTCAGCATGTTTTGGGGCTGTATTTTGAAAATACTCTAACACGGAGTAGGCATGTACAGATCGCTTCTGGGACCCCAAAATATCGAATTTGCGGGTGTTTTGGGCCTGAATTTGAGATATCGACTTTGGGCACCTAAAATCTCGATTTTTAGCATGTTTTTGGCCTATATTTTGAAAATATTCTAACACTGAGTAGGCATGTACAGATTGCTTCTGGGACCCAAAAATATCGAATTTTCGGGTGTTTGGAGCTTGAATTTGAGATATAAACGGATACAGAAGATGCATGCACATATTGACTTTGGAAACTTAAAATATCGATTTTTAGCATGTTTTATGCCTATATTTTAAAAACATTCTAGCACTGAGTAGGCATGTACAGATCGCTTCTAGGACCCAACAATATCGAGTTTTCGGGTGTTTTGAGGTTGAATTTGAGATATAAACGGGTGCAGAAGATGCATACACATATTGACTTTGGGCACCTAAAATATCGATTTTCAGCATGTTTTTGGCCTGTATCTGAGTAGGCATGTACAGATCGCTTCTGGGACCCCAAAATATAGAATTTTCGGGTGTTTGGTGCCTGAATTTGAGATATAAACGGGTACAGAGGATGCATGCACATATCGACTTTTGGGTAGCTAAAACATCGATTTTCAGTATGTTTTGGACCTGTATTTTGAAAATACTCTAACACGGAGTAGGCATGTACAGATCGCTTCTGGGACTCAAAAATATCGAATTTTCGGGTGTTTGGAGCCTGAATTTGAGATATAAACGGGTACTGAAGATGTATGCACAGATCGACTTTTGGGCACCAAAATATCGATTTTGAGCATGTTTTGGTCCTATAATTTCAAAATATTCTAGCACTGAGTAGGCATGTACAGATCGTTTCTGGGACCCCAAAATATCGAATTTTCGGGTGATTTGGGCCTGAATTTGAGTTATCGACTTTGGGCACCTAAAATATCGATTTTAGCATGTTTTGGGCCTATAATTTGAAAATATTCTAGCACTGAGTAGGTATGTACAGATCGCTTCTGGGACCCCAAAATATCGAATTTTTGGGTGTTTTTTGAGCCAGAATTTGAGATATAAAAGGGTACAGAAGATGCATGCACATATTGACTTTGGGCACCTAAAATATCGATTTTCAGCATGTTTTTGGCCTGTATCTTAGTAGGCATGTACAGATCGCTTCTGGGACCCCAAAATATCGAATTTTCGGGTGTTTTGGGCCTGAATTTGGGATATCGACTTTGGCCACCTAAAATATCGATTTTAGCATATTTTGGGCCTATATTTTGAAAATATTCTAGCACTGAGTAGGTATGTACAGATCGCTTCTGGGACCCCAAAATATCGAATTTTCGGGTGTTTTGAGCCAGAATTTGAGATATAAAAGGGTACAGAAGATGCATGCACATATTGACTTTGGGCACCTAAAATATCAATTTTCAGCATGTTTTGGTCCTGTATTTTGAAAATACTCTAACACGGAGTAGGCATGTACAGATCGCTTCTGGGACCCAAAAATATCGAATTTTCGGGTGTTTTGAGCCTGAATTTGAGATATAAACGGGTACTGAAGATGTATGCACAGATCGACTTTTCGGCACTTAAAATATCGATTTAAGCATGTTTTGCTCCTATAATTTCAAATTATTCTAGCACTGAGTAGGCATGTACAGATCGTTTCTGGGACCCCAAAATATCGATTTTTCGGGAGTTTTAAGCCTGAATTTGAGATATAAACGGATACAGAAGATGCATGCACATTTTGCCTTTGGACACTTAAAATATCGATTTTTAGCATGTTTTGAGCCTATTTTTTGAAAAAATTCTAGCACTGAGTAGGTATGTACAGATCTCTTCTAGGACCCAAAAATATCGAGTTTTCGGGTGTTTTGAGGTTGAATTTGGGATATAAACGGGTGCAGAAGATGCATACACATATTGACTTTGGGCACCTAAAATATCGATTTTCAGCATGTTTTTAGCCTGTATCTGAGTAGGCATGTACAGATCGCTTCTTGGACTGCAAAATATCGAATTTTCGGGTGTTTAGAGCCTGAATTTGAGATATAAACGGGTACAGAGGATGCATGCACATATTGACTTTTGGGTACCTAAAAGATCGATTTTCAGTATGTTTTGGGCCTGTATTTTGAAAATACTTTAACACGGAGTAGGCATGTACAGATCGCTACTTGGACCCTAATATATCGAATTTTCGGGTGTTTTGGGCCTGAATTTGAGATATCGACTTTGGGCACCTGAAATATCGATTTTTAGCATGTTTTGGGCCTATATTTTGAAAATATTCTAGCACTGAGTAGGCATGTACAGATCGCTTCTGGGACCCAAAAATATCGAATTTTCGGGTGTTTTGAGTTTGAATTTGAGATATAAACGGGTACAGAAGATGCATGCACATATCGACTTTGGACACTTAAAATATCGATTTTTAGCATGTTTTGAGCCTATTTTTTGAAAACATTTTAGCACTGAGTAGGTATGTACAGATCTCTTCTAGGACCCAAAAATATCGAGTTTTCGGGTGTTTTGAGGTTGAATTTGGGATATAAACGGGTGCAGAAGATGCATACACATATTGACTTTGGGCACCTAAAATATCGATTTTCAGCATGTTTTTGGCCTGTATCTGAGTAGGCATGTACAGATCGCTTCTTGGACTGCAAAATATCGAATTTTCGGGTGTTTAGAGCCTGAATTTGAGATATAAACGGGTACAGAGGATGCATGCACATATCGACTTTTGGGTACCTAAAAGATCGATTTTCAGTATGTTTTGGGTCTGTATTTTGAAAATACTTTAACACGGAGTAGGCATGTACAGATCGCTACTGGGACCCTAATATATCGAATTTTCGGGTGTTTTGGGCCTGAATTTGAGATATCGACTTTGGGTACCTAAAATATCGATTTTTAGCATGTTTTGGGCCTATATTTTGAAAATATTCTAGCACTGATTAGGCATGTACAGATCGCTTCTGGGACCCCAAAATATCGAATTTTCGGGTGTTTTGAACCAGAATTTGAGATATAAAGGGTACAGAAGATGTATGCACATATTGACTTGGGGCACCTATAATATCGATTTTCAGCATGTTTTGGGGCTGTATTTTGAAAATACTTTGACACTGAATAGGCATTTACAGATCACTTCTGGGACACAAAAATATCGAATTTTCGGATGTTCTGAGCCTGAATTTGAGATATAAACAGGTACTGAAGATGCATGCACATATCGTCTTTTGGGCACCTAAAATATCGATTTTGAGCATGTTTTGGGTCTGTATCTTGAAAACATTCTACCTAGAAGTAGGCATGTACAGATCGCTTCTAGGACCCAATAATATCGAATTTTCGGGTGTTTTGAGTTTGAATTTGAGATGTAAACGGGTACAGAAGATGCATACACAAATTGACTTTGGGCACCTAAAATATCGATTTTCAGCATGTTTTTGGCCTGTATCTGAGTAGGCATGTGCAAATCGTTTTTGGGACCCCAAAATATCGAATTTTCGGGTGCTTAGAGCCTGAATTTGGGATATAAACGTATACAGAGGATGCATGCACATATCGACTTTTGTGAACCTAAAAGATCGATTTTTAAGTATTTTTTGGGCCTGTATTTTGAAAATACTTCAACACGGAGTAGGCATGTACAGATCGCTTCTGGGACCCCAAAATATCGAACTTTCGGGTGTTTTAGGCCTGAATTTGAGATATCGAGTTTGGGCACCTAAAATATCGATTTTTAGCAAGTTTTGGGCCTATATTTTGAAAATATTCTAGAACTGAGTAGGCATGTACAGATCGCTTCTGGGACCTCAAAGTATCGAATTTTCGGGTGTTTTGAGCCAGAATTTGAGATATAAACGGGTACAAAAGATGCATGAACATATCGACTTTGGACACTTAAAATATCGATTTTTAGCATGTTTTGAGCCTATATTTTGAAAACATTCTAGCACTGAGTAGGCATGTACAGATCGCTTCTGGGACCCGAAAATATCGAATTTTCGGGTGTTTTGAGGTTGAATTTGGGATATAAACGGGTGCAGAAGATGCATACACAAATTGACTTTGGTCACCTAAAATATCGATTTTCAGCATGTTTTGGGCCTATATTTTAAAAATACTCTAACACGGAGTAGGCAAGTACAGATCGCTTCTGGGTCCCAAAAATATCGAATTTTCGGGTGTTTTGAGCCTGAATTTGAGATATAAACGGGTACAGAAGATGCATGCACATTTTGCCTTTGGACACTTAAAATATCGATTTTTAGCATGTTTTGAGCCTATTTTTTGAAAAAATTCTAGCACTGAGTAGGTATGTACAGATCTCTTCTAGGACCCAAAAATATCGAGTTTTCGGGTGTTTTGAGGTTGAATTTGGGATATAAAGGGTGCAGAAGATGCATACACATATTGACTTTGGGCACCTAAAATATCGATTTTCAGCATGTTTTTGGCCTGTATCTGAGTAGGCATGTACAGATCGCTTCTTGGACTGCAAAATATCGAATTTTCGGGTGTTTAGAGCCTGAATTTGAGATATAAACGGGTACAGAGGATGCATGCACATATCGACTTTTGGGTACCTAAAAGATCGATTTTCAGTATGTTTTGGGTCTGTATTTTGAAAATACTTTAACACGGAGTAGGCATGTACAGATCGCTACTGGGACCCTAATATATCGAATTTTCAGGTGTTTTGGGCCTGAATTTGAGATATCGACTTTGGGTACCTAAAATATCGATTTTTAGCATGTTTTGGGCCTTTATTTTGAAAATATTCTAGCACTGATTAGGCATGTACAGATCGCTTCTGGGACCCCAAAATATCGAATTTTCGGGTGTTTTGAACCAGAATTTGAGATATAAAGGGTACAGAAGATGTATGCACATATTGACTTGGGGCACCTATAATATCGATTTTCAGCATGTTTTGGGGCTGTATTTTGAAAATACTTTGACACGGAATAGGCATTTACAGATCACTTCTGGGACACAAAAATATCGAATTTTCGGATGTTTTGAGCCTGAATTTGAGATATAAACAGGTACTGAAGATGCATGCACATATCTTCTTTTGGGCACCTAAAATATCGATTTTGAGCATGTTTTGGGTCTGTATCTTGAAAACATTCTACCTAGAAGTAGGCATGTACAGATCGCTTCTAGGACCCAATAATACCGAATTTTCGGGTGTTTTGAGTTTGAATTTGAGATGTAAACGGGTACAGAAGATGCATACACAAATTGACTTTGGGCACCTAAAATATCGATTTTCAGCATGTTTTTGGCCTGTATCTGAGTAGGCATGTGCAAATCGTTTTTGGGACCCCAAAATATCGAATTTTCGGGTGCTTAGAGCCTGAATTTGAGATATAAACGGGTACAGAGGATGCATGCACATATCGACTTTTGTGTACCTAAAAGATCGATTTTTAAGTATTTTTTGGGCCTGTATTTTGAAAATACTTCAACACGGAGTAGGCATGTATAGATCGCTTCTGGGACCCCAAAATATCGAACTTTCGGGTGTTTTAGGCCTGAATTTGAGATATCGAGTTTGGGCACCTAAAATATCGATTTTTAGCATGTTTTGGGCCTATATTTTGAAAATATTCTAGAACTGAGTAAGCATGTACAGATCGCTTCTGGGACCTCAAAGTATCGAATTTTCGGGTGTTTTGAGCCAGAATTTGAGATATAAACGGGTACAAAAGATGCATGAACATATCGACTTTGGACACTTAAAATATCGATTTTTAGCATGTTTTGAGCCTATATTTTGAAAACATTCTAGCACTGAGTAGGCATGTACAGATCGCTTCTGGGACCCGAAAATATCGAATTTTCGGGTGTTTTGAGGTTGAATTTGGGATATAAACGGGTGCAGAAGATGCATACACAAATTGACTTTGGTCACCTAAAATATCGATTTTCAGCATGTTTTGGGCCTATATTTTAAAAATACTCTAACACGGAGTAGGCAAGTACAGATCGCTTCTGGGACCCCAAAATATTGAATTTTCGGGTGTTTGGAGCCTGAATTTGAGATATAAACGGGGACAGAAGATGCATCCAGATATCAACTTTTGAGCACCAAAGGATCGATTTTCATTATGTTTTGGGCCTGTATATTGAAAATACTCTAACACGGAGTAGGCATGTACAGATCGCTTCTGGGACCCCAAAATATCGAATTTTCGGCTGTTTTGAGATTGAATTTGAGATATAAACGGGTACAGAAGATGCATGCATCTTAAAATATCGATTTTTAGCATGTTTTGAGCCTATTTTTTGAAAACATTCTAGCACTGGGTAGGCATGTACAGATCTCTTCTATGACCCAAAAATATCGAGTTTTCGGGTGTTTTGAGGTTGAATTTGGGATATAAACGTGTGAAGAAGATGCATACACAAATTGACTTTAGGCACCTAAAATATCGATTTTCAGCATGTTTTTGGCCTGTATCTGAGTAGGCATGTACAGATCGCTTCTGGGACCACAAAATATCGAATTTTCGGGTGTTTAGAGCCTGAATTTGAGATATAAACGGGTACAGAGGATGCATGCACATATCGACTTTTGGGTACCTAAAAGATCGATTTTTAAGTATGTTTTGGGCCTGTATTTTGAAATTACTTTAACACGGAGTAGGCATGTACAGATCGCTTCTGGGACCCCCAAATATCGAATTTTCGGGTGTTTTAGGCCTGAATTTGAGATATCGAGTTTGGGCACCTAAAATATAGATTTTTAGCATGTTTTGGGCCTATATTTTGAAAATATTCTAGAACTGAGTAGGCATGTACAGATCGCTTCTGGGACCTCAAAATATCGAATTTTCGGGTGTTTTGAGCCTGAATTTGATATATAAACGGGTACAGAAGATGCTTGCACATATCGACTTTTGACACTTAAAATATCGATTTTTAGCGTGTTTTGAGCCTCTATTTTGAAAACATTCTAGCACTAAGTAGGCATGTACATATCGCTTCTGGGACCCAAAAATATCGATTTTTCGGGCGTTTTAAGCCTGAATTTGAGATATAAACGGGTACCGAAAATGCAAGCACATATTGACTTTGGGCACCTATAATATCGATTTTCAGCATGTTTTGGTGCTGTATTTTGAAAATACTCTAACACGGTATAGGAATGTACAGATCACTTCTGGGACCCAAAAATATCGAATTTTTGGGTGTTTTGAACCTGAATTTGAGATATAAACAGGTACTGAAGATGCATGCACATATCGACTTTTGGGCACCTAAAATATCGATTTTGAGCATGTTTTGGGTCTGTATCTTGAAAACATTCTAAATAGGAGTAGGCATGTACAGATCGCTTCTAGGACCCAATAATTCCGAATTTTCGGGTGTTTTGAGTTTGAATTTGAAATATAAACGGGTACAGAAGATGGATGCACATATCGACTTTGGACACTTAAAATATCGATTTTTAGCATGTTTTGAGCCTATTTTTTGAAAACATTCTAGCACTGAGTAGGCGTGTACAGATCGCTTCTAGGACCCAAATATATCGAGTTTTCTGGTGTTTTGAGGTTGAATTTGGGATATAAACGGGTGCAGAAGATGCATGCACATATCGACTTTGGACACTTAAAATATCGATTTTTAGTATGTTTTGAGCCTATATTTTGAAAACATTCTAGCACTGAGTAGGCATGTACAGATCGCTTCTGGGACCCGAAAATATCGAATTTTCGGGTGTTTTGAGGTTGAATTTGAAATATAAACGAGTGCAGAAGATGCATACACATATTGTTTTTGGGCACCTAAAACATCGATTTTCAGCATGTTTTGGGCCTGTATCTGAGAAGGCATGTACAGATCGCTTCTGGGACCCCAAAATATCGAATTTTCGAGGAGTTTGGAGCCTGAATTTGTGATATAAACGGGTACAGGAGATGCATGCACATATCGATTTTTGGGCACCTAAAATATCGATTTTCTGTATGTTTTTGGGCTTGTAATTTAAAAATACTCTAACACGGAGTAGGCATGTAGAGATCGCTTCTGGGACCCCAAAATATCGAATTTTCGGGTGTTTTGGGCCTGAGTTTGAGATATCGACTTGGGGCACCTAAAATATCGATTTCTAGCATGTTTTGGCCCTATATTTTGAAAATATTCTAGCACTGAGTAGGCATGTACAGATCGCTTCTGGGACCCAAAAATATCGAATTTTCGGGTGTTTTGAGCCTGAATTTGAGATATAAACGGGTACTGAAGATGCATGCACAGATCGGCTTTTGGGCACCTAAAATATCGACTTTGAGCATGTTTTGGGCCTATAATTTGAAAATATTCTAGCACTGAGTAGGCATTTACAGATCATTCTGGGACCCCAAAATATCGAATTTTCGGGTGTTTTAAGCCTGAATTTGAGATATAAACGGGTACCGAAAATGCAAGCACATATTGACTTTGGGCACCTATAATATCGATTTTCAGCATGTTTTGGGGCTGTATTTTGAAAATACTCTAACACGGTGTAGGCATGTACAGATCGCTTCTAGGACCAAATAATACCGAATTTTCGAGTGATCTGAGTTTGAATTTGAAATATAAACGGGTACAGAAGATGCATGCACATATCGATTTTGGACACTTAAAATATCGATTTTTAGCATGTTTTGAGCCTTTTTTTTTTTTTAAATTCTAGCACTGAGTAGGCATGTACAGATCGCTTTTAGGACCCAAATATATCGAGTTTTCGGGTGTTTTGAGGTAGAATTTGGAATATAAACGGGTGCAGAAGATGCATACACATATTGACTTTGGGCACCTAAAATATCGGTTTTCAGCATGTTTTTGGCTTGTATCTGAGTAGGCATGTACAGATCGCTTCTGGGACCCCAAAATATCGAATTTTCGGGTGTTTGGAGCCTGAATTTGAGATATAAACGGGTACAGACGATGAATGCACATATCGACTTTTGGGTACCTAAAAGATAGATTTTTAGTATGTTTTGGGCCTGTATATTGAAAATACTCTAACACGGAGTAGGCATGTACAGATCGCTTCTGGGACCCAAAAATTTCGAATTTTCGGGTGTTTTGAGCCTGAGTTTGAGATATCGACTTTGGGCACATAAAATATCGATTTCTAGCATGTTTTGGCCCTATATTTAGAAAATATTAACCCACTGAGTAGGCATGTACAGATCGCTTCTTTGACCCCAAAATATCGAATTTTCGGGTGTTTTAAGGTTGAATTTGGGATATAAACGGGCGCAGAAGATGCATACACATATTGACTTTGGTCACCTAAATTATCTATTTTCAGCATGTTTTGGGCCTATATTTTGAAAATACTCTAACACGGAGTAGGCAAGTACAGATCGCTTCTGGGACCCCAAAATATTGAATTTTCGGGTGTTTGGAGACTGAATTTGAGATATAAACGGGTACAGAAGATGCATCCAGATATCGACTTTTGGGCACCTAAAAGATCGATTTTCAGTATGTTTTGGGCCTGTCTATTGAAAATACTCTAACACGGAGTAGGCATGTACAGATCGCTTCTGGGACCCCAAAATATCGAATTTTCGGGTGTTTTGGGCCTGAATTTGAGATATCGACTTTGGGCACCTAAAATATCGATTTTTAGCATGTTTTGGGCCTATATTTTGAAAATATTCTAACACGGAGTAGGCATGTACAGATCGCTTCTGGGACCCGAAAATATCGAATTTTCGGGTGTTTTGAGCCAGAATTTGAGATATAAAAGAGTACGGAAGATGTATGCACATATTGACTTTGGGCACCTAAAATATCGATTTTCAGCATGTTTTGGGCCTGTATTTTTAAAATACTCTAACACGGAGTAGGCATGTACAAATCGCTTCTGGGACCAAAAAATATCGATTTTTCTGGTGTTTTGAGCCTGAATTTGAGATATAAACGGGTACTGAAGATGCATGCACAGATCGACTTTTGGGTACCTAAAATATCGACTTTGAGCATGTTTTGGGCCTATAATTTGAAAATATTCTAGCACTGAGTAGGCATGTACAGATCGTTTCTGGGACCCCAAAATATCGAATTTTCGGGTGTTTTAAGCCTGAATTTGAGATATAAACGGGTACAGAAAATGCATGCACATATCGACTTTTGGGCACCTAAAATATCGATTTTGAGCATGTTTTGGGTCTGTATCTTGAAAACATTCTAACTAGGAGTAGGCATGTGCCGATTGCTTCTATAACTCAAAAATACCGAATTTTCGGGTGTTTTGAGCCTGAATTTGAGATATAAACGGGTACAGAAGATGCATTCACATATCGACTTTGGACACTTAAGTGTTAAGGGTTATATAGAAGTGTGTTAAGGGTTATAGAAGCGATCGGCACATGCCTGCTCCTAGTTAGAATGTTTTCAAAATATAGGGCCAAAACATGCTAGAAATCGATATTTTAGGTGCCCAAAGTCGATATCTCAAACTCAGGCCCAAAACACCCGAGAATTCGATATTTTTGGGTCCCAGAAGCGATCTGTGCATGCCTACTCCGTGTTAGAGTATTTTCAATATACAGGCCCAAAACATACTAAAAATCGATCTTTTAGGTACCCAAAAGTCGATATGTGCATTCATCGTCTGTACCCGTTTATATCTCAAATTCAGGCTCCAAACACCCGAAAATTCGATATTTTGGGGTCCCAGAAGCGATCTGTACAGGCCTACTCAGATACAGGCCAAAAACATTCTGAAAATCGATATTTTAGGTGCCCAAAGTCAATATGTGTATGCATCTTCTGCACCCGTTTATATCCCAAATTCAACCTCAAAACACCCGAAAACTCGATATATTTGGGTCCTAGAAGCGATCTGTACATGCCTACTCAGTGCTAGAATGTTTTCAAAAAATAGGCTCAAAACATGCTAAAAATCGATATTTTAAGTGTCCAAAGTCGATATGTGCATGCATCTTCTGTACCCGTTTATATTTCAAATTCAAACTCAAAACACCCGAAAATTCGGTATTATTGGGTCCCAGAAGCGATCTGTACATGCCTACTCCTAGTTAGAATGTTTTCAAGATACAGACCCAAAACATGCTCAAAATCGATATTTTAGGTGTCCAAAAGTCGATATGTGCATGCATCTTCAGTACCTGTTTATATCTCAAATTCAGGTTCAAAACACCCGAAAATTCGATATTTTGGGGTCCCAGAAGTGATCTGTACATGCCTATACCGTGTTAGAGTATTTTCAAAATACAGCCCCAAAACATGCTGAAAATCGATATTATAGGTGCCCAAAGTCAATATGTGCTTGCATTTTCGGTACACGTTTATATCTCAAATTCAGGCTTAAAACACCCGAAAATTCGATATTTTGGGGTCCCAGAACGACCTGTACATGCCTACTCAGTGCTAGAATATTTTCAAATTATAGGCCCAAAACATGCTCAGAGTCGATATTTTAGGTGCCCAAAAGTCGATCTGTGCATGCATCTTCAGTACCCGTTTATATCTCAAATTCAGGCTCAAAACACCCGAAAATTCGATGTTTTTGGGTCCAAGAAGCGATCTGTACATGCCTACTCAGTGCTAGAATATTTTCAAAATATAGGGCCAAAACATGCTAGAAATCGATATTTTAGGTGCCCAAAGTCGATATCTCAAACTCAGGCCCAAAACACCCGAAAATTCGATTTTTGGGGGTCCCAGAAACGATCTCTACATGCCTACTCCGTGTTAGAGTATTTTTAAAATACAGGCCCAAAAACATACAGAAAATCGATATTTTAGGTTCCCAAAAATCGATATGTGCATGCATCTCCTGTACCCGTTTATATCACAAATTCAGGCTCCAAACACCTCGAAAATTCGATATTTTGGGGTCCCAGAAGCGATCTGTAGATGCCTTCTCAGATACAGGCCCAAAACATGCTGAAAATCGATGTTTTAGGTGCCAAAAAACTATATGTGTAAGCATCTTCTGCACTCGTTTATATTACAAATTCAACCTCAAAACACCCGAAAATTCGATATTTTTGGGTCACAGAAGTGATCTGTACATGCCCATTCCGTGTTAGAGTATTTTCAAAATACAGCCCCAAAACATGCTGAAAATCGATATTATAGGTTCCCAAAGTCTATATGTGCTTGCATTTTCTGTACCCGTTTATATCTCAAATTCAGGCTTAAAACACCCGAAAATTCGATATTTTGGGGTCCTAGAACGATCTGTACTTGCCTACTCAGTGCTAGAATACTTTCAAATTATAGGCCCAAAACATGCTCAAAGTCGATATTTTAGGTGCCCAAAAGTCGATCTGTGCATGCATCTTCAGTACCCGTTTATATCTGAAATACAAGCTCAAAAACACCAGAAAATTCGATATTTTTGGGTCCCAGAAGCGATCTGTGCATGCCTACTCCGTGTTAGAGTATTTTAAAAATACAGGCCCAAAACATGCTGAAAAATCGATATTTTAGGTGCCCATAGTCAATATTTACATGCATCTTCCGTACCCTTTTATATCTAAAATTCTGGTTCAAAACACCCGAAAATTCGATATTTTGGGTTCCCACAAGCGATCTGTACATGCCTACTCAGTGTTAGAATATTTTCAAAATATAGGCCCAAAACATGCTAAAAATCGAGATTTTAGGTGCCCAAAGTCGATATTAAAATTCAGGCCCAAAACACCCGAAAATTCGATATTTTTGGGTCCCAGAAGCGATCTGTACATGCCTTCTGAGTGCTAAACTATTTTCAAAATATAGTCCCAAAACATGCTAAAAATCGATATTTTAGGTGCCCAAAGTCGATATCTCAAACTCAGGCCCAAAACACCCGAAAATTCGACATTTTTGGGTCCCAGAAGAGATCTCTACATGCCTACTCCGTGTTAGAGTATTTTCAAAATACAGGCCCAAAAACATACAGAAAATCGATATTTTAGGTGCCCAAATGTCGATATGTGCATGCATCTTCTGTACACGTTTATCTCACAAATTCAGGCTCCAAACTCCTCGAAAATTCGATATTTTGGGGTCCGAGAAGCGATCTGTACATGCTTACTCAGATACAGGCCCAAAACTTGCTGTAAATCGATATTTTAGGTGCCCAAAGTCAATATGTGCAACCATCTTCTGTACCCTTTTATATCTCAAATTCAGGCTTAAAACTCCCGAAAATTCGGTATTTTTGGGTCCTAGAAGCGATCTGTACATGCCTACTCCTAGTTAGAATGTTCTCAAGATACAGACCCAAAACTTGCTCAAAATCGATATTTTAGGTGCCCAAAAGTCGATATGTGCATGCCTCTTCAGTACTGGTTTATTTCTCAAATTCAGGTTCAAAACACCCAAAAATTCGATATTTGTGGGGCACAGAAGCGATCTGTACATGCCTACTCCGTGTTAGAGTATTTTCAAAATACAGGCCAAAAACATGCTGAAAATCGATATTTTAGGTGCCCAAAGTCAATATGTGTATGCATCTTCTGCACTCGTTTATATTTCAAATTCAACCTCAAAACACCCGAAAAATCGATATTTTGGGTCCCAGAAGCGATCTGTACATGCCTACTTAGTGCTAGAATGTTTTCAAAATAGAGGCTCAAAACACGCTAAAAATCGATATTTTAAGTGTCCAAAGTCGATATGTGCAAGCATCTGCTGTACCCGTTTATATCTCAAATTCAGGCTCAAAACACCCGAAAATTCGATATTTTGAGGTCCCAGAAGCGATCTGTACATGCCTACTCAGTTTTAGAATATTTTCAAAATATAGGCCCAAAACATGCTAAAAATCGATATTTTAGGTGCCCAAACTCGATATCTCAAATTCAGGCCTAAAACACCCGAAAATTCGATATTTTGGGGTCCCAGAAGCGATCTGTACATGCCTACTCCGTGTTAAAGTATTTTCAAAATACAGGCCCAAAACATACTTAAAAATCGATTTTTTAGGTACCCAAAAGTCGATATGTGCATGCATCCTCTGTACCCGTTTATATCGCAAATTCAGGCTCTAAACACCCGAAAATTCGATATTTTGGGGTCCCAGAAGCGATCTGTACATGCCTACTCAGATACAGGCCAAAAACATGCTGAAAATCGATATTTTAGGTGCCCAAAGTCAATTTCTGTATGCATCTTCTGCACCCGTTTATATCCCAAATTCAACCTCAAAACACCCGAAAACTCGATATTTTTGGGTCATAGAAGAGATCTGTACATGCCTACCCAGTGCTAGAATGTTTTCAAAAAATAGGCTCAAAAACATGCTAAAAATCGATATTTTAAGATGCATGCATCTTCTGTACCCGTTTATATCTCAAATTCAATCTCAAAACAGCCGAAAATTCGGTATTATTGGGTCCTAGAAGCAATCTGTACATGCCTACTCCTAGTTAGAATGTTTTCAAGATACAGACCCAAAAAATGCTCAAAATCGATATTTTTGGTGCCCAAAGTCAATATGTGCATGCATTTTCTGTACCCGTTTATATCTCAAATTCAGGCTCAAAACATCTGAAAATTCGATATTTTTGGGTCCCAGAAGTGATCTGTAAATGCCTATTCCGTGTCAGAGTATTTTCAAAATACAGCCCCAAAACACGCTCAAAATCGATATTATAGGTGCCCAAAGTCAATATGTGCATGCATTTTCTGTACCCGTTTATATCTCAAATTCAGGCTTAAAACTCCTGAAAACTCGATATTTTTGGGTCCCAGAAGGATCTGTACATGCCTACTCCGTGTTAGAGTATTTTCAAAATACAGCCCCAAAACATGCTGAAAATCGATATTTTAGGTGCCCAAAGTCGATATCTCAAATTCAGGCCCAAAACACCCGAAAATTCGATATTTTGGGGTCCCAGAAGCGATCTGTACATGCCAACTCCGTGTTAGAGTATTTTCAATATACAGGCCCAAAACATACTGAAAATCGATCCTTTGGTGCTCAAAAGTCGATATCTGGATGCATCTTCTGTCCCCGTTTATATCTCAAATTCAGGCTCCCAACGCCCGAAAATTCAATATTTTGGGGTCCCAGAAGCGATCTGTACTTGCCTACTCCGTGTTAGAGTATTTTTAAAATATAGGCCCAAAACATGCTGAAAATCGATATTTTAGGTGACCAAAGTCAATTTGTGTATGCATCTTCTGCACCCGTTTATATCCCAAATTCAACCTCAAAACACCCGAAAATTCGATATTTTCGGGTCCCAGAAGCGATCTGTACATGCCTACTCAGTGCTAGAATGTTTTCAAAATATAGGCTCAAAACATGCTAAAAATCGATATTTTAAGTGTCCAAAGTCGATATGTGCATGCATCTTTTGTACCCGTTTATATCTCAAATTCAGGCTCAAAACACCCGAAAATTCGATATTTTGGGGTCAAAGAAGCGATCTATCTGTACATGCCAACTCAGTGCTAGAATATTTTCAAAATAAAGGTTCAAAACACGCTAAAAATCGATATTTTAAGTGTCCAAAGTCGATATGTGCAAGCATCTTCCGTACCCGTTTATATCTCAAATTCAGGCTTAAAACTCCCGAAAATTCGGTATTTTTGGGTCCTAGAAGCGATCTGTACATGCCTACTCCTAGTTAGAATGTTCTCAAGATACAGACCCAAAACATGCTCAAAATCGATATTTTAGGTGCCCAAAAGTCGATATGTGCATGCCTCTTCAGTACTGGTTTATTTCTCAAATTCAGGTTGAAAACACCGAAAAAATCGATATTTGTGGGTCACAGAAGCGATCTGTACATGCCTACTCCGTGTTAGAGTATTTTCAAAATACAGGCCAAAAACATGCTGAAAATCGATATTTTAGGTTCCCAAAGTCAATATGTGTATGCATCTTCTGCACTCGTTTATATTTCAAATTCAACCTCAAAACACCCGAAAAATCGATATTTTTGGGTCCCAGAAGCGATCTGTACATGCCTACTTAGTGCTAGAATGTTTTCAAAATAGAGGGTTAAAAACACGCTAAAAATCGATATTTTAAGTGTCCAAAGTCGATATGTGCAAGCATCTTCTGTACCCGTTTATATCTCAAATTCAGGCTCAAAACACCCGAAAATTCGATATTTTGGGGTCCCAGAAGTGATCTGTACATGCCTATACCGTGTTAGAGTATTTTCAAAATACAGCCCCAAAACATGCTGAAAATCGATATTATAGGTGCCCAAAGTCAATATGTGCTTGCATTTTCGGTACCCGTTTATATCTCAAATTCAGGCTTAAAACACCCGAAAATTCGATATTTTGGGGTCCCAGAACGACCTGTACATGCCTACTCAGTGCTAGAATATTTTCAAATTATAGGCCCAAAACATGCTCAAAGTCGATATTTTAGGTGCCCAAAAGTCGATCTGTGCATGCATCTTCAGTACCCGTTTATATCTCAAATTCAGGCTCAAAACACCCGAAAATTCGATGTTTTTGGGTCCAAGAAGCGATCTGTACATGCCTACTCAGTGCTAGAATATTTAAAAAATATAGGGCCAAAACATGCTAGAAATCGATATTTTAGGTGCCCAAAGTCGATATCTCAAACTCAGGCCCAAAACACCCGAAAATTCGATTTTTGGGGGTCCCAGAAGCGATCTCTACATGCCTACTCCGTGTTAGAGTATTTTTAAAATACAGGCCCAAAAACATACAGAAAATCGATATTTTAGGTTCCCAAAAATCGATATGTGCATGCATCTCCTGTACCCGTTTATATCACAAATTCAGGCTCCAAACACCTCGAAAATTCGATATTTTGGGGTCCCAGACGCGATCTATAGATGCCTTCTCAGATACAGGCCCAAAACATGCTGAAAATCGATGTTTTAGGTGCCAAAAAACTATATGTGTAAGCATCTTCTGCACTCGTTTATATTTCAAATTCAACCTCAAAACACCCGAAAATTCGATATTTTTGGGTCACAGAAGTGATCTGTACATGCCCATTCCGTGTTAGAGTATTTTCAAAATACAGCCCCAAAACATGCTGAAAATCGATATTATAGGTTCCCAAAGTCTATATGTGCTTGCATTTTCTGTACCCGTTTATATCTCAAATTCAGGCTTAAAACACCCGAAAATTCGATATTTTGGGGTCCCAGAACGATCTGTACTTGCCTACTCAGTGCTAGAATACTTTCAAATTATAGGCCCAAAACATGCTCAAAGTCGATATTTTAGGTGCCCAAAAGTCGATCTGTGCATGCATCTTCAGTACCCGTTTATATCTGAAATTCAAGCTCAAAAACACCAGAAAATTCGATATTTTTGGGTCCCAGAAGCGATCTGTGCATGCCTACTCCGTGTTAGAGTATTTTAAAAATACAGGCCCAAAACATGCTGAAAAATCGATATTTTAGGTGCCCATAGTCAATATTTACATGCATCTTCCGTACCCTTTTATATCTAAAATTCTGGTTGAAAACACCCGAAAATTCGATATTTTGGGTTCCCACAAGCGATCTGTACATGCCTACTCAGTGTTAGAATATTTTCAAAATATAGGCCCAAAACATGCTAAAAATCGAGATTTTAGGTGCCCAAAGTCGATATTAAAATTCAGGCCCAAAACACCCGAAAATTCGATATTTTTGGGTCCCAGAAGCGATCTGTACATGCCTTCTCAGTGCTAAACTATTTTCAAAATATAGGCCCAAAACATGCTAAAAATCGATATTTTAGGTGCCCAAAGACGATATCTCAAACTCAGGCCCAAAACACCCGAAAATTCGACATTTTTGGGTTCCAAAAGAGATCTCTACATGCCTACTCCGTGTTAGAGTATTTTCAAAATACAGGCCCAAAAACATACAAAAAATCGATATTTTAGGTGCCCAAATGTCGATATGTGCATGCATCTTCTGTACACGTTTATCTCACAAATTCAGGCTCCAAACTCCTCGAAAATTCGATATTTTGGGGTCCGAGAAGCGATCTGTACATGCTTACTCAGATACAGGCCCAAAACTTGCTGTAAATCGATATTTTAGGTGCCCAAAGTCAATATGTGTATGCATCTTCTGCACTCGTTTATATTTTAAACTCGACCTCAAAACACCCGAAAATTCGATATTTTTGGGTCCCAGAAGCGATCTGTACATGCCTACTTAGTGCTAGAATGTTTTCAAAATATAGGCTCAAAACACGCTAAAAATCTATATTATAAGTGTCCAAAGTCGATATGTGCAACCATCTTCTGTACCCTTTTATATCTCAAATTCAGGCTTAAAACTCCCGAAAATTCGGTATTTTTGGGTCCTAGAAGCGATCTGTACATGCCTACTCAGTGCTAGAATATTTTCAAAATATAGGGCCAAAACATGCTAGAAATCGATATTTTAGGTGCCCAAAGTCGATATCTCAAACTCAGGCCCAAAACACCCGAAAATTCGATTTTTGGGGGTCCCAGAAGCGATCTCTACATGCCTACTCCGTGTTAGAGTATTTTTAAAATACAGGCCCAAAAACATACAGAAAATCGATATTTTAGGTTCCCAAAAATCGATATGTGCATGCATCTCCTGTACCCGTTTATATCACAAATTCAGGCTCCAAACACCTCGAAAATTCGATATTTTGGGGTCCCAGAAGCGATCTATAGATGCCTTCTCAGATACAGGCCCAAAACATGCTGAAAATCGATGTTTTAGGTGCCAAAAAACAATATGTGTAAGCATCTTCTGCACTTGTTTATATTTCAAATTCAACCTCAAAACACCCGAAAATTCGATATTTTTGGGTCACAGAAGTGATCTGTACATGCCCATTCCGTGTTAGAGTATTTTCAAAATACAGCCCCAAAACATGCTGAAAATCGATATTATAGGTTCCCAAAGTCTATATGTGCTTGCATTTTCTGTACCCGTTTATATCTCAAATTCAGGCTTAAAACACCCGAAAATTCGATATTTTGGGGTCCCAGAACGATCTGTACTTGCCTACTCAGTGCTAGAATACTTTCAAATTATAGGCCCAAAACATGCTCAAAGTCGATATTTTAGGTGCCCAAAAGTCGATCTGTGCATGCATCTTCAGTACCCGTTTATATCTGAAATTCAAGCTCAAAAACACCAGAAAATTCGATATTTTTGGGTCCCAGAAGCGATCTGTGCATGCCTACTCCGTGTTAGAGTATTTTAAAAATACAGGCCCAAAACATGCTGAAAAATCGATATTTTAGGTGCCCATAGTCAATATTTACATGCATCTTCCGTACCCTTTTATATCTAAAATTCTGGTTGAAAACACCCGAAAATTCGATATTTTGGGTTCCCACAAGCGATCTGTACATGCCTACTCAGTGTTAGAATATTTTCAAAATATAGGCCCAAAACATGCTAAAAATCGAGATTTTAGGTGCCCAAAGTCGATATTAAAATTCAGGCCCAAAACACCCGAAAATTCGATATTTTTGGGTCCCAGAAGCGATCTGTACATGCCTTCTCAGTGCTAAACTATTTTCAAAATATAGGCCCAAAACATGCTAAAAATCGATATTTTAGGTGCCCAAAGACGATATCTCAAACTCAGGCCCAAAACACCCGAAAATTCGACATTTTTGGGTTCCAAAAGAGATCTCTACATGCCTACTCCGTGTTAGAGTATTTTCAAAATACAGGCCCAAAAACATACAAAAAATCGATATTTTAGGTGCCCAAATGTCGATATGTGCATGCATCTTCTGTACACGTTTATCTCACAAATTCAGGCTCCAAACTCCTCGAAAATTCGATATTTTGGGGTCCGAGAAGCGATCTGTACATGCTTACTCAGATACAGGCCCAAAACTTGCTGTAAATCGATATTTTAGGTGCCCAAAGTCAATATGTGTATGCATCTTCTGCACTCGTTTATATTTTAAACTCGACCTCAAAACACCCGAAAATTCGATATTTTTGGGTCCCAGAAGCGATCTGTACATGCCTACTTAGTGCTAGAATGTTTTCAAAATATAGGCTCAAAACACGCTAAAAATCTATATTTTAAGTGTCCAAAGTCGATATGTGCAACCATCTTCTGTACCCTTTTATATCTCAAATTCAGGCTTAAAACTCCCGAAAATTCGGTATTTTTGGGTCCTAGAAGCGATCTGTACATGCCTACTCCTAGTTAGAATGTTCTCAAGATACAGACCCAAAACTTGCTCAAAATCGATATTTTAGGTGCCCAAAAGTCGATATGTGCATGCCTCTTCAGTACTGGTTTATTTCTCAAATTCAGGTTCAAAACACCCAAAAATTCGATATTTGTGGGGCACAGAAGCGATCTGTACATGCCTACTCCGTGTTAGAGTATTTTCAAAATACAGGCCAAAAACATGCTGAAAATCGATATTTTAGGTGCCCAAAGTCAATATGTGTATGCATCTTCTGCACTCGTTTATATTTCAAATTCAACCTCAAAACACCCGAAAAATCGATATTTTGGGTCCCAGAAGAGATCTGTACATGCCTACTTAGTGCTAGAATGTTTTCAAAATAGAGGCTCAAAACACGCTAAAAATCGATATTTTAAGTGTCCAAAGTCGATATGTGCAAGCATCTGCTGTACCCGTTTATATCTCAAATTCAGGCTCAAAACACCCGAAAATTCGATATTTTGAGGTCCCAGAAGCGATCTGTACATGCCTACTCAGTTTTAGAATATTTTCAAAATATAGGCCCAAAACATGCTAAAAATCGATATTTTAGGTGCCCAAACTCGATATCTCAAATTCAGGCCTAAAACACCCGAAAATTCGATATTTTGGGGTCCCAGAAGCGATCTGTACATGCCTACTCCGTGTTAAAGTATTTTCAAAATACAGGCCCAAAACATACTTAAAAATCGATTTTTTAGGTACCCAAAGTCGATATGTGCATGCATCCTCTGTACCCGTTTATATCGCAAATTCAGGCTCTAAACACCCGAAAATTCGATATTTTGGGGTCCCAGAAGCGATCTGTACATGCCTACTCAGATACAGGCCAAAAACATGCTGAAAATCGATATTTTAGGTGCCCAAAGTCAATTTCTGTATGCATCTTCTGCACCCGTTTATATCCCAAATTCAACCTCAAAACACCCGAAAACTCGATATTTTTGGGTCATAGAAGAGATCTGTACATGCCTACCCAGTGCTAGAATGTTTTCAAAAAATAGGCTCAAAAACATGCTAAAAATCGATATTTTAAGATGCATGCATCTTCTGTACCCGTTTATATCTCAAATTCAATCTCAAAACAGCCGAAAATTCGGTATTATTGGGTCCTAGAAGCAATCTGTACATGCCTACTCCTAGTTAGAATGTTTTCAAGATACAGACCCAAAAAATGCTCAAAATCGATATTTTTGGTGCCCAAAGTCAATATGTGCATGCATTTTCTGTACCCGTTTATATCTCAAATTCAGGCTCAAAACATCTGAAAATTCGATATTTTTGGGTCCCAGAAGTGATCTGTAAATGCCTATTCCGTGTCAGAGTATTTTCAAAATACAGCCCCAAAACACGCTCAAAATCGATATTATAGGTGCCCAAAGTCAATATGTGCATGCATTTTCTGTACCCGTTTATATCTCAAATTCAGGCTTAAAACTCCTGAAAACTCAATATTTTTGGGTCCCAGAAGGATCTGTACATGCCTACTCCGTGTTAGAGTATTTTCAAAATACAGCCCCAAAACATGCTGAAAATCGATATTTTAGGTGCCCAAAGTCGATATCTCAAATTCAAGCCCAAAACACCCGAAAATTCGATATTTTGGGGTCCCAGAAGCGATCTGTACATGCCAACTCCGTGTTAGAGTATTTTCAATATACAGGCCCAAAACATACTGAAAATCGATCCTTTGGTGCTCAAAAGTCGATATCTGGATGCATCTTCTGTCCCCGTTTATATCTCAAATTCAGGCTCCCAACACCCGAAAATTCAATATTTTGGGGTCCCAGAAGCGATCTGTACTTGCCTACTCCGTGTTAGAGTATTTTTAAAATATAGGCCCAAAACATGCTGAAAATCGATATTTTAGGTGACCAAAGTCAATTTGTGTATGCATCTTCTGCACCCGTTTATATCCCAAATTCAACCTCAAAACACCCGAAAATTCGATATTTTCGGGTCCCAGAAGCGATCTGTACATGCCTACTCAGTGCTAGAATGTTTTCAAAATATAGGCTCAAAACATGCTAAAAATCGATATTTTAGGTGCCCAAACTCGATATCTCAAATTCAGGCCTAAAACACCCGAAAATTCGATATTTTGGGGTCCCAGAAGCGATCTGTACATGCCTACTCCGTGTTAAAGTATTTTCAAAATACAGGCCCAAAACATACTTAAAAATCGATTTTTTAGGTACCCAAAAGTCGATATGTGCATGCATCCTCTGTACCCGTTTATATCTCAAATTCAGGCTCTAAACACCCGAAAATTCGATATTTTGGGGTCCCAGATGCGATCTGTACATGCCTACTCAGATACAGGCCAAAAACATGCTGAAAATCGATATTTTAGGTGCCCAAAGTCAATTTGTGTATGCATCTTCTGCACTCGTTTATATTTTAAACTCGACCTCAAAACACCCGAAAATTCGATATTTTTGGGTCCCAGAAGCGATCTGTACATGCCTACTTAGTGCTAGAATGTTTTCAAAATATAGGCTCAAAACACGCTAAAAATCTATATTTTAAGTGTCCAAAGTCGATATGTGCAACCATCTTCTGTACCCTTTTATATCTCAAATTCAGGCTTAAAACTCCCGAAAATTCGGTATTTTTGGGTCCTAGAAGCGATCTGTACATGCCTACTCCTAGTTAGAATGTTCTCAAGATACAGACCCAAAACTTGCTCAAAATCGATATTTTAGGTGCCCAAAAGTCGATATGTGCATGCCTCTTCAGTACTGGTTTATTTCTCAAATTCAGGTTCAAAACACCCAAAAATTCGATATTTGTGGGGCACAGAAGCGATCTGTACATGCCTACTCCGTGTTAGAGTATTTTCAAAATACAGGCCAAAAACATGCTGAAAATCGATATTTTAGGTGCCCAAAGTCAATATGTGTATGCATCTTCTGCACTCGTTTATATTTCAAATTCAACCTCAAAACACCCGAAAAATCGATATTTTGGGTCCCAGAAGAGATCTGTACATGCCTACTTAGTGCTAGAATGTTTTCAAAATAGAGGCTCAAAACACGCTAAAAATCGATATTTTAAGTGTCCAAAGTCGATATGTGCAAGCATCTGCTGTACCCGTTTATATCTCAAATTCAGGCTCAAAACACCCGAAAATTCGATATTTTGAGGTCCCAGAAGCGATCTGTACATGCCTACTCAGTTTTAGAATATTTTCAAAATATAGGCCCAAAACATGCTAAAAATCGATATTTTAGGTGCCCAAACTCGATATCTCAAATTCAGGCCTAAAACACCCGAAAATTCGATATTTTGGGGTCCCAGAAGCGATCTGTACATGCCTACTCCGTGTTAAAGTATTTTCAAAATACAGGCCCAAAACATACTTAAAAATCGATTTTTTAGGTACCCAAAAGTCGATATGTGCATGCATCCTCTGTACCCGTTTATATCGCAAATTCAGGCTCTAAACACCCGAAAATTCGATATTTTGGGGTCCCAGAAGCGATCTGTACATGCCTACTCAGATACAGGCCAAAAACATGCTGAAAATCGATATGTTAGGTGCCCAAAGTCAATTTCTGTATGCATCTTCTGCACCCGTTTATATCCCAAATTCAACCTCAAAACACCCGAAAACTCGATATTTTTGGGTCATAGAAGAGATCTGTACATGCCTACCCAGTGCTAGAATGTTTTCAAAAAATAGGCTCAAAAACATGCTAAAAATCGATATTTTAAGATGCATGCATCTTCTGTACCCGTTTATATCTCAAATTCAATCTCAAAACAGCCGAAAATTCGGTATTATTGGGTCCTAGAAGCAATCTGTACATGCCTACTCCTAGTTAGAATGTTTTCAAGATACAGACCCAAAAAATGCTCAAAATCGATATTTTTGGTGCCCAAAGTCAATATGTGCATGCATTTTCTGTACCCGTTTATATCTCAAATTCAGGCTCAAAACATCTGAAAATTCGATATTTTTGGGTCCCAGAAGTGATCTGTAAATGCCTATTCCGTGTCAGAGTATTTTCAAAATACAGCCCCAAAACACGCTCAAAATCGATATTATAGGTGCCCAAAGTCAATATGTGCATGCATTTTCTGTACCCGTTTATATCTCAAATTCAGGCTTAAAACTCCTGAAAACTCGATATTTTTGGGTCCCAGAAGGATCTGTACATGCCTACTCCGTGTTAGAGTATTTTCAAAATACAGCCCCAAAACATGCTGAAAATCGATATTTTAGGTGCCCAAAGTCGATATCTCAAATTCAAGCCCAAAACACCCGAAAATTCGATATTTTGGGGTCCCAGAAGCGATCTGTACATGCCAACTCCGTGTTAGAGTATTTTCAATATACAGGCCCAAAACATACTGAAAATCGATCCTTTGGTGCTCAAAAGTCGATATCTGGATGCATCTTCTGTCCCCGTTTATATCTCAAATTCAGGCTCCCAACACCCGAAAATTCAATATTTTGGGGTCCCAGAAGCGATCTGTACTTGCCTACTCCGTGTTAGAGTATTTTTAAAATATAGGCCCAAAACATGCTGAAAATCGATATTTTAGGTGACCAAAGTCAATTTGTGTATGCATCTTCTGCACCCGTTTATATCCCAAATTCAACCTCAAAACACCCGAAAATTCGATATTTTCGGGTCCCAGAAGCGATCTGTACATGCCTACTCAGTGCTAGAATGTTTTCAAAATATAGGCTCAAAACATGCTAAAAATCGATATTTTAAGTGTCCAAAGTCGATATGTGCATGCATCTTTTGTACCCGTTTATATCTCAAATTCAGGCTCAAAACACCCGAAAATTCGATATTTTGGGGTCAAAGAAGCGATCTATCTGTACATGCCAACTCAGTGCTAGAATATTTTCAAAATAAAGGTTCAAAACACGCTAAAAATCGATATTTTAAGTGTCCAAAGTCGATATGTGCAAGCATCTTCTGTACCCGTTTATATCTCAAATTCAGGCTTAAAACTCCCGAAAATTCGGTATTTTTGGGTCCTAGAAGCGATCTGTACATGCCTACTCCTAGTTAGAATGTTCTCAAGATACAGACCCAAAACATGCTCAAAATCGATATTTTAGGTGCCCAAAAGTCGATATGTGCATGCCTCTTCAGTACTGGTTTATTTCTCAAATTCAGGTTCAAAACACCGAAAAAATCGATATTTGTGGGTCACAGAAGCGATCTGTACATGCCTACTCCGTGTTAGAGTATTTTCAAAATACAGGCCAAAAACATGCTGAAAATCGATATTTTAGGTTCCCAAAGTCAATATGTGTATGCATCTTCTGCACTCGTTTATATTTCAAATTCAACCTCAAAACACCCGAAAAATCGATGTTTTTGGGTCCCAGAAGCGATCTGTACATGCCTACTTAGTGCTAGAATGTTTTCAAAATAGAGGGTTAAAAACACGCTAAAAATCGATATTTTAAGTGTCCAAAGTCGATATGTGCAAGCATCTTCTGTACCCGTTTATATCTCAAATTCAGGCTCAAAACACCCGAAAATTCGATATTTTGAGGTCCCAGAAGCGATCTGTACATGCCTACTCAGTTCTAGAATATTTTCAAAATATAGGCCCAAAACATGCTAAAAATCGATATTTTAGGTGCCCAAACTCGATATCTCAAATTCAGGCCTAAAACACCCGAAAATTCGATATTTTGGGGTCCCAGAAGCGATCTGTACATGCCTACTCCGTGTTAAAGTATTTTCAAAATACAGGCCCAAAACATACTTAAAAATCGATTTTTTAGGTACCCAAAAGTCGATATGTGCATGCATCCTCTGTACCCGTTTATATCTCAAATTCAGGCTCTAAACACCCGAAAATTCGATATTTTGGGGTCCCAGATGCGATCTGTACATGCCTACTCAGATACAGGCAAAAAACATGCTGAAAATCGATATTTTAGGTGCCCAAAGTCAATTTGTGTATGCATCTTCTGCACCCGTTTATATCCCAAATTCAACCTCAAAACACCCGAAAACTCGATATTTTTGGGTCATAGAAGAGATCTGTACAAGCCTACCCAGTGCTAGAATGTATTAAAAAAATAGGCTCAAAAACATGCTAAAAATCGATATTTTAAGATGCATGCATCTTATGTACCCGTTTATATCTCAAATTCAATCTCAAAACAGCCGAAAATTCGGTATTATTGGGTCCTAGAAGCAATCTGTACATGCCTACTCCTAGTTAGAATGTTTTCAAGATACAGACCCAAAACATGCTCAAAATCGATATTTTAGTTGCCCAAAGTCAATATGTGCATGCATTTTCTGTACCCGTTTATATCTCAAATTCAATCTCAAAACAGCCGAAAATTCGGTATTATTGGGTCCTAGAAGCAATCTGTACATGCCTACTCCTAGTTAGAATGTTTTCATGATACAAACCCAAAACATGCTCAAAATCGATATTTTAGGTACCCAAAGTCAATATGTGTATGCATCTTCTGCACTCGTTTATATTTTAAACTCGACCTCAAAACACCCGAAAATTCGATATTTTTGGGTCCCAGAAGCGATCTGTACATGCCTACTTAGTGCTAGAATGTTTTCAAAATATAGGCTCAAAACACGCTAAAAATCTATATTTTAAGTGTCCAAAGTCGATATGTGCAACCATCTTCTGTACCCTTTTATATCTCAAATTCAGGCTTAAAACTCCCGAAAATTCGGTATTTTCTGGTCCTAGAAGCGATCTGTACATGCCTACTCCTAGTTAGAATGTTCTCAAGATACAGACCCAAAACTTGCTCAAAATTGATATTTTAGGTGCCCAAAAGTCGATATGTGCATGCCTCTTCAGTACTGGTTTATTTCTCGAATTCAGGTTCAAAACACCCAAAAATTCGATATTTGTGGGGCACAGAAGCGATCTGTACATGCCTACTCCGTGTTAGAGTATTTTCAAAATACAGGCCAAAAACATGCTGAAAATCGATATTTTAGGTGCCCAAAGTCAATATGTGTATGCATCTTCTGCACTCGTTTATATTTCAAATTCAACCTCAAAACACCCGAAAAATCGATATTTTGGGTCCCAGAAGAGATCTGTACATGCCTACTTAGTGCTAGAATGTTTTCAAAATAGAGGCTCAAAACACGCTAAAAATCGATATTTTAAGTGTCCAAAGTCGATATGTGCAAGCATCTGCTGTACCCGTTTAGATCTCAAATTCAGGCTCAAAACACCCGAAAATTCGATATTTTGAGGTCCCAGAAGCGATCTGTACATGCCTACTCAGTTTTAGAATATTTTCAAAATATAGGCCCAAAACATGCTAAAAATCGATATTTTAGGTGCCCAAACTCGATATCTCAAATTCAGGCCTAAAACACCCGAAAATTCGATATTTTGGGGTCCCAGAAGCGATCTGTACATGCCTACTCCGTGTTAAAGTATTTTCAAAATACAGGCCCAAAACATACTTAAAAATCGATTTTTTAGGTACCCAAAAGTCGATATGTGCATGCATCCTCTGTACCCGTTTATATCGCAAATTCAGGCTCTAAACACCCGAAAATTCGATATTTTGGGGTCCCAGAAGCGATCTGTACATGCCTACTCAGATACAGGCCAAAAACATGCTGAAAATCGATATTTTAGGTGCCCAAAGTCAATTTCTGTATGCATCTTCTGCACCCGTTTATATCCCAAATTCAACCTCAAAACACCCGAAAACTCGATATTTTTGGGTCATAGAAGAGATCTGTACATGCCTACCCAGTGCTAGAATGTTTTCAAAAAATAGGCTCAAAAACATGCTAAAAATCGATATTTTAAGATGCATGCATCTTCTGTACCCGTTTATATCTCAAATTCAATCTCAAAACAGCCGAAAATTCGGTATTATTGGGTCCTAGAAGCAATCTGTACATGCCTACTCCTAGTTAGAATGTTTTCAAGATACAGACCCAAAAAATGCTCAAAATCGATATTTTTGGTGCCCAAAGTCAATATGTGCATGCATTTTCTGTACCCGTTTATATCTCAAATTCAGGCTCAAAACATCTGAAAATTCGATATTTTTGGGTCCCAGAAGTGATCTGTAAATGCCTATTCCGTGTCAGAGTATTTTCAAAATACAGCCCCAAAACACGCTCAAAATCGATATTATAGGTGCCCAAAGTCAATATGTGCATGCATTTTCTGTACCCGTTTATATCTCAAATTCAGGCTTAAAACTCCTGAAAACTCGATATTTTTGGGTCCCAGAAGGATCTGTACATGCCTACTCCGTGTTAGAGTATTTTCAAAATACAGCCCCAAAACATGCTGAAAATCGATATTTTAGGTGCCCAAAGTCGATATCTCAAATTCAGGCCCAAAACACCCGAAAATTCGATATTTTGGGGTCCCAGAAGCGATCTGTACATGCCAACTCCGTGTTAGAGTATTTTCAATATACAGGCCCAAAACATACTGAAAATCGATCCTTTGGTGCTCAAAAGTCGATATCTGGATGCATCTTCTGTCCCCGTTTATATCTCAAATTCAGGCTCCCAACACCCGAAAATTCAATATTTTGGGGTCCCAGAAGCGATCTGTACTTGCCTACTCCGTGTTAGAGTATTTTTAAAATATAGGCCCAAAACATGCTGAAAATCGATATTTTAGGTGACCAAAGTCAATTTGTGTATGCATCTTCTGCACCCGTTTATATCCCAAATTCAACCTCAAAACACCCGAAAATTCGATATATTCGGGTCCCAGAAGCGATCTGTACATGCCTACTCAGTGCTAGAATGTTTTCAAAATATAGGCTCAAAACATGCTAAAAATCGATATTTTAAGTGTCCAAAGTCGATATGTGCATGCATCTTTTGTACCCGTTTATATCTCAAATTCAGGCTCAAAACACCCGAATATTCGATATTTTGGGGTCAAAGAAGCGATCTATCTGTACATGCCAACTCAGTGCTAGAATATTTTCAAAATAAAGGTTCAAAACACGCTAAAAATCGATATTTTAAGTGTCCAAAGTCGATATGTGCAAGCATCTTCTGTACCCGTTTATATCTCAAATTCAGGCTTAAAACTCCCGAAAATTCGGTATTTTTGGGTCCTAGAAGCGATCTGTACATGCCTACTCCTAGTTAGAATGTTCTCAAGATACAGACCCAAAACATGCTCAAAATCGATATTTTAGGTGCCCAAAAGTCGATATGTGCATGCCTCTTCAGTACTGGTTTATTTCTCAAATTCAGGTTCAAAACACCCAAAAATTCGATATTTGTGGGGCACAGAAGCGATCTGTACATGCCTACTCCGTGTTAGAGTATTTTCAAAATACAGGCCAAAAACATGCTGAAAATCGATATTTTAGGTGCCCAAAGTCAATATGTGTATGCATCTTCTGCACTCGTTTATATTTCAAATTCAACCTCAAAACACCCGAAAAATCGATATTTTGGGTCCCAGAAGCGATCTGTACATGCCTACTTAGTGCTAGAATGTTTTCAAAATAGAGGCTCAAAACACGCTAAAAATCGATATTTTAAGTGTCCAAAGTCGATATGTGCAAGCATCTGCTGTACCCGTTTAGATCTCAAATTCAGGCTCAAAACACCCGAAAATTCGATATTTTGAGGTCCCAGAAGCGATCTGTACATGCCTACTCAGTTTTAGAATATTTTCAAAATATAGGCCCAAAACATGCTAAAAATCGATATTTTAGGTGCCCAAACTCGATATCTCAAATTCAGGCCTAAAACACCCGAAAATTCGATATTTTGGGGTCCCAGAAGAGATCTGTACATGCCTACTCCGTGTTAAAGTATTTTCAAAATACAGGCCCAAAACATACTTAAAAATCGATTTTTTAGGTACCCAAAAGTCGATATGTGCATGCATCCTCTGTACCCGTTTATATCGCAAATTCAGGCTCTAAACACCCGAAAATTCGATATTTTGGGGTCCCAGAAGCGATCTGTACATGCCTACTCAGATACAGGCCAAAAACATGCTGAAAATCGATATTTTAGGTGCCCAAAGTCAATTTCTGTATGCATCTTCTGCACCCGTTTATATCCCAAATTCAACCTCAAAACACCCGAAAACTCGATATTTTTGGGTCATAGAAGAGATCTGTACATGCCTACCCAGTGCTAGAATGTTTTCAAAAAATAGGCTCAAAAACATGCTAAAAATCGATATTTTAAGATGCATGCATCTTCTGTACCCGTTTATATCTCAAATTCAATCTCAAAACAGCCGAAAATTCGGTATTATTGGGTCCTAGAAGCAATCTGTACATGCCTACTCCTAGTTAGAATGTTTTCAAGATACAGACCCAAAAAATGCTCAAAATCGATATTTTTGGTGCCCAAAGTCAATATGTGCATGCATTTTCTGTACCCGTTTATATCTCAAATTCAGGCTCAAAACATCTGAAAATTCGATATTTTTGGGTCCCAGAAGTGATCTGTAAATGCCTATTCCGTGTCAGAGTATTTTCAAAATACAGCCCCAAAACACGCTCAAAATCGATATTATAGGTGCCCAAAGTCAATATGTGCATGCATTTTCTGTACCCGTTTATATCTCAAATTCAGGCTTAAAACTCCTGAAAACTCGATATTTTTGGGTCCCAGAAGGATCTGTACATGCCTACTCCGTGTTAGAGTATTTTCAAAATACAGCCCCAAAACATGCTGAAAATCGATATTTTAGGTGCCCAAAGTCGATATCTCAAATTCAGGCCCAAAACACCCGAAAATTCGATATTTTGGGGTCCCAGAAGCGATCTGTACATGCCAACTCCGTGTTAGAGTATTTTCAATATACAGGCCCAAAACATACTGAAAATCGATCCTTTGGTGCTCAAAAGTCGATATCTGGATGCATCTTCTGTCCCCGTTTATATCTCAAATTCAGGCTCCCAACACCCGAAAATTCAATATTTTGGGGTCCCAGAAGCGATCTGTACTTGCCTACTCCGTGTTAGAGTATTTTTAAAATATAGGCCCAAAACATGCTGAAAATCGATATTTTAGGTGACCAAAGTCAATTTGTGTATGCATCTTCTGCACCCGTTTATATCCCAAATTCAACCTCAAAACACCCGAAAATTCGATATATTCGGGTCCCAGAAGCGATCTGTACATGCCTACTCAGTGCTAGAATGTTTTCAAAATATAGGCTCAAAACATGCTAAAAATCGATATTTTAAGTGTCCAAAGTCGATATGTGCATGCATCTTTTGTACCCGTTTATATCTCAAATTCAGGCTCAAAACACCCGAATATTCGATATTTTGGGGTCAAAGAAGCGATCTATCTGTACATGCCAACTCAGTGCTAGAATATTTTCAAAATAAAGGTTCAAAACACGCTAAAAATCGATATTTTAAGTGTCCAAAGTCGATATGTGCAAGCATCTTCTGTACCCGTTTATATCTCAAATTCAGGCTTAAAACTCCCGAAAATTCGGTATTTTTGGGTCCTAGAAGCGATCTGTACATGCCTACTCCTAGTTAGAATGTTCTCAAGATACAGACCCAAAACATGCTCAAAATCGATATTTTAGGTGCCCAAAAGTCGATATGTGCATGCCTCTTCAGTACTGGTTTATTTCTCAAATTCAGGCTCCCAACACCCGAAAATTCAATATTTTGGGGTCCCAGAAGCGATCTGTACTTGCCTACTCCGTGTTAGAGTATTTTTAAAATATAGGCCCAAAACATGCTGAAAATCGATATTTTAGGTGACCAAAGTCAATTTGTGTATGCATCTTCTGCACCCGTTTATATCCCAAATTCAACCTCAAAACACCCGAAAATTCGATATATTCGGGTCCCAGAAGCGATCTGTACATGCCTACTCAGTGCTAGAATGTTTTCAAAATATAGGCTCAAAACATGCTAAAAATCGATATTTTAAGTGTCCAAAGTCGATATGTGCATGCATCTTTTGTACCCGTTTATATCTCAAATTCAGGCTCAAAACACCCGAATATTCGATATTTTGGGGTCAAAGAAGCGATCTATCTGTACATGCCAACTCAGTGCTAGAATATTTTCAAAATAAAGGTTCAAAACACGCTAAAAATCGATATTTTAAGTGTCCAAAGTCGATATGTGCAAGCATCTTCTGTACCCGTTTATATCTCAAATTCAGGCTTAAAACTCCCGAAAATTCGGTATTTTTGGGTCCTAGAAGCGATCTGTACATGCCTACTCCTAGTTAGAATGTTCTCAAGATACAGACCCAAAACATGCTCAAAATCGATATTTTAGGTGCCCAAAAGTCGATATGTGCATGCCTCTTCAGTACTGGTTTATTTCTCAAATTCAGGTTCAAAACACCGAAAAAATCGATATTTGTGGGTCACAGAAGCGATCTGTACATGCCTACTCCGTGTTAGAGCATTTTCAAAATACAGGCCAAAAACATGCTGAAAATCGATATTTTAGGTTCCCAAAGTCAATATGTGTATGCATCTTCTGCACTCGTTTATATTTCAAATTCAACCTCAAAACACCCGAAAAATCGATATTTTTGGGTCCCAGAAGCGATCTGTACATGCCTACTTAGTGCTAGAATGTTTTCAAAATAGAGGGTTAAAAACACGCTAAAAATCGATATTTTAAGTGTCCAAAGTCGATATGTGCATGCATCTTCTGTACCCGTTTATATCTCAAATTCAGGCTCAAAACACACGAAAATTCGATATTTTGAGGTCCCAGAAGCGATCTGTACATGCCTACTCAGTTCTAGAATATTTTCAAAATATAGGCCCAAAACATGCTAAAAATCGATATTTTAGGTGCCCAAACTCGATATCTCAAATTCAGGCCTAAAACACCCGAAAATTCGATATTTTGGGGTCCCAGAAACGATCTGTACATGACTACTCCGTGTTAAAGTATTTTCAAAATACAGGCCCAAAACATACTTAAAAATCGATTTTTTAGGTACCCAAAAGTCGATATGTGCATGCATCCTCTGTACCCGTTTATATCTCAAATTCAGGCTCTAAACACCCGAAAATTCGATATTTTGGGGTCCCAGATGCGATCTGTACATGCCTACTCAGATACAGGCCAAAAACATGCTGAAAATCGATATTTTAGGTGCCCAAAGTCAATTTGTGTATGCATCTTCTGCACCCGTTTATATCCCAAATTCAACCTCAAAAACACCCGAAAACTCGATATTTTTGGGTCATAGAAGAGATCTGTACATGCCTACCCAGTGCTAGAATGTATTAAAAAAATAGGCTCAAAAACATGCTAAAAATCGATATTTTAAGATGCATGCATCTTATGTACCCGTTTATATCTCAAATTCAATCTCAAAACAGCCGAAAATTCGGTATTATTGGGTCCTAGAAGCAATCTGTACATGCCTACTCCTAGTTAGAATGCTTTCAAGATACAGACCCAAAACATGCTCAAAATCGATATTTTAGTTGCCCAAAGTCAATATGTGCATGCATTTTCTGTACCCGTTTATATCTCAAATTCAATCTCAAAACAGCCGAAAATTCGGTATTATTGGGTCCTAGAAGCAATCTGTACATGCCTACTCCTAGTTAGAATGTTTTCAAGATACAAACCCAAAACATGCTCAAAATCGATATTTTAGGTACCCAAAGTCAATATGTGTATGCATCTTCTGCACTCGTTTATATTTCAAACTCAACCTCAAAACACCCGAAAATTCGATATTTTTGGGTCCCAGAAGCGATCTGTACATGCCTACTTAGTGCTAGAATTTTTTCAAAATATAGGCTCAAAACACGCTAAAAATCTATATTTTAAGTGTCCAAAGTCGATATGTGCAAGCATCTTCTGTACCCGTTTATATCTCAAATTCAGGCTTAAAACACCCGAAAATTCGATATTTTGGGGTCAAAGAAGCGATCTATCTGTACATGCCTACTCAGTGCTAGAATATTTTCAAAATAAAGGCCCAAAACATGCTAAAAATCGATATTTTAGGTGCCCAAAGTCGATATCTCAAACTCAGGCCCGAAACACCCGAAAATTCGATATTTTGGGGTCCCAGAAACGATCTGTACATGCCTACTCAGTGCTAGAATATTTTGAAATTATAGGAGCAAAACATGCTAAAAATCGATATTTTAGGTGCCGAAAAGTTGATCTGTGCATATATCTTCAGTACCCGTTTATATCTCAAATTCAGGCTCAAAACACCCGAAAATTCGATATTTTTGGGTCCCAGAAGCGATCTGTACATGCCTACTCCGTGTTAGAGTATTTTCAAAATACAGGCCCAAAACATGCTGAAAATCGATATTTTAGGAGCCCAAAGTCAATATGTGCATGCATCTTCTGTACCCTTTTATATCTCAAATTCTGGCTCAAAAACACCCGAAAATTCGATATTTTAGGGTCCCAGAAGCGATCTGTACATACCTACTCAGTGCTAGAATATTTTCAAAATATAGGCCCAAAACATGCTAAAATCGATATTTTAGGTGCCCAAAGTCGATATCTCAAATTCAGGCCCAAAACACCCGAAAATTCGATATTTTGGGGTCCCAGAAGCGATCTGTACATGCCTACTCAGATACAGGCCAAAAACATGCTGAATGTCGATATTTTAGGTGCCCAAAGTCAATATGTGCATGCATCTTCTGTACCCTTTTATATCTCAAATTTTGTCTCAAAACACCCGAAAATTCGATATTTTGGGGTCCCAGAAGCGATCTGAACATACCTACTCAGCGCTAGAATATTTTCAAAATATAGGCCCAAAACATGCTAAAATCGATATTTTAGGTGCCCAAAGTCGATATCTCAAATTCAGGCCCAAAACACCCGAAAATTCGATATTTTGGAGTCCCAGAAACGATCTGTACATGCCTACTCAGTGCTAGAATATTTTGAAATTATATTACCAAAACATGCTCAAAATCGATATTTTAGGTTCCGAAAAGTCGATCTGTGCATACATCTTCAGTACCCGTTTATATCTCAAATTCAGGCTCAAAACACCCGAAAATTCGATATTTTTGGGTCCCAGAAGCGATCTGTACATGCCTACTCCGTGTTAGAGTATTTTCAAAATACAGGTCCAAAACATACTGAAAATCGATGTTTTAGCTACCCAAAAGTCGATATGTGCATGCATCCTCTGTACCCGTTTATATCTCAAATTCAGGCTCCAAACACCCGAAAATTCGATATTTTGGGGTCCCAGAAGCGATCTGTACATGCCTACTCAGATACATGCCAAAAACATGCTGAAAATCGATATTTTAGGTGCCCAAAGTCAATATGTGTATGCATCTTCTGCACCCGTTTATATCTCAAATTCAACCTCAAAACACCCGAAAACTCGATATTTTTGGGTCGTAGAAGCGATCTGTACATGCCTACTCAGTGCTAGAATGTTTTTAAAATATAGGCAAAAAACATGCTAAAAATCGATATTTTAAGTTTCCAAAGTCAATATGTGCATGCATCTTCAGTATCCTTTTATATCTCAAATTCAGGCTCCAAACACCCGAAAATTCGATATTTTGGGGTCCCAGAAGCAATCTGTACATGCCTACTCAGTGTAAGAATATTTTCAAAATATAGGCCCAAAACATGCTAAAAATCGAGATTTTAGGTGCCCAAAGTCGATATCTCAAATTCAGGCCCAAAACACCCGAAAATTCGATATTTTGGGGTCCCAGAAGCGATCTGTACATGCCTACTCCGTGTTAGAGTATTTTCAATATACAGGCCCAAAACATAATAAAAATCGATCTTTTGGTGCTCAAAAGTCGATATCTGGATGCATCTTCTGTCCCCGTTTATATCTCAAATTCAGGCTCCAAACACCCGAAAATTCAATATTTTGGGGTCCCAGAAGCGATCTGTACTTGCCTACTCCGTGTTAGAGTATTTTCAAAATATAGGCCCAAAACATGCTGAAAATCGATATTTTAGGTGACCAAAGTCAATTTGTGTATGCATCTTCTGCACCCGTTTATATCCCAAATTCAACCTCAAAACATCCAAAAATTCGATATTTTCGGGTCCCAGAAGCAATCTGTACATGCCTACTCAGTGCTAGAATGTTTTCAAAATATAGGCTCAAAACATGCTAAAAATCGATATTTTAAGTGTCCAAAGTCGATATGTTAATGCATCTTTTGTACCCGTTTATATCTCAAATTCAGGCTCAAAACACCCGAAAATTCGATATTTTGGGGTCAAAGAAGCGATCTGTACATGCTTACTCAGTGCTAGAATATTTTCAAAATATAGGCCCAAAACATGCTAAAAATCGATATTTTAGGTGCCCAAAGTCGATATCTCAAACTCAGGCCCAAAACACCCGAAAATTCGATATTTTTGGGTCCCAGAAGAGATCTCTACATGCCTACTCCGTGTTAGAGTATTTTCAAAATACAGGCCAAAAACATGCTGAAAATCGATATTTTAGGTGCCCAAAGTCGATATGTGCAAGAATCTTCTGTACCCGTTTATATCTCAAATTCAGGCTCAAAACACCCGAAAATTCGATATTTTGAGGTCCCAGAAGCGATGTGTACATGCCTACTCAGTTCTAGAATATTTTCAAAATATAGGCCCAAAACATGCTAAAAATCGATATTTTAGGTGCCCAAACTCGATATCTCAAATTCAGGCCTAAAACACCCGAAAATTCGATATTTTGGGGTCCCAGAAGCGATCTGTACATGCCTACTCCGTGTTGAAGTATTTTCAAAATACAGGCCCAAAACATACTTAAAAATTGATCTTTTAGGTACCCAAAAGTCGATATGTGCATGCATCCTTTGTACCCGTTTATATCTCAAATTCATGCTCTAAGCACCCGAAAATAAGATATTTTGGGGTCCCAAAAACGATCTGCACATGCCTACTCAGATACAGGCCAAAAACATGCTGAAAATCGATATTTTAGGTACCCAAAGTCAATATGTGTATGCATCTTCTGCACCCGTTTATATCCCAAATTCAACCTCAAAACACCCGAAAACTCGATATTTTTTGGTCATAGAAGAGATCTGTACATGCCTACTCAGTGCTAGAATGTTTTCAAAAAATAGGCTCAAAACATGCTAAAATCGATATTTTAAGATGCATGCATCTTCTGTACCCGTTTACATCTCAAATTCAAACTCAAAACACCCTAAAATTCAGTATTATTGGTCCTAGAAGCAAACTGTACATGCCTACTCCTAGTTAGAATGTTTTCAAGATACAGACCCAAAACATGCTCAAAATCGATATTTTAGGTGCCCAAAAGAAGATATGTGCATGCATCTTCAGTACCTGTTTATATCTTAAATTCAGGCTCAAAACATCCGAAAATTCGATATTTTTGTGTCCCAGAAGTGATCTGTAAATGCCTATTCTGTGTCAAAGTATTTTCAAAATACAGCCCCAAAACATGCTGAAAATCGATATTATAGGTGCCCAAAGTCAATATGTGCATACATCTTCTGTACCCTTTATATCTCAAATTCTGGCTCAAAACTCCCGAAAATTCGATATTTTGGGGTCCCAGAAGCGATCTGTACATGCCTACTCAGTGCTAGAATATTTTCAAAACATAGGCCCAAAACATGCTAAAAATCGATATTTTAGGTGCCCAAAGTCGATATATCAAATTCAGGCACAAAACACCCAAAAATTCGATATTTTAGGGTCCCAGTAGCGATCTGTACATGCCAACTCCGTGTTAAAGTATTTTCAAAATACAGGCCCAAAACATACTGAAAATCGATCTTTTATGTACCCAAAAGTTGATATGAGCATGCATCCTCAGTACCCATTTATATCTCAAATTCAGGCTCTAAACACCCGAAAATTCGATATTTTGGAGTCCCAGAAGCGATCTGTACATGCCTACTCAGATACAGGCCAAAAACATGCTGAAAATCGATATTTTAGGTGCCCAAAGTCAATATGTGTATGCATCTTCTGCACCCGTTTATATCCCAAATTCAACCTCAAAACACCCGAAAACTCGATATTTTTGGGTCCTAGAATATATCTGTACATACCTACTCAGTGCTAGAATGTTTTCAAAAAATAGGCTCAAAACATGCTAAAAATCGATATTTTAAGTGTCCAAAGTCGATATGTGCATGCATCTTCTGTACCCGTTTATATCTCAAATTCAAACTCAAAACACCCGAAAATTCGGTATTTTTGGGTCCTAGAAACGATCTGTACATGCCTACTCCAAGTTAGAATGTTTTCAAGATACAGACCCAAAACATGCTCAAAATTGATATTTTAAGTACTCAAATGTCGATATGAGCATGCATCTTCATTACCTGTTTATATCTCAAATTCAGGCTCAAAACATCCGAAAATTCGATATTTTTGGGTCCCAGAAGTGATCAGTACATGCCTATTCCGTGTTAGAGTATTTTCAAAATACAGCCCCAAAACATGCTGAAAATCGATATTATAGGTGCCGAAAGTCAGTATGTGCATGCATTTTCTGTACCCGTTTATATCTCAAATTCAGGCTTAAAACACCCGAAAATTCGATATTTTGGGGTCTCAGAAACGATCTGTACATGCCTACTCAGTGCTAGAATATTTTGAAATTATAGGACCAAAACATGCTCAAAATCGATATTTTAGGTGCCGAAAAGTCGATCTGTGCATACATCTTCAGTACCCGTTTATATATCAAATTCAGGCTCCAAACACCCGAAAATTCGATATTTTTCGGTCCCAGAAGCGATCTGTACATGCCTACTCCGTGTTAGAGTATTTTCAAAATACAGGCCCAAAACATGCTGAAAATCGATATTTTAGGTGCCCAAAGTCAATATGTGCATGCATCTTCTGTACCCTTTTATATCTCAAATTCTGGCTCAAAACTCCCGAAAATTCGATATTTTGGGGTCCCAGAAGCGATCTGTACATACCTACTCAGTGCTAGAATATTTTTAAAATATAGGCCCAAAACATGCTAAAATCGATATTTTAGGTGCCCAAAGTCGATATCTCAAATTCAGGCCCAAAACACCCAAAAATTCGATATTTTGGGGTCCCAGAAACGATCTGTACATGCCTACTCAGTGCTAGAATATTTTGAAATTATAGGACCAAAACATGCTCAAAATCGATCTTTTATGTACCCAAAAGTTGATATGAGCATGCATCCTCAGTACCCGTTTATTTCTCAAATTCAGGCTCCAAACACCCAAAAATTCTATATTTTGGGGTCCCAGAAGCGATCTGTACATGCCTACTCTGATACAGGGCAAAAACATGCTGCAAATCGATATTTTAGGTGCCCAAAGTCAGTATGTGTATGCATCTTCTGCACCCGTTTATATCCCTAATTCAACCTCAAAACACCCGAAAACTCGATATTTTTGGGTCCTAGAAGCGATCTGTACATGTCTACTCAATGCTAGAATGTTTTTAAAATATAGGCACAAAACATGCTAAAAATCGACATTATAAGTTTCCAAAGTCAATATGTGCATGCATCTTCTGTTTCCGTTTATATCTCAAATTCAGGCTCGAAACACCCGAAAATTCGATATTTTGGGGTCCCAGAAGCAATCTCAACATGCCTACTCAGTGTTAGAATATTTTCAAAATATAGGCCCAAAACATGCTAAAAATCGAGATTTTAGGTGCCAAAGTCGATATCTCAAATTCAGGCCCAAAACACCCGAAAATTCGATATTTTGGGGTCCCAGAAGCGATCTGTACATGCCTACTCCGTGTTAGAGTATTTTCAATATACAGGCCCAAAACATATTGAAAATCGATCTTTTGGTGCTCAAAAGTCGATATCTGGAAGCATCTTCTGTCCCGTTTATATCTCAAATTCAGGCTCCAAACACCCGAAAATTCAATAATTTGGGGTCCCAGAAGCGATCTGTACTTGCCTACTCCGTGTTAGAGTATTTTTTAAATATAGGCCCAAAACATGCTGAAAATCGATATTTTAGGTGACCAAAGTCAATTTGTGTATGCATCTTCTGCACCCGTTTATATCCCAAATTCAACCTCAAAACTGCCGAAAATTCGATATTTTCGGGTCCCAGAAGCGATCTGTACATGCCTACTCAGTGCTAGAATGTTTTCAAAATATAGGCTCAAAACATGCTAAAAATCGATATTTTAAGTGTCCAAAGTCGATATGTGCATGCATCTTTTGTACCCGTTTATATCTCAAATTCAGGCTCAAAACACCCGAAAATTCGATATTTTGGGGACAAAGAAGCGATCTGTACATGCCTACTCAGTGCTAGAATATTTTCAAAATATAGGCCCAAAACATGCTAAAAATCGATATTTTAGGTGCCCAAAGTCGATATCTCAAACTCAGGCCCAAAACACCCGAAAATGTGATATTTTTGGGTCCCAGAAGAGATCTCTACATGCATACTCCGTGTTAGAGTATTTTCAAAATACAGGCCCAAAAACATACAGAAAATCGATATTTTAAGTGCCCAAAGTCGATATGTGCAAACATCTTCTGTACCTGTTTATATCTCAAATTCACGCTCAAAAACACCCGAAAATTCGGTATTTTTGGGTCCTAGAAGCGATCTTTACATGCCTACTCCTAGTTAGAATGTTTTCAAGATACAGACCCAAAACATGCTCAAAATCGATATTTTAGGTGCCCCAAAGTCGATATGTGCATGCCTCTTCAGTACTGATTTATGTCTCAAATTCAGGTTCAAAACACCCAAAAATTCGATATTTTTGGGTCCCAGAAGCGATCTGTACATGCCTACTCCGTGTTAGAGTATTTTCAAAATACAGGCCCAAAACATACTTAAAAATCGATCTTTTAGGTACACAAAAGTCGATATGTGTATGCATCCTCTGTACCCGTTTATATCTCAAATTCAGGCTCTCAGCACCCGAAAATTTGATATTTTGGGGTCCCAAAAACGATCTGCACATGCCTACTCAGATACAGGCCAAAAACATGCTAAAAATCGATATTTTAGGTGCCCAATGTCAATATGTGTATGCATCTTCTGCACCCGTTTATATCCCAAATTCAACCTCAAAACACCCGAAAACTCGATATTTTTTGGTCATAGAAGAGATCTGTACATGCCTACTTAGTGCTAGAATGTTTTCAAAAAATAGGCTTAAAACATGCTAAAATCGATATTTTAAGATGCATGCATCTTCTGTACCCGTTTACATCTCAAATTCAAACTCAAAACACCCGAAAATTCGGTATTATTGGGCCCTAGAAGCGATCTGTACATGCCTACTCCTAGTTAGAATGTTTTCAAGATACAGACCGAAAACATGCTCAAAATCGATATTTTAGGTGCCCAAAAGACGATATGTGCATGCATCTTCAGTACCTGTTTATATCTCAAATTCAGGCTCAAAACATCCGAAAATTCGATATTTTTGTGTCCCAGAAGTGATCTGTAAATGCCTATTCCGTGTCAAAGTATTTTCAAAATACAGCCCCAAAACATGCTGAAAATCGATATTATAGGTGCCCAAAGTCAATATGTGCATACATCTTCTGTACCCTTTATATCTCAAATTCTGGCTCAAAACACCCGAAAATTCGATATTTTGGGGTCCCAGAAGCGATCTGTACATGTCTACTCAGTGCTAGAATATTTTCAAAATATAGGCCCAAAACATGCTAAAAATCGATATTTTAGGTGCCCAAAGTCGATATCTCAAATTCAGGCCCAAAACACCCGAAAATTCGATATTTTTGTGTCCCAGAAGTGATCTGTACATGCCTACTCCGTGTTAAAGTATTTTCAAAATACAGGCCCAAAACATACTGAAAATCGATCTTTTAGGTACCCAAAAGTCATCCTCTGTACCCGTTTATAACTCAAATTCAGGCTCTAAACACCCGAAAATTCGATATTTTGGAGTCCCAGAAGCGATCTGTACATGCCTACTCAGATACAGGCCAAAAACATGCTGAAAATCGATATTTTAGGTGCCCAAAGTCAAGATGTGTATGCATTTTCTGCACCCGTTTATATCCCAAATTCAACCTCAAAACACCCGAAAACTCGATATTTTTGGGTCCTAGAAGAGATCTGTACATACCTACTCAGTGCTAGAATATTTTCAAAAAATAGGCTCAAAACATGCTAAAAATCGATATTTTAAGTGTCCAAAGTTGATATGTGCATGCATCTTCTGTACCCGTTTATATCTCAAATTCAAACTCAAAACACCCGAAAATTCGGTATTTTTGGGTCCTAGAAGCGATCTGTTCATGCCTACTCCAAGTTAGAATGTTTTCAAGATACAGAAACAAAACATGCTCAAAATCGATATTTTAAGTACTCAAATGTCGATATGTGCATGCATCTTCAGTACCTGTTTATATCTCAAATTCAGGCTCAAAACATCCGAAAATTCGATATTTTTGGGTCCCAGAAGTGATCAGTACATGCATATTCCGTGTTAGAGTATTTTCAAAATACAACCCCAAAACATGCTGAAAATCGATATTATAGGTGCCCAAAGTCAGTATGTGCATGCATTTTCTGTACCCGTTTATATCTCAAATTCAGGCTTAAAACACCCGAAAACTCGATATTTTGGAGTCCCCAAAACGATCTGTACATGCCTACTCAGTGCTAGAATATTTTGAAATTATAGGACCAAAACATGCTCAAAATCGATATTTTAGGTGCCGAAAAGTCGATCTGTGCATACATCTTCAGTACCCGTTTATATCTCAAATTCAGGCTCAAAACACCCGAAAATTCGATATTTTTTGGTCACAGAAGCGATCTGTACATGCCTACTCCGTGTTAGAGTATTTTCAAAATACAGGCCCAAAACATGCTGAAAATCGATATTTTAGGTGCCCAAAGTCAATATGTGCATGCATCTTCTGTACCCTTTTATATCTCAAATTCTGGCTCAAAACACCCGAAAATTCGATATTTTGGGGTCCCAGAAGCGATCTGTACATACCTACTCAGTGCAAGAATATTTACAAAATATAGGCCCAAAACATGCTAAAAATCGATATTTTAGGTGCCCAAAGTCGGTATCTCAAATTCAGGCCCACAACACCCGAAAATTCAATATTTTGGGGTCGCAGAAGCGATCTGTACATGCCTACTCCGTGTTAGAGTATTTTCAAAATACAGGTCCAAAACATACTGAAAATCGATGTTTTAGCTACACAAAAGTCGATATGTGCATGCATCCTCTGTACCCGTTTATATATCAAATTGAACCTCAAAACACCCGAAAATTCTATATTTTGGGGTCCCAGAAGCGATCTGTACATGCCTACTCAGATACAGGCCCAAAACATGCTGGAAATCGATATTTTAGGTGCCCAGAGTCAATATGTGTATTCATCTTCTGCAAACGTTTATATCCCAAATTCCACCTCAAAACACCCGAAAATTCGATATTTTTGGGTCCCAGAAGCGATCTGTACATGCTTACTCCGTGTTAGAGTATTTTCAAAATACAGCCCCAAAACATGCTGAAAATCGATATTATAGGTGCCCAAAGTCAATATGTGCATGTATTTTCTGTACCCGTTTATATCTCAAATTCAGGCTTAAAACAACAGAAAATTCGACATTTTGGGGTCCCAGAAACGATTTGAACATGCCTACTCAGTGCTATAATATTTTGAAATTATAGGACCAAAACATGCTCAAAATCGATATTTTAGGTGCCGAAAAGTCGATCTGTGCATGCATCTTCAGTACACGTTTATATCTCAAATTCAGGCTCAAAACACCCGAAAATTCGATATTTTTGGGTCACAGAAGCGATCTGTACATGCCTACTCCGTGTTAGAGTATTTTCAATATACAGGCCCAAAACATGCTGCAAATCAATATTTTAGATGCCCAAAGTCAATATGTGCATGCATCTTCTGTACCCTTTTATATCTCAAATTCTTGCTCAAAACACCGAAAATTCTATATATTGGGGTCCCAGAAGCGATCTGTACATGCCTACTCAGTGCTAGAATATTTTCAAAATATAGGCCCAAAACATGCTAAAAATCGATATTTTAAGTGCCCAAAGTCGATATCTCAAATTCAGGCCCAAAACACCCGAAAATTCGATATTTTGGGGTCCCAGAAGCGATCTGTACATGCCTACTCCGTGTTAAAGTATTTTCAAAATACAGGTCCAAAACATATTGAAAATCGATGTTTTAGGTACCCAAAAGTCGATATGTGCATGCATCCCCTGTACCCGTTTATACCTCAAATTCAGGCTCCAAACACCCGAAATTCGATATTTTGGGGTCCCAGAAGCGATCTGTACATGCCTACTCAGTGCTAGAATGTTTTCAAAATATAGGCTCAAAACATGCTAAAAATCGATATTTTAAGTTTCCAAAGTCAATATGTGCATGCATCTTCTGTATCCGTTTATATCTCAAATTCAGGCTCCAAACAACCAAAAATTCGATATTTTGGAGTAACAGAAGCAATCTGTACATGCCTACCCAGATACAGGCCCAAAACATGCTCAAAATCGATATTTTAAGTACTCAAATGTCGATATGTGCATGCATCTTCAGTACCTGTTTATATCTCAAATTCAGGCTCAAAACATCTGAAAATTCGATATTTTTGGGTCCCAGAAGTGTTCAGTACATGCATATTTCGTGTTAGAGTATTTTCAAAATGCAACCCCAAAACATGCTGAAAATCGATATTATAGGTGCCCAAAGTCAGTATGTGCATGCATTTTCTGTACCCGTTTATATCTCAAATTCAGGCTTAAAACACCCGAAAACTCGATATTTTGGGGTCCCCAAAACGATCTGTACAAGCCTAGTCAGTGCTAGAATATTTTGAAATTATAGGACCAAAACATGCTCAAAATCGATATTTTAGGTGCCGAAAAGTCGATCTGTGCATACATCTTCAGTACCCGTTTATATCTCAAATTCAGGCTCAAAACACCCGAAAGTTCGATATTTTTGGGTCCCAGAAGCGATTTGTACATGCCTACTCAGTGCTATAATATTTTAAAATTATAGGACCAAAACATGCTCAAAATCGATATTTTAGGTGCCGAAAAGTCGATCTGTGCATGCATCTTCAGTACCCGTTTATATCTCAAATTCAGGCTCAAAACACCCGAAAATTCGATATTTTTGGGTCACAGAAGCGATCTGTACATGCCTACTCCGTGTTAGAGTATTTTCAATATACAGGCCCAAAACATGCTGCAAATCAATATTTTAGATGCCCAAAGTCAATATGTGCATGCATCTTCTGTACCCTTTTATATCTCAAATTCTAGCTCAAAACACCCGAAAATTCGATATTTTGGGGTCCCAGAAGCGATCTGTACATGCCTACTCAGTGCTAGAATATTTTCAAAATATAGGCCCAAAACATGCTAAAAATCGATATTTTAGGTGCCCAAAGTCGATATCTCAAATTCAGGCCCAAAACACCCGAAAATTCGATATTTTGGGGTCCCAGAAGCGATCTGTACATGCCTACTCCGTTTTAGAGTATTTTTAAAATACAAGTCCAAAACATACTGAAAATCGATGTTTTAGCTACCCAAAAGTCGATATGTGCATGCATCCTCTGTACCCGTTTATATTTCAAATTCAGGCTCCCAACACCCGAAAATTCGATATTTTGGGTTCCCAGAAGCGATCTGTACATGCCTACTCCGATACAGGCCAAAAACATGCTGAAAATCGATATTTTAGGTGCCCAAAGACAATATGTGTATGCATCTTCTGCACCCGTTTATATCCCAAATTCAACCTCAAAACACCTGAAAACTCGATATTTTTGGGTCCTAGAAGCGATCTGTACATGCCTACTCAGTGCTAGAATGTTTTCAAAATATAGGCTCAAAACATGCTAAAAATCGATATTTTATGTTTCCAAAGTCAAAATGTGCATGCATCTTCTGTACACGTTTATATCTCAAATTCAGGCTCAAAAACCCTAAAATTCGGTATTTTTGGGTCCTAGAAGCGATCTGTACATGCTTACTCCGTGTTTGAGTATTTTCAAAATACAGGCCAATAACATGCTGAAAATCGATATTTTAGGTGTCCAAAGTCAATATGTGCATGCATCTTCTGTATCCGTTTATATCTCAAATTCAGGCTCCAAACACCCGAAAAATCGATATTTTGTGGTCCCAGAAGCAATCTGTACATGCCTACCCAGATACAGGCCCAAAACATGCTCAAAATCGATATTTTAGGTACCAGAGTCAATATGTGTATGCATCTTCTGCAAACGTTTATATCCCAAATTCAACCTCAAAACACCCGAAAATTCGATATTTTTGGGTCCCAGAAGCGATCTGTACATGCTTACTCCGTGTTAGAGTATTTTCAAAATACAGGCCCAAAACATGGTGAAAATCGATATTTTAGGTGCCCAAAGTCAATATGTGCATACATCTTCTGTACCCTTTTATATCTCAAATTCTGGCTCAAAACACCGAAAATTCTATATATTGGGGTCCCAGAAGCGATCTGTACATGCCTACTCAGTGCTAGAATATTTTCAAAATATAGGCCCAAAACATGCTAAAAATCGATATTTTAAGTGCCCAAAGTCGATATCTCAAATTCAGGCCCAAAACACCCGAAAATTCGATATTTTGGGGTCCCAGAAGCGATCTGTACATGCCTACTCCGTGTTAAAGTATTTTCAAAATACAGGTCCAAAACATATTGAAAATCGATGTTTTAGGTACCCAAAAGTCGATATGTGCATGCATCCCCTGTACCCGTTTATATCTCAAATTCAGGCTCCAAACACCCGAAATTCGATATTTTGGGGTCCCAGAAGCGATCTGTACATGCCTACTCAGTGCTAGAATGTTTTCAAAATATAGGCTCAAAACATGCTAAAAATCGATATTTTAAGTTTCCAAAGTCAATATGTGCATGCATCTTCTGTATCCGTTTATATCTCAAATTCAGGCTCCAAACAACCAAAAATTCGATATTTTGGGGTAACAGAAGCAATCTGTACATGCCTACCCAGATACAGGCCCAAAACATGCTCAAAATCGATATTTTAAGTACTCAAATGTCAATATGTGCATGCATCTTCAGTACCTGTTTATATCTCAAATTCAGGCTCAAAACATCCGAAAATTCGATATTTTTGGGTCCCAGAAGTGTTCAGTACATGCATATTTCGTGTTAGAGTATTTTCAAAATACAACCCCAAAACATGCTGAAAATCGATATTATAGGTGCCCAAAGTCAGTATGTGCATGCATTTTCTGTACCCGTTTATATCTCAAATTCAGGCTTAAAACACCCGAAAACTCGATATTTTGGGGTCCCCAAAACGATCTGTACAAGCCTAGTCAGTGCTAGAATATTTTGAAATTATAGGACCAAAACATGCTCAAAATCGATATTTTAGGTGCCGAAAAGTCGATCTGTGCATACATCTTCAGTACCCGTTTATATCTCAAATTCAGGCTCAAAACACCCGAAAATTCGATATTTTTGGGTCACAGAAGCGATCTGTACATGCCTACTCCGTGTTAGAGTATTTTCAAAATACAGGCCCAAAACATGCTGAAAATCGATATTTTAGGTGCCCAAAGTCAATATGTGCATGCATCTTCTGTACCCTTTTATATCTCAAATTCTGGCTCAAACACCCGAAAATTCGATTTTTTGGGGTCCCAGAAGCGATCTGTACATGCCTAATCAGTGCTAGAATATTTTCAAAATATAGGCCCAAAACATGCTAAAAATCGATATTTTAGGTGCCCAAAGTCGATATCTCAAATTCAGGCCCAAACCACCCGAAAATTCGATATTTTGGGGTCCCAGAAGCGATCTGTACATGCCTACTCCGTGATATGAGTATTTTCAAAATACAGGCTTAAAACATACTGAAATTCGATCTTTTAGGTGCCCAAAAGTCGATATGTGCATGCATCTTCTGTATCCGTTTATATCTCAAATTCAGGCTCCAAACACCCGAAAATTCGATATTTTGGGGTCTCAGAAGCGATCTGTACATGCCTATTTAGAAACAGGCCCAAAACATGCTAAAATTCGATATTTTAGGTGCTCAAAGTCAACATGTGTATGCATCTTCTTCACCCGTTTATATCCCAAATTCAACCTCAAAACACCCGAAAACTCGATATTTTTGGGTCCTAAAAGCGATCTGTACATGCCTACTCAGTGCTAGAATGTTTTCAAAATATAGGCTCAAAACATGCTAATAATCGATATTTTAAGTTTCCAAAGTCAATATGTGCATGCATCTTCTGTACACGTTTATATCTCAAATTCAGGCTCAAAACACCCTAAAATTTGGTATTTTTGAGTCCTAGAAGTGATCTGTACATGCTTATTCCGTGTTAGAGTATTTTCAAAATACAGTCCCATAACATGCTGAAAATCGATATTTTAGGTGTCCAAAGTCAATATGTTCATGCATCTTCTGTATCCGTTTATATCTCAAATTCAGGCTCCAAACACACGAAAATTCGATATTTTGGGGTCCCAGAAGCGATCTGTACATGCCTACTCCGTGTTAGAGTATTTTCAAAATACAGGCCCAAAACATGCTGAAAATAGATATTTTAGGTGCCCAAAGTCAATATGTGCATGCATCTTCTGTACCCTTTTATATCTCAAATTCTGGCTCAAAACACCCGAAAATTCGATATTTTGGGGTCTCAGAAGTGATCTGTACATGCCTACTCAGTGCTAGAATATTTTCAAAATATAGGCCCAAAACATGCTAAAATCGATATTTTAAGTGCCCAAAGTCGATATCTCAAATTCAGGTCCAAAACACCCGAAAATTCGATATTTTGGGGTCCCAGAAGCGATCTGTACATACCTACTCCGTGTTAGAGTATTTTCAAAATAAAGGTCCAAAACATATTGAAAATCGATGTTTTAAGTACCCAAAAGTCGATATGTGCATGCATCCTCTGTACCCGTTTATATCTCAAATTCAGGCTCCAAACACCCGAAAATTCTATATTTTGGGGTCCCAGAAGCGATCTGTACATGCCTACTCAGATACAGGCCAAAAACATGCTGAAAATCGATATTTTAGGTGCCCAAAGACAATATGTGTATGCATCTTCTGCACCCGTTTATATGCCAAATCCAACCTCAAAACACCCGAAAACTCGATATTTTTGGGTCCTAGAAGCGATCTGTACATGCCTACTCAGTGCTAGAATATTTTCAAAATATAGGCTCAAAACATGCTAAAAATCGATATTTTAAGTTTCCAAAGTCAATATGTGCATGCATCTTCTGTATCCGTTTATATCTCAAATTCAGGCTCCAAACACCCGAAAATTCGATATTTTGGGGTCACAGAAGCAATCTGTACATGTCTACCCATATACAGGCCCAAAACATGCTGAAAATCGATATTTTAGGTGCCAAGAGTCAATATGTGTATGTATCTTCTGCAAACGTTTATATCCCAAATTCAACCTCAAATCACACGAAAATTCGATATTTTTGGGTCCCAGAAGCGATCTGTACATGCCTACTCAGTGCTAGAATATTTTGAAATTATAGGACCAAAACATGCTCAAAATCGATATTTTAGGTGCCGAAAAGTCGATCTGTGCATGCATCTTCAGTACCCGTTTATATCTTAAATTCAGGCTCAAAACACCCGAAATTTCGATATTTTGGGGTCCCAGAAGCGATCTGTACATGCCTACTCCGTGTTAGAGTATTTTCAAAATACAGGTCCAAAACATACTGAAAATCGATGTTTTAGCTACCCAAAAGTCGATAAGTGCATGCATCCTCTGTACCCGTTTATATCTTAAATTCAGGCTCCAAACACCCGAAAATTCGATATTTTGGGGTCCCAGAAGCAATCTGTACATGCCTACCCAGATACAGGCCCAAAACATGCTGAAAATCGATATTTTAGGTGCCCAGAGTCAATATGTGTATGCATCTTCTGCAAACGTTTATAACCCAAATTCAACCTCAAAACACCCGAAAATTCGATATTTTTGGGTCCCAGGAGCGATCTGTACATGCCTACTCCGTGTTAGAGTATTTTCAAAATACAGGCCAAAACATGCTGAAAATCGATATTTTAATTGCCCAAAGTCAATATGTGCATGCATCTTCTGTACCCTTTTATATCTCAAATTCTGGCTCAAAACACTTGAAAATTCGATATTTTGAGGTCTCAGAAGCGATCTGTACATTTCAAAATATAGGCCCAAAACATACTAAAAATCGATATTTTAGGTGCCCAAAGTCGATATCTCAAATTCAGGCCCAAAACACCCGAAAATTCGATATTTTGGGGTCCCAGAAGCGATCGGTACATGTCTAATCAGATACAGGCCAAAAACATGCTGAAAATCGATATTTTAGGTGCCCAAAGTCAATATGTGTATGCATCTTCTGCACCCGTTTATATTCCAAATTCAACCTCAAAACACCCAAAAACTCGATATTTTTGGGTCCTAGAAGCTATCTGTACATGCCTACTCAGTGCTAGAATGTTTTCAAAATATAGGCTCAAAACATGCTAAAAATCGATATTTCTAGTTTCCAAAGTCGATATGTGCATGCATCTTCTGTACACGTTTATATCTCAAATTCAGGCTCAAAACACACTAAAATTTGGTATTTTTGGGTCCCAGAAGCGATCTGTACATGCCTACTCCGTGTTAAAGTAATTTCAAAATACAGGCCCAAAACATGCTGAAAATCGATATTTTAGGTGCCCAAAAGTCGATATGTGCAAGCATCTTCAGTACCCGTTTATATCTCAAATTCAGGCTCAAAACACTCGAAAATTCGATATTTTGGGGTTCCAGAAGCAATCTGTACATGCCTACCCAGATACAGGCCCAAAACATGCTGAAAATCGATATTTTAGGTGCCCAGAGTCAATATGTGTATGCATCTTCTGCTAACGTTTATATCCCAAATTCAACCTCAAAACACCCGAAAATTCGATATTTTTGGGTTCCAGAAGCGATCTGTACATGCCTACTCCGTGTTAGAGTATTTTCAAAATACAGGCCCAAAAAATGCTGAAAATCGATATTTTAGGTGCCCAAAAGTCGATATGTGCAAGCATCTTCAGTACCCGTTTATATCTCAAATTCAGGCTCAAAACACCCGAAAGATCGATATTTTGGGGGCCCAGAAGCGATCTGTACATGCCTACTCAGTGCTAGAATATTTTCAAAATATAGGCCCAAAACATGCTAAAAATCGATATTTTAGGTGCCCAAAGCCGATATCTTAAATTCAGGCCCAAAACACCCGAAAATTCGATATTTTGGGGTTCCAGAAGCAATCTGTACATGCCTACCCAGATACAGGCCCAAAACATGCTGAAAATCGATATTTTAGGTGCCCAGAGTCAATATGTGTATGCATCTTCTGCTAACGTTTATATCCCAAATTCAACCTCAAAACACCCGAAAATTCGATATTTTTGGGTTCCAGAAGCGATCTGTACATGCCTACTCCGTGTTAGAGTATTTTCAAAATACAGGCCCAAAAAATGCTGAAAATCGATATTTTAGGTGCCCAAAAGTCGATATGTGCAAGCATCTTCAGTACCCGTTTATATCTCAAATTCAGGCTCAAAACACCCGAAAGATCGATATTTTGGGGGCCCAGAAGCGATCTGTACATGCCTACTCAGTGCTAGAATATTTTCAAAATATAGGCCCAAAACATGCTAAAAATCGATATTTTAGGTGCCCAAAGCCGATATCTTAAATTCAGGCCCAAAACACCCGAAAATTCGATATTTTGGGGTCCCAGAAGCGATCTGTACATGCCTACTTCGAATTAGAGTATTTTCAAAATACAGGCCCAAAACATACTAAAAATCGATCTTTTAGGTACCCAAAAGTCGATATGTGCATGCATCCTCTGTACCCGTTTTTATCTCAAATTCAGGCTCCACACACCCGAAAATTCGATATTTTGGGGTCCCAGAAGCGATCTGTACATGCCTACTCAGGTACAGGCCCAAAACGTGCTGAAAATCGATATTATAGGTGCCCAAAGTCAATATGTGTATGCATCTTCTGCACCCGTTTATATCCCAAATTCAACCTCAAAACACCCAAAAATTCGATATTTTTGGGTCCTAGAAGCGATCTTTATATGCCTACTCTGTGCTAGAATGTTTACAAAATATAGGCTTAAAACATGCTAAAAATCGATATTTTAAGTGTCTAAAGTCGATATGTGCATGAATCTTCGGTACACGTTTATATCTCAAATTCAGGCTCAAAACAACCGAAAATTCAATATTGTTGGGTCCTAGAAGCAATCTGTACATGCCTACTCCTGTTAGAGTATTTTCAAAATACAGGCCCAAAACATGCTGAAAATTGATATTTTAGGTGCCCAAAAGTCGATATGTGCATGCATCTTCTGTACCCGTTTATATCTCAAATTCAACCTCCAAACACCCAAAAATTCTACATTTCTGAGTCGCAGAAGCGATCTTTACATGCCTACACAGATACAGACCCAAAACATGCTGACAATCGATATTTTAGGTGCCCAAAAACATTATGTGTATGCATCTTCTGCACCCAATTATATCCCAAATTAAACCTCAAAACACCCGAAAATTCGATATTTTTGGGTCCCAAAAACAATTTGTAAATGCCTACTCAGTGCTAGAATGTTTTCAAAATATAGGCTCAAAACATGCTAAAAATCGATATTTTTAGTGTCCAAAGTCGATATGTGCATGCATCTTCTGTACCCGTTTATATCTCAAATTCAGGCTCAAAACAACCGAAAATTCAATATTGTTGGGTCCTAGAAGCAATCTGTACATGCCTACTCCTGTTAGAGTATTTTCAAAATACAGGCCCAAAACATGCTGAAAATCGATATTTTAGGTGCCCAAAAGTCGATATGTGCATGCATCTTCTGTACACGTTTATATCTCAAATTCAGGCTCAAAACAACCGAAAATTCAATATTGTTGGGTCCTAGAAGCAATCTGTACATGCCTACTCCTGTTAGAGTATTTTCAAAATACAGGCCCAAAACATGCTGAAAATCGATATTTTAGGTGCCCAAAAGTCGGTACGTGCATGCATCTTCTGTACCCGTTTATATCTCAAATTCAACCTCCAAACACCCAAAAATTCGACATTTCTGAGTCCCAGAAGCGATCTTTACATGCCTACACAGATACAGACCCAAAACATGCTGAAAATCGATATTTTAGGTGCCCAAAAACATTATGTGGTTGCATCTTCTGCACCCATTTATATCCCAAATTAAACCTCAAAACACTCGAAAATTCGATATTTTTGGGTCCCAAAAACGATTTGTAAATGCCTACTAAGTGCTAGAATGTTTTCAAAATATAGGCTCAAAACATGCTAAAAATCGATATTTTAAGTGTCCAAAGTCGATATGTGCATGCATCTTCTGTACCCGTATATATCTCAAATTCAGGCTCAAAACAACCGAAAATTCAATATTGTTGGGTCCTAGAAGCAATCTGTACATGCCTACTCCTGTTAGAGTATTTTCAAAATACAGGCCCAAAACATGCTGAAAATCGATATTTTATGTGCCCAAAGTCAATATGTGCATGCATCTTCTGTACCCTTTTATATCTCAAATTCTGGCTCCAAACAACCGAAAATTCGATATTTTGGGGTCCCAGAAGCGACCTGTTCATGCCTACTCAGTGCTAGAATATTTTCAAAATATAGGCCCAAAACATGCTAAAAATCGATATTTTAGGTGCCCAAAGTCGATATCTCAAATTCAGGCCCAAAACACCCGAAAATTCGATATTTTGGGGTCCCAGAAGCGATCAGTACATGCCTACTCCGTGTTAGAGTATTTTCAAAGTACAGGTCCAAAACATATTGAAAATCGATGTTTTAGGTACCCAAAAGTCGATATGTGCATTCATCCTCTGTACCCGTTTATATCTCAAATTTCGGCTCCAAACACCCGAAAATTCGATATTTTGGGGTCCCAGAAGCGATCTGTACATGCCTACTCAGTGCTAGAATATTTTCAAAATATAGGCCCAAAACATGCTAAAAATCGATATTTTAGGTGCCCAAAGTCGATATCTCAAATTCAGGCCCAAAACACCCGAAAACTCGATATTTTGGGGTCCCAGAAGCGATCAGTACATGCCTACTCTGTGTTAGAGTATTTTCAAAGTACAGGTTCAAAACATATTGAAAATCGATGTTTTAGGTACCCAAAAGTCGATTTGTGCATGCATCCTCTGTACCCGTTTATATCTCAAATTCAGGCTCCAAACACCTGAAAATTCGATATTTTGGGGTCCCAGAAGCGATCTGTACATACCTACTCAGATACAGGCCAAAAACATGCTGAAAATCGATATTTTAGGTGCCCAAAGTCAATATGTGTATGCATCTTCTGTACCCGTTTATATTCCAAATTCAACCTCAAAACACCCGAAAACTCAATATTTTTGGGTCCTAGAAGCGATCTGTACATGCCTACTCAGTGCTAGAATGTTTTCTAAATATAGACTCAAAACATGCTAAAAATCGATATTTTTAGTTTCCAAAGTCGATATGTGCATGCATCTTCTGTACCCGTTTATATCCCAAATTCAACCTCAAAACACCCGAAAATTCGGTATTTTTTGGTCCTAGAAGCGATCTGTACATGCCTATTCCAAGTAAGAATGTTTTTAAGATACAGACCCAAAACATGCTCAAAATCAATATTTTTGCTGCCCAAAAGTCGATATGTGCATGCATCTTCAGTACCCGTTTATATCTCAAATTCAGGCTCAAAACACTCGAAAGTTCGATATTTTTGGGTACTAGAAGCGATCTGTACATGCCTACTCCGTGTTAGAGTATTTTCAAAATATAGGCCCAAAACATGCTGAAAATCGATATTTCAGGTGCCCAAAAGTCAAAATGTGCATGCACCTTCAGTGCCCGTTTATATCTCAAATTTGGGCTCATAACACCCGAAAATACGATATTTAAAGGTCCCAGAAGCGATCTGTACATGCCTACTCAGTGCTAGAATATTTTCAAAATATAGGCCCAAAACATGCCAACTATCGATATTTTTGTTGCCCAAAGTCGATATCTTAAATTACTGCCCAAAACACCCGAAAATTCGATATTTTGGGGTCCCAGAAGCGATCTGTACATGCCTTCTCCGTACTAGAGTATTTTCAAAATACAGGCTCAAAACATACTGAAAATCGATCTTTAAGGTGCCCAAAAGTCGATATGTGCATGCATATTCTGTACACGTTTATATCTCAAATTCAGGTTCAAAACACCCGAAAATTCGGTATTTTTGGGTCCTAGAAGCGATCTGTACATGCCTACTCCTATTTAGAATATTTTGAAAATACAGGTCGAAAACATATTAAAAATCGATGTTTTAGGTACCCAAAAGTCGATTTGTGCATTCACCTTCAGTACCCGTTTATATCTCAAATTCAGGCTCAAAACACCCGAAAATTCGGTATTTTTGGGTCCCAGAAGCGTTCTGTACATGCCTAGTCCTAGTTAGAATGTTTTCAAGATACAGAAATAAAAAAAACTCAAAATCGATATTTCAGGTGCCCAAAAGTTGATATGTGCATGCATCTTCTGTACCCGTTTATATCTCAAATTCAGGCTCAAAACACCCGAAAATTCTGTAGTTTTGGGTCCTAGAAGCGATCTGTACATGCCTACTCCTAGTTAGAATGTTTTCAAGTTACAGACCCAAAACATGGTCAAAATCGATATTTTAGGTGCCCAAAAGTCGATATGTTCATGCATCTTCAGTACCCGTTTAAATCTCAAATTCAGGCTCAAAATACCCGAAAATTCGATATTTTGGGGTCCCAGAAGCGATCTGTACATGCCTACTCCGTGCTAGAGTATTTTCAAAATACAAGCTCAAAACATACTAAAAATCGATCTGTTAGGTGCCCAAAAGTCGATATGTGCATGCATCTTCTGCACTCGTTTATATCTCAAATTCAGGTTCAAAACACCCGAAAATTCGGTATTTTTGGGTCCTAGAAGCAATCTGTACATGCCTACTCCTAGTTAGAATATTTTCAAAATATAGGCCCAAAACATGCTGAAAATCGATATTTTCGGTGCTAAAAGTCAATATGTGCATGCATCTTCTGTACCCGTTTATATCCTAAATTCAGGCTACAAACACCCGAAAATTCGATATTTTGGGGTTCCAGAAGCGATCTGTACATGCCTACTCAGTGCTAGAATGTTTTTAAGATACAGACCCAAAACATGCTCAAAATCGATATTTTAGGTGCCAAAAATCGATATGTGCATTCATCTTCAGTACCCGTTTATATCTCAAATTCAGGCTCAAAACACCCAAAAATTCGTAATTTTTGGGTCCCAGAAGCGATCTGTACATGCCTACTCCAAGTTAGAATGTTTTCAAGATACAGAAATAAAAAAAACTCAAAATCGATATTTTAGGTGCCCAAAAGTCGATATGTTCATGCATCTTCTGTACCCGTTTATATCTCAAATTCAGGCTCCAAACACCCGCAAATTCGGTAGTTTTGGGTCCTAGGAGCGATCTGTACATGCCTACTCCTAGTTAGAATGTTTACAAAATATATTCTCAAAACATGCTAAAAATCGATATTTTAATTGTCCAAAGTCGATATGTGCATGCATCTTCTGCACTCGTTTATATCTCAAATTCAGGTTCAAAACACCCGAAAATTCGGTATTTTTGGGTCCTAGAAGCGATCTGTACATGCCTACTCCTAGTTAGAATATTTTCAAAATATAGGCCCAAAACATGATAAAAATCGATATTTTAGGTGCCAAAAATCGATATGTGCATGCACCTTCAGTACCCGTTTATATTTCAAATTCAGGCTCAAAACACCCGAAAATTCAATATTTTGGGATCCCAGAAGCGATCTGTACATGCCTACTCAGATACAGGCCCAAAACTTGCTGAAAATCGATATTTTAGGTGCCCAAAGTCAAGATGTGTATGCATCTTCTGCACCCGTTTATATCTCAAATTCAACCTCAAAACACCCGAAAATTCCATTTTTTTGGGTCCCATAAGCGATCTGTACATGCATACTCAGTGCTAGAATATTTTCAAAATATAGGCCCAAAACATGCTAAAAATCGATATTTTAGGTGCCAATGGTCGATATCTCAAATTCAGGTTCAAAACACCCGAAAATTCGGTAGTTTTGGGTCCTAGAAGCGATCTGTACATGCCTACTCTTAAACAGGCCCAAAACATACTGAAAATCGATATTTTAGGTGCTCAAAGTCAATATGTGTATGCATGTTCTTCACCCGTTTATAACCCAAATTCATCCTCAAAACACCCGAAAATTCGGTATTTTTGGGTCCCAGAAGCGATCTGTACATGCCTACTCCTAGATAGAATGTTTTCAAGATACATAAATAAAAAAAACTCAAAATCGATATTTTAGGTGCCCAAAAGTCGATATGTGCATGCATCTTCAGTACCTGTTTATATCTCAAAGTCGGGCTCAAAACACCCGGAAATTCGGTAGTTTTGGGTCCCAGAAGCGATCTGTACATGCCTACTCCTAGTTAGAATGTTTTCAAGATACAGACCCAAAACATGCTTAAAATCGTAATTTTAAGTGCCCAAAAGTCGATATGTGCATGCATCTTCTGTACCCGTTTATATCTCAAATTCAGGCTCAAAACACCCGAAAATTCGTTAGTTTTGCGTCCTAGAAGCAATCTGTACATGCCTACTCCTAGTTAGAATGTTTTCAAGATACAGACTCAAAACATGCTCAAAATCAATATTTTATGTGCCCAAAAGTCGATATGTTCATGCATCTTCAGTACCCGTTTATATCTCAAATTCAGGCTCAAAACACCCGAAAATTCGATATTTTGGGGTCCCAGAAGCGATCTGTACATGCCTACTCCGTGTTAGAGTATTTTCAAAATACAGGCCCAAAACATGCTGAAAATCGATATTTTCGGTGCCCAAAGTTAATATGTGCATGCATCTTCTGTACCCGTTTATATCCTAAATTCAGGCTACAAACACCCGAAAATTCGATATTTTGGGGTTCCAGAAGCGATCTGTACATGCCTACTCAGTGCTAGAATGTTTTTAAGATACAGACCCAAAACATGCTCAAAATCGATATTTTAGGTGCCAAAAATCGATATGTGCATTCATCTTCAGTACCCGTTTATATCTCAAATTCAGGCTCAAAACACCCGAAAATTCGTAATTTTTGGGTCCCAGAAGCGATCTGTACATGCCTACTCCAAGTTAGAATGTTTTCAAGATACAGAAATAAAAAAAACTCAAAATCGATATTTTAGGTGCACAAAAGTCGATATGTTCATGCATCTTCTGTACCCGTTTATATCTCAAATTCAGGCTCCAAACACCCGCAAATTCGGTAGTTTTGGGTCCTAGGAGCGATCTGGACATGCCTACTCCTAGTTAGAATGTTTACAAAATATATTCTCAAAACATGCTAAAAATCGATATTTTAATTGTCCAAAGTCGATATGTGCATGCATCTTCTGTACTCGTTTATATCTCAAATTCAGGTTCAAAATACCCGAAAATTCGGTATTTTTGGGTCCTAGAAGCGATCCGTACATGCCTGCTCCTAGTTAGAATATTTTCAAAATATAGGCCCAAAACATGCTAAAAATCGATATTTTAGGTGCCAAATACCGATAAGTGCATACACCTTCAGTACCCGTTTATATCTCAAATTCAGGCTCAAAACACCCGAAAATTCGATATTTTGGGGTCCTAGAAGCGATCTGTACATGCCTACTCAGATACCGGCCCAAAACTTGCTGAAAATCGATATTTTAGGTGCCCAAAGTCAATATGTGTATGCATCTTCTGCACCCGTTTATATCTCAAATTCAAACTCAAAACACCCGAAAATTCGATTTTTTTGGGTCCCAGAAGCGATCTGTACATGCATACTCAGTGCTAGAATATTTTCAAAATATAGGCCCAAAACATGCTAAAAATCGATATTTTAGGTGCCCATGGTCGATATCTCAAATTCAGGCTCAAAACACCCGAAAATTCGGTAGTTTTGGGTCCTCGAAGTGATCTGTGCATGCCTACTCCTAGTTAGAATGTTTTCAAGATACAGACCCAAAACATGCTCAAAATTGATATTTTAGGTGCCCAAAATTCGATATGTGCATGCATCTTCTGTACCCGTTTATATCTCAAATTCCGGCTCAAAACACCCGAAAATTCGGTAGTTTTGGGTCCTAGAAGCGATTTGTACATGCCTACTCCTAGTTAGAATGTTTTCAAGATACAGACCCAAAACATGCTCAAAATCGATTTTTTAGGTGCCCAAAAGTCGATATGTTCATGCATCTTCAGTACCCGTTTAGATCTCAAATTCAGGCTCAAAACACCCGAAAATTCGATATTTTGGGGTCCCAGAAGCGATCTGTACATGCCTACTCCGTGTTAGAGTATTTTAAAATACAAGCCCAAAACATGCTGAAAATCGATATTTTCGGTGCCCAAAGTCAATATGTGCATGCATCTTCTGCACCCGTTTATATCTTAAATTCAGGCTCCAAACACCCGAAAAATCGATATTTTGGGGTTCCAGAGGCAATCTGTACATGCCTACTCAGTGCTAGAATGTTTTCAAGATACAGACCCAAAACATGCTCAAAATCGATATTTTAGGTGCAAAAAATCGATATGTGCATTCATCTTCAGTAACCGTTTATATCTCAAATTAAGGCTCAAAACACCCGAAAATTCAATGTTTTGGGGTCCCAGAAGCGATCTGTACATGCCTACTCCGTGCTAGAGTATTTTCAAAATACAAGCTCAAAACATACTAAAAATCGATCTGTTAGGTGCCCAAAAGTCGATATGTGCATGCATCTTCTGTACTCGTTTATATCTCAAATTCAGGTTCAAAACACCCGAAAATTCGGTATTTTGGGGTCTCAGAAGCGATCTGTACAAGCCTACTCATAAACAGGCCCAAAACATACTGAAAATCGATATTTTAGGTGCTCAAAGTCAATATGTGTATGCATGTTCTTCACCCGTTTATATCCCAAATTCAACCTCAAAACACCCGATAATTCGATATTTTTTGGGTCCCAGAAGCGATCTGTTCATGCCTACTCAGTTCTAGAATGTTCTCAAAACATAGGCCCAAAATATGCAAAAATCGATATTTTAAGTGTCCAAAGTCGATATGTGAATGCATCTTCTGTACCCGTTTATATCTCAAATTCAGGCTCAAAATACCCGAAAATTCGGTATTTTTGGGTCATAGAAGCGATCTGTACATGCCTACTCCTAGTTAAAATGTTTTCAAGATACATAAATAAAAAAAACTCAAAATCGATATTTTAGGTGCCCAAAAGTCGATATGTGCATGCATCTTCAGTACCTGTTTATATCTCAAAGTCGGGCTCAAAACACCCGGAAATTCGGTAGTTTTGGGTCCCAGAAGCGATCTGTACATGCCTACTCCTAGTTAGAATGTTTTCAAGATACAGACCCAAAACATGCTCAAAATCGTAATTTTAAGTGCCCAAAAGTCGATATGTGCATTCATCTTCTGTACCCGTTTATATCTCAAATTCAGGCTCAAAACACCCGAAAATTCGTTAGTTTTGCGTCCTAGAAGCAATCTGTACATGCCTACTCCTAGTTAGAATGTTTTCAAGATACAGACTCAAAACATGCTCAAAATCAATATTTTAGGTGCCCAAAAGTCGATATGTTCATGCATCTTCAGTACCCGTTTAGATCTCAAATTCAGGCACAAAACACCCGAAAATTCGATATTTTGGGGTCCCAGAAGCGATCTGTACATGCCTACTCCGTGTTAGAGTATTTTCAAAATACAGGCCCAAAACATGCTGAAAATCGATATTTTCGGTGCCCAAAGTCAATATGTGCATGCATCTTCTGTACCCGTTTATATCCAAAATTCAGGCTACAAACACCCGAAAATTCGATATTTTGGGGTTCCAGAAGCGATCTGTACATGCCTACTCAGTGCTAGAATGTTTTTAAGATACAGACCCAAAACATGCTCAAAATCGATATTTTAGGTGCCAAAAATCGATATGTGCATTCATCTTCAGTACCCGTTTATATCTCAAATTCAGGCTCAAAACACCCGAAAATTCGTAATTTTTGGGTCCCAGAAGCGATCTGTACATGCCTACTCCTAGTTAGAATGTTTTCAAGATACAGAAATAAAAAAAACTCAAAATCGATATTTTAGGTGCCCAAAAATCGATATGTTCATGCATCTTCTGTACCCGTTTATATCTCAAATTCAGGCACCAAACACCCGCAAATTCGGTAGTTTTGGGTCCTAGAAGCGATCTGTACATGCCTACTCCTAGTTAGAATGTTTACAAAATATATTCTCAAAACATGCTAAAAATCGATATTTTAATTGTCCAAAGTCGATATGTGCATGCATCTTCTGTACTCGTTTATATCTCAAATTCAGGTTCAAAATACCCGAAAATTCGGTATTTTTGGGTCCTAGAAGCGATCCGTACATGCCTGCTTCTAGTTAGAATATTTTCAAAATATAGGCCCAAAACATGCTAAAAATCGATATTTTAGGTGCCAAATATCGATAAGTGCATACACCTTCAGTACCCGTTTATATCTCAAATTCCGGCTCAAAACACCCGAAAATTCGATATTTTGGGGTCCTAGAAGCGATCTGTACATGCCTACTCAGATACCGGCCCAAAACTTGCTGAAAATCGATATTTTAGGTGCCCAAAGTCAATATGTGTATGCATCTTCTGCACCCGTTTATATCTCAAATTCAACCTCAAAACACCCGAAAATTCGATTTTTTTGGGTCCCAGAAGCGATCTGTACATGCATACTCAGTGCTAGAATATTTTCAAAATATATGCCCAAAACATGCTAAAAATCGATATTTTAGGTGCCCATGGTCGATATCTCAAATTCAGGCTCAAAACACCCGAAAATTCGGTAGTTTTGGGTCCTCGAAGCGATCTGTACATGCCTACTCCTAGTTAGAATGTTTTCAAGATACAGACCCAAAACATGCTAAAAATCGATATTTTAGGTGCCCAAAATTCGATATGTGCATGCATCTTCTGTACCCGTTTATATCTCAAATTCCGGCTCAAAACACCCGAAAATTCGGTAGTTTTGGGTCCTAGAAGCGATTTGTACATGCCTACTCCTAGTTAGAATGTTTTCAAGATACAGACCCAAAACATGCTCAAAATCGATATTTTAGGTGCCCAAAAGTCGATATGTTCATGCATCTTCAGTACCCGTTTATATCTCAAATTCAGGCTCAAAACACCCGAAAATTCGATATTTTGGGGTCCCAGAAGCGATCTGTACATGCCTACTCCGTGTTAGAGTATTTTAAAATACAAGCCGAAAACATGCTGAAAATCGATATTTTAGGTGCCAAATATCGATAAGTGGATGCACCTTCAGTACCCGTTTATATCTCAAATTCTGGCTCAAAACACCCGAAAATTCGATATTTTGGGGTCCTAGAAGCGATCTGTACATGCCTTCACAGATACCGGCCCAAAACTTGCTGAAAATCGATATTTTTGGTGCCCAAAGTCAATATGTGTATGCATCTTCTGCACCCGTTTATATCTCAAATTCAACCGCAAAACACCCGAAAATTCGATTTTTTTGGGTCCCAGAAGCGATCTGTACATGCCTACTCAGTGCTAGAATGTTTTCCGGATATAGACCCAAAACATGCTCAAAATCGATATTTTAGGTGCCAAAAATTGATATGTGCATGCATCTTCAGTAATCTTTTATATCTCAAATTCAGGCTCAAAACAACCGAAAATTCGATATTTTGGGGTCCCAGAAGCGATTTGTACATGTCTACTCCGTGTTAGAGTATTTTCAAAATACAGGCACAAAACATGCTGAAAATCGATATTTTAGGTGCCCAAAGTCAATATGTGCATGCATCTTCTGTACCCGTATATATCTCAAATTCAGGCTCCAAATACCCGAAAATTCTATATTTTGGGGTCTCAGAAGCGATCTGTACATACCTAATCATAAACAGGCCCAAAACATACTGAAAATCGATATTTTAGGTGCTCAAAGTCAATATGTGTATGCAAGTTCTTCACCCGTTTATATCCCAAATTCAACCTCAAAACACCCGACAATTCGATATTTTTTGGGTCTCAGAAGCGATCTGTACATGCCTACTCAGTTCTAGAATGTTCTCAAAACATAGGCCCAAAATATGCAAAAATCGATATTTTAAGTGTCCAAAGTCGATATGTGAATGCATCTTCTGTACCCGTTTATATCTCAAATTCAGGCTCAAAACTCCCGAAAATTCGGTATTTTTGGGTCATAGAAGCGATCTGTACATGCCTACTCCTAGTTAAAATGTTTTCAAGATACATAAATAAAAAAAACTCAAAATCGATATTTTAGGTGCCCAAAAGTCGATATGTGCATGCATCTTCAGTACCTGTTTATATCTCAAAGTCGGGCTCAAAACACCCGGAAATTCGGTAGTTTTGGGTCCTAGAAGCGATCTGTACATGCCTACTCCTAGTTAGAATGTTTTCAAGATACAGACCCAAAACATGCTCAAAATCGTAATTTTAAGTGCCCAAAAGTCGATATGTGCATGCATCTTCTGTACCCGTTTATATTTCAAATTCAGGCTCAAAACACCCGAAAATTCGTTAGTTTTGCGTCCTAGAAGCAATCTGTACATGCCTACTCCTAGTTAGAATGTTTTCAAGATACAGACTCAAAACATGCTCAAAATCAATATTTTAGGTGCCCAAAAGTCGATATGTTCATGCATCTTCAGTACCCGTTTATATCTCAAATTCAGGCACAAAACACCCGGAAATTCGGTAGTTTTGGGTCCTAGAAGCGATCTGTACATGCCTACTCCTAGTTAGAATGTTTACAAAATATATTCTCAAAACATGCTAAAAATCGATATTTTAATTGTCCAAAGTCGATATGTGCATGCATCTTCTGTACTGGTTTATATTTCAAATTCAGGTTCAAAATACCCTAAAATTCGGTATTTTTGGGTCCTAGAAGCGATCCGTACATGCCTGCTCCTAATTAGAATATTTTCAAAATATAGGCCCAAAACATGCTAAAAATCGATATTTTAGGTGCCAAATATCGATAAGTGCATGCACCTTCAGTACCCGTTTATATCTCAAATTCTGGCTCAAAACACCCGAAAATTCGATATTTTGGGGTCCTAGAAACGATCTGTACATGCCTACTCAGATACCGGCCCAAAACTTGCTGAAAATCGATATTTTAGGTGCCCAAAGTCAATATGTGTATGCATGTTCTTCACCCGTATATATCCCAAATTCAACCTCAAAACACCCGACAATTCGATATTTTTTGGGTCCCAGAAGCGATCTGTACATGCCTACTCAGTTCTAGAATGTTCTCAAAACATAGGCCCAAAATATGCAAAAATCGATATTTTAAGTGTCCAAAGTCGATATGTGAATGCATCTTCTGTACCCGTTTATATCTTAAATTCAGGCTCAAAACACCCGAAAATTCGGTATTTGTGGGTCCCAGAAGCGATCTGTACATGACTACTCCTAGTTAGAATGTTTTCAAGATACATAAATAAAAAAAACTAAAAATCGATATTTTAGGTGCCCAAAAGTCGATATGTGCATGCATCTTCAGTACCTGTTTATATCACAAATTCAGGCTCCAAACACTCGAAAATTCGATATTTTGGGGTCCCAGAAGAGATCTCTACATGCCTACTCTGTGTTAGAGTATTTTCAAAATACAGGCACAAAACATGCTAAAAATCGATATTTTAGGTACCCAAAGTCAATATGTGCATGCATCATCTGCATCAGTTTATATCCCAAATTCAACCTCATAACACCCAAAAATTCGATATTTTTGGGTCCCAGAAGCGATCTGTACATGCCTTCTCAGTGCTAGATTGTTTTCAAAATATATGCTCAAAACATGCTGAAAATCGATATTTTAGGTGCCAAAAAGTCGATATGTGCATGCATCTTCTGTACCCGTTTATATCTCAAATTCGGGCTCAAAACACCAGGAAATTCGGTAGTTTTGGGTCCTAGAAGCGATCTGTACATGCCTACACCTAGTTAGAATGTTTTCAAGATACAGACCCAAAACATGCTCAAAATCGTTATTTTAAGTGCCCAAAAGTCGATATGTGCATCCATCTTCTGTCCCCGTTTATATCTCAATTTCTGGCTCAAAACACCCGAAAATTCGTTAGTTTTGCGTCCTAGAAGCAATCTGTACATACCTACTCCTAGTAAAAATGTTTTCAAGATACAGACTCAAAACATGCTCAAAATCAATATTTTAGGTGCCCAAAAGTCGATATGTTCATACATCTTCAGTACCCGTTTATATCTCAAATTCAGGGTCAAAACACCCGAAAATTCGATATTTTGGGGTCCCAGAAGCGATCTGTACATGCCTACTCCGTGTTAGAGTATTTTCAAAATACAGGCCCAAAACATGCTGAAAATCGATATTTTCGGTGCCCAAAGTCAATATGTGCATGCATCTTCTGTACCCGTTTATATCCTAAATTCAGGCTACAAACACCCGAAAATTCGATATTTTGGGGTTCCAGAAGCGATCTGTACATGCCTACTCAGTGCTAGAATGTTTTTAAGATACAGACCCAAAACATGCTCAAAATCGATATTTTAGGTGCCAAAAATCGATATGTGCATTCATCTTCAGTACCCGTTTATATCTCAAATTCAGGCTCAAAACACCCGAAAATTCGTAATTTTGGGTCCCAGAAGCGATCTGTACATGCCTACTCCTAGTTAGAAAGTTTTCAAGATACAGAAATAAAAAAAACTCAAAATCGATATTTTAGGTTCCCAAAAGTCGATATGTGCATGCATCTTCTGCACCCGTTTATATCTCAAATTCAGGCTCAAAACAACCGAAAATTCGGTAGTTTTTGGTCCTAGAGGCGATCTGTACACGCCTACTCCTAGTTAGAATGTTTTCAAGATACAGACCCAAAACATGCTGAAAATCGATATTTTAGGTGCCCAAAGTCAATATGTGAATGCATCTTCTGTACCCGTTTATATCTCAAATTCAGGCTCCAAACACCCGAAAATTCGATATTTTGGGGTCCCAGAAGTGACCTGTACATGTCTACTCCGTGTTAGAGTATTTTCAAAATACAGGCTCAAAACATGCTGAATATCGATATTTTACGTGCCATAAGTCATTATGTGCATGTACCCGTTTTTATCTCAAATTCAGTCTCAAAACACCCGAAAATTCGATATTTAAAGGTCCCATAAGCGATCTGTACATGCCTACTCGGTGCTAGAATATTTTCAAAATATAGGCCCTAAGCATTCTAAATATCGATATTTTTGGTGCCCGAAGTCGATATCTCAAATTCAGGCCCAAAACACCCGAAAATTCGATATTTTGGGGTCCCAGAAGCGATCTGTACATGCCTACTCCGTGCTAGAGTATTTTCAAAATACAGGCTCAAAACATACTGAAAATCGATCTTTTAGGTGCCCAAAAGTCGATATGTGCATGCATCTTCTGTACCCGTTTATATCCCAAATTCAGGCTCCAAACGCCCGAAAATTCGATATTTTGGGGTTCCAGAAGCGATCTGTACATGCCTACTCAGTGCTAGAATGTTTTCAAGATACAGACCCAAAACATGCTCACAATCGATATTTTAGGTGCCAAAAATCAAAATGTGCATGCATCTTCAGTACCCGTTTATATCTCAAATTCAGGCTCAAAACACCCGAAAATTCGTTATTTTCGGGTCCCAGAAGCGATCTGTACATGCTTACTCCTAGTTAGAGTGTTTTCAAGATACAAAAATAAAAAAAACTCAATATCGATATTTTAGGTGCCCAAAAGTCGATATGTGCATGCATCTTCTGTACCCGTTTATATCTCAAATTCAGGCTCCAAACACCCCAAAATTCGGTAGTTTTGGGTCTTAGAAGCGATCTGTACATGCCTACTCCTAGTTAGAATGTTTTCAAGATACAGAAAAAAAAACAACTCAAAATCGATATTTTAGGTGCCCAAAAGTCGATATGTGCATGCATCTTCAGTACCTGTTTATATCACAAATTCAGGCTCCAAACACCCGAAAATTCGATATTTTGGAGTGCCAGAAGCGATCTGTACATGCCTACTTTGTGTTAGAGTATTTTCAAAATACAGGCCCAAAACATGCTAAAAATCGATATTTTAGGTGCCCAAAGTCAATATGTGTATGCATCATCTGCACCCGTTTATATCCCAAATTCAACCTCATAACACCCAAAAATTCGATATTTTTGGGTCCCAGAAGCGATCTGTACATGCCTACTCCTAGTTAGAATGTTTTCAAGATACAAACCCAAAACATGCTCAAAATCGATATTTTAGGTGCCCAAAAGTCGATATGTTCATGCATCTTCAGTACCCGTTTAGATCTCAAATTCAGGCACAAAACACCCGAAAATTCGATATTTTGGGGTCCCAGAAGCGATCTGTACATGCCTACTCCGTGTTAGAGTATTTTCAAAATACAAGCCCAAAACATGCTGAAAATCGATTTTTTCCGTGCACAAAGTCAATATGTGCATGCATCTTCTGTACCCGTTTATATCTTAAATTCAGGCTCCAAACACCCGAAAATTCGATATTTTGGGGTTCCAGAAGCGATCTGTACATGCCTACTCAGTGCTTGAATGTTTTCAAGATACAGACCCAAAACATGCTCAAAATCGATATTTTAGGTGCCAAAAATCGATATGTGCATTCATGTTCAGTACCCGTTTATATCTCAAATTCAGGCTCAAAACACCCGAAAATTCGTAATTTTTGGGTCCCAGAAGCGATCTGTACATGCCTACTCCTAGTTAGAATGTTTTCAAGATACAGAAATAAAAAAAACTCAAAATCGATATTTTAGGTGCCCTAAAGTCGATATGTGCATGCATCTTCTGTGCCCGTTTATATCTCAAATTCAGGCTCAAAACAACCGAAAATTCGGTAGTTTTGGGTCCTAGAAGCGATCTGTACACACCTACTCCTAGTTAGAATGTTTTCAAGATACAGACCCAAAACATGCTCAAAATCGATATTTTAGGTGCCCAAAAGTCGATATGTTCATGCATCTTCAGTACCCGTTTAGATCTCAAATTCAGGCACAAAACACCCGAAAAGTCGATATTTTGGGGTCCCAAAGGCGATCTGTACATGCCTATTCCGTGTTAGAGTATTTTCAAAATACAGGCCCAAAACATGCTGAAAATCGATATTTTAGGTGCCCAAAGTCAATACGTGCATGCATCTTCTGTATCCGTTTATGTCTCAAATTCAGGCTCCAAACACCCGAAAATTCGATATTTTGGGGTCCCAGAAGCGATTTGTACATGTCTACTCCGTGTTAGAGTATTTTCAAAATAAAGGGTCAAAACATGCTGAAAATCGATATTTTAGGTGCCCAAAGTCAATATGTGCATGTACCCGTTTTTATCTCAAATTCAGGATCAAACCACCCGAAAATTCGATATTTAAAGGTCCCAGAAGCGATCTGTACATGCCTACTCAGTGCTAGAATATTTTCAAAATATAGGCCCAAAACATGCTAAATATCGATATTTTTGGTGCCTAAAGTCGATATCTCAAATTCAGGCCCAAAACACCCGAAAATTCGATATTTTGGGGTCCCAGAAGCGATCTGTACATGCCTAATCCGTGCTAGAGTATTTTCAAATTACAGGCTCAAAACATACTGAAAATCGATCCTTTCGGTGCCCAAAAGTCGATATGTGCATGCATCTTCTGTACCCGTTTATATCTCAAATTCAGGCTCCAAACACCCGAAAATTCGATATTTTGGGGTTCCAGAAGCGATCTGTACATGCCTACTCAGTGCTAGAATGTTTTCAAGATACAGACCCAAAACATGCTCAAAATCGATATTTTAGGTGCCAAAAATCAAAATGTGCATGCATCTTCAGTACCCGTTTATATCTCAAATTCAGGCTCAAAACACCCGAATATTCGGTATTTTTGGGTCCCAGAAGCGATATGTACATGCTTACTCCTAGTTAGATTGTTTTCAAGATACAGAAATAAAAAAAACTCAAAATCGATATTTTAGGTGCCCAAAAGTCGATATGTGCATGCATCTTCTGTACCCGTTTATATCTCAAATTCATGCTCCAAACACCCGAAAATTCGGTAGTTTTGGGTCCTAGAAGCAATCTGTACATGCCTACTCCTAGTTAGAATGTTTACAAAATATATTCTCAAAACATGCTAAAAATCGATATTTTAATTGTCCAAAGTCGATATGTGCATGCATCTTCTGTACTCGTTTATATCTCAAATTCTGGTTCAAAATACCCGAAAATTCGGTATTTTTTTGTCCTAGAAGCGATCTGTACATGCCTACCCCTAGTTAGAATATTTTCAAAATACAGGCCCAAAACATGCTAAAAATCGATATTTTAGGTGCCAAATATCGATATGTGCATGCACCTTCAGTACCCGTTTATATCTTAAATTCAGGCTCAAAACACCCGAAAATTCGATATTTTGGGGTCCCAGAAGCGATCTGTACATGCCTACTCAGATACATGCCCAAAACTTGCTGAAAATCGATATTTTAGGAGCCCAAAGTTAATATGTGTATGCATCTTCTGCACCCGTTTATATCTCAAATTCAACCTCAAAACACCCGAAAATTCGATTTTTTTGGGTCCCAGAAGCGATCTGTACATGCCTAATCAGTGCTAGAATGTTTTCAAGATATATACACAAAACATAAAAAATCGATATTTTAGGTGCCAAAAATCGATATGTGCATGCATCTTCAGTACCTGTTTATATCACAAATTCAGGCTCCAAACACCCGAAAATTCGATATTTTGGGGTTCCAGAAGCGATCTGTACATGCCTACTCAGTGCTAGAATGTTTTCAAGATACAGACCCAAAACATGCTCAAAATCGATATTTTAGGTGCCAAAAATCAAAATGTGCATGCATCTTCAGTACCCGTTTATATCTCAAATTCAGGCTCAAAACACCCGAATATTCGGTATTTTTGGGTCCCAGAAGCGATATGTACATGCTTACTCCTAGTTAGATTGTTTTCAAGATACAGAAATAAAAAAAACTCAAAATCGATATTTTAGGTGCCCAAAAGTCGATATGTGCATGCATCTTCTGTACCCGTTTATATCTCAAATTCAGGCTCCAAACACCCGAAAATTCGGTAGTTTTGGGTCCTAGAAGCAATCTGTACATGCCTACTCCTAGTTAGAATGTTTACAAAATATATTCTCAAAACATGCTAAAAATCGATATTTTAATTGTCCAAAGTCGATATGTGCATGCATCTTCTGTACTCGTTTATATCTCAAATTCTGGTTCAAAATACCCGAAAATTCGGTATTTTTTTGTCCTAGAAGCGATCTGTACATGCCTACCCCTAGTTAGAATATTTTCAAAATACAGGCCCAAAACATGCTAAAAATCGATATTTTAGGTGCCAAATATCGATATGTGCATGCACCTTCAGTACCCGTTTATATCTTAAATTCAGGCTCAAAACACCTGAAAATTCGATATTTTGGGGTCCCAGAAGCGATCTGTACATGCCTACTCAGATACATGCCCAAAACTTGCTGAAAATCGATATTTTAGGAGCCCAAAGTTAATATGTGTATGCATCTTCTGCACCCGTTTATATCTCAAATTCAACCTCAAAACACCCGAAAATTCGATTTTTTTGGGTCCCAGAAGCGATCTGTACATGCCTAATCAGTGCTAGAATGTTTTCAAGATATATACACAAAACATAAAAAATCGATATTTTAGGTGCCAAAAATCGATATGTGCATGCATCTTCAGTACCTGTTTATATCCCAAATTCAACCTCATAACACCCAAAAATTCGATATTTTTGGGTCCCAGAAGCGATCTGTACATGCCTACTCCTAGTTAGAATGTTTTCAAGATACAAACCCAAAACATGCTCAAAATCGATATTTTAGGTGCCCAAAAGTCCATATGTTCATGCATCTTCAGTACCCGTTTAGATCTCAAATTTTGGCTCAAAACACCCGAAAATTCGTTAGTTTTGCGTCCTAGAAGCAATCTGTACATACCTACTCCTAGTAAAAATGTTTTCAAGATACAGACTCAAAACATGCTCAAAATCAATATTTTAGGTGCCCAAAAGTCGATATGTTCATGCATCTTCAGTACCCGTTTATATCTCAAATTCAGGGTCAAAACACCCGAAAATTCGATATTTTGGGGTCCCAGAAGCGATCTGTACATGCCTACTCCGTGTTAGAGTATTTTCAAAATACAGGCCCAAAACATGCTGAAAATCGATATTTTCGGTGCCCAAAGTCAATATGTGCATGCATCTTCTGTACCCGTTTATATCCAAAATTCAGGCTACAAACACCCGAAAATTCGATATTTTGGGGTTCCAGAAGCGATCTGTACATGCCTACTCAGTGCTAGAATGTTTTTAAGATACAGACCCAAAACATGCTCAAAATCGATATTTTAGGTGCCAAAAATCGATATGTGCATTCATCTTCAGTACCCGTTTATATCTCAAATTCAGGCTCAAAACACCCAAAAATTCGTAATTTTGGGTCCCAGAAGCGATCTGTACATGCCTACTCCTAGTTAGAAAGTTTTCAAGATACAGAAATAAAAAAAACTCAAAATCGATATTTTAGGTTCCCAAAAGTCGATATGTGCATGCATCTTCTGCACCCGTTTATATCTCAAATTCAGGCTCAAAACAACCGAAAATTCGGTAGTTTTTGGTCCTAGAAGCGATCTGTACACGCCTACTCCTAGTTAGAATGTTTTCAAGATACAGACCCAAAACATGCTGAAAATCGATATTTTAGGTGCCCAAAGTCAATATGTGAATGCATCTTCTGTACCCGTTTATATCTCAAATTCAGGCTCCAAACACCTGAAAATTCGATATTTTGGGGTCCCAGAAGTGACCTGTACATGTCTACTCCGTGTTAGAGTATTTTCAAAATACAGGCTCAAAACATGCTGAATATCGATATTTTACGTGCCCTAAGTCATTATGTGCATGTACCCGTTTTTATCTCAAATTCAGGCTCAAAACACACGAAAATTCGATATTTAAAGGTCCCAGAAGCGATCTGTACATGCCTACTCGGTGCTAGAATATTTTCAAAATATAGGCCCTAAACATTCTAAATATCGATATTTTTGGTGCCCGAAGTCGATATCTCAAATTCAGGCCCAAAACACCCGAAAATTCGATATTTTGGGGTCCCAGAAGCGATCTGTACATGCCTACTCCGTGCTAGAGTATTTTCAAAATACAGGCTCAAAACATACTGAAAATCGATCTTTTAGGTGCCCAAAAGTCGATATGTGCATGCATCTTCTGTACCCGTTTATATCCCAAATTCAGGCTCCAAACTCCCGAAAATTCGATATTTTGGGGTTCCTAAAGCGATCTGTACATGCCTACTCAGTGCTAGAATGTTTTCAAGATACAGACCCAAAACATGCTCACAATCGATATTTTAGGTGCCAAAAATCAAAATGTGCATGCATCTTCAGTACCCGTTTATATCTCAAATTCAGGCTCAAAACACCCGAAAATTCGGTATTTTTGGGTCCCAGAAGCGATCTGTACATGCTTACTCCTAGTTAGAGTGTTTTCAAGATACAAAAATAAAAAAAACTCAAAATCGATATTTTAGGTGCCCAAAAGTCGATATGTGCATGCATCTTCTGTACCCGTTTATATCTCAAATTCAGGCTCCAAACACCCGAAAATTCGGTAGTTTTGGGTCCTAGAAGCGATCTGTACATGCCTACTCCTAGTTAGAATGTTTTCAAGATACAGAAAAAAAAACAACTCAAAATCGATATTTTAGGTGCCCAAAAGTCGATATGTGCATGCATCTTCAGTACCCGTTTAGATCTCAAATTCAGGCACAAAACACCCGAAAATTCGATATTTTGGGGTCCCAGAAGCGATCTGTACATGCCTACTCCGTGTTAGAGTATTTTCAAAATACAAGCCCAAAACATGCTGAAAATCGATATTTTCCGTGCACAAAGTCAATATGTGCATGCATCTTCTGTACCCGTTTATATCTTAAATTCAGGCTCCAAACACCCGAAAATTCGATATTTTGGGGTTCCAGAAGCGATCTGTACATGCCTACTCAGTGCTTGAATGTTTTCAAGATACAGACCCAAAACATGCTCAAAATCGATATTTTAGGTGCCAAAAATCGATATGTGCATTCATGTTCAGTACCCGTTTATATCTCAAATTCAGGCTCAAAACACCCGAAAATTCGTAATTTTTGGGTCCCAGAAGCGATCTGTACATGCCTACTCCTAGTTAGAATGTTTTCAAGATACAGAAATAAAAAAAACTTAAAATCGATATTTTAGGTGCCCTAAAGTCGATATGTGCATGCATCTTCTGTGCCCGTTTATATCTCAAATTCAGGCTCAAAACAACCGAAAATTCGGTAGTTTTGGGTCCTAGAAGCGATCTGTACACACCTACTCCTAGTTAGAATGTTTTCAAGATACAGACCCAAAACATGCTAAAAATCGATATTTTAGGTGCCCAAAAGTCGATATGTTCATGCATCTTCAGTACCCGTTTAGATCTCAAATTCAGGCACAAAACACCCGAAAATTCGATATTTTGGGGTCCCAAAGGCGATCTGTACATGCCTATTCCGTGTTATAGTATTTTCAAAATACAGGCCCAAAACATGCTGAAAATCGATATTTTAGGTGCCCAAAGTCAATATGTGCATGTACCCGTTTTTATCTCAAATTCAGGCTCAAACCACCCGGAAATTCGATATTTAAAGGTCCCAGAAGCGATCTGTACATGCCTACTCAGTGCTAGAATATTTTCAAAATATAGGCCCAAAACATGCTAAATATCGATATTTTTGGTGCCTAAAGTCGATATCTCAAATTCAGGCCCAAAACACCCGAAAATTCGATATTTTGGGGTCCCAGAAGCGATCTGTACATGCCTAATCCGTGCTAGAGTATTTTCAAATTACAGGCTCAAAACATACTGAAAATCGATCCTTTAGGTGCCCAAAAGTCGATATGTGCATGCATCTTCTGTACCCGTTTATATCTCAAATTCAGGCTCCAAACACCCGAAAATTCGATATTTTGGGGTTCCAGAAGCGATCTGTACATGCCTACTCATTGCTAGAATGTTTTCAAGATACAGACCCAAAACATGCTCAAAATCGATATTTTAGGTGCCAAAAATCAAAATGTGCATGCATCTTCAGTACCCGTTTATATCTCAAATTCAGGCTCAAAACACCCGAATATTCGGTATTTTTGGGTCCCAGAAGCGATATGTACATGCTTACTCCTAGTTAGATTGTTTTCAAGATACAGAAATAAAAAAAACTCAAAATCGATATTTTAAGTGCCCAAAAGTCGATATGTGCATGCATCTTCTGTACCCGTTTATATCTCAAATTCAGGCTCCAAACACCCGAGAATTCGGTAGTTTTGGGTCCTAGAAGCAATCTGTACATGCCTACTCCTAGTTAGAATGTTTACAAAATATATTCTCAAAACATGCTAAAAATCGATATTTTAATTGTCCAAAGTCGATATGTGCATGCATCTTCTGTACTCGTTTATATCTCAAATTCTGGTTCAAAATACCCGAAAATTCGGTATTTTTTTGTCCTAGAAGCGATCTGTACATGCCTACCCCTAGTTAGAATATTTTCAAAATACAGGCCCAAAACATGCTAAAAATCGATATTTTAGGTGCCAAATATCGATATGTGCATGCACCTTCAGTACCCGTTTATATCTTAAATTCAGGCTCAAAACACCCGAAAATTCGATATTTTGGGGTCCCAGAAGCGATCTGTACATGCCTACTCCTAGTTAGAATGTTTTCAAGATACAGAAATAAAAAAAACTCAAAATCGATATTTTAGGTACCCTAAAGTCGATATGTGCATGCATCTTCTGTGCCCGTTTATATCTCAAATTCAGGCTCAAAACAACCGAAAATTCGGTAGTTTTGGGTCCTAGAAGCGATCTGTACACACCTACTCCTAGTTAGAATGTTTTCAAGATACAGACCCAAAACATGCTAAAAATCGATATTTTAGGTGCCCAAAAGTCGATATGTTCATGCATCTTCAGTACCCGTTTAGATCTCAAATTCAGGCACAAAACACCCGAAAATTCGATATTTTGGGGTCCCAAAGGCGATCTGTACATGCCTATTCCGTGTTATAGTATTTTCAAATTACAGGCCCAAAACATGCTGAAAATCGATATTTTAGGTGCCCAAAGTCAATATGTGCATGCATCTTCTGTATCCGTTTATGTCTCAAATTCAGGCTCCTAACACCCGAAAATTCGATATTTTGGGGTCCCAAAAGAGATCTGTACATGTCTACTCCGTGTTAGAGTATTTTCAAAATACAGGGTCAAAACATGCTGAAAATCGATATTTTAGGTGCCCAAAGTCAATATGTGCATGTACCCGTTTTTATCTCAAATTCAGGCTCAAACCACCCGAAAATTCGATATTTAAAGGTCCCAGAAGCGATCTGTACATGCCTACTCAGTGCTAGAATATTTTCAAAATATAGGCCAAAAACATGCTAAATATCGATATTTTTTGTGCCTAAAGTCGATATCTCAAATTCAGGCCCAAAACACCCGAAAATTCGATATTTTGGGGTCCCAGAAGCGATCTGTACATGCCTAATCCGTGCTAGAGTATTTTCAAATTACAGGCTCAAAACATACTGAAAATCGATCCTTTAGGTGCCCAAAAGTCGATATGTGCATGCATCTTCTGTACCCGTTTATATCTCAAATTCAGGCTCCAAAAACCCGAAAATTCGATATTTTGGGGTTCCAGAAGCGATCTGTACATGCCTACTCATTGCTAGAATGTTTTCAAGATACAGACCCAAAACATGCTCAAAATCGATATTTTAGGTGCCAAAAATCAAAATGTGAATTCATCTTCAGTACCCGTTTATATCTCAAATTCAGGCTCAAAACACCCGAATATTCGGTATTTTTGGGTCCCAGAAGCGATATGTACATGCTTACTCCTAGTTAGATTGTTTTCAAGATACAGAAATAAAAAAAACTCAAAATCGATATTTTAGGAGCCCAAAAGTCGATATGTGCATGCATCTTCTGTACCCGTTTATATCTCAAATTCAGGCTCCAAACACCCGAGAATTCGGTAGTTTTGGGTCCTAGAAGCAATCTGTACATGCCTACTCCTAGTTAGAATGTTTACAAAATATATTCTCAAAACATGCTAAAAATCGATATTTTAATTGTCCAAAGTCGATATGTGCATGCATCTTCTGTACTCGTTTATATCTCAAATTCTGGTTCAAAATACCCGAAAATTCGGTATTTTTTGGTCCTAGAAGCGATCTGTACATGCCTACCCCTAGTTAGAATATTTTCAAAATACAGGCCCAAAACATGCTAAAAATCGATATTTTAGGTGCCAAATATCGATATGTGCATGCACCTTCAGTACCCGTTTATATCTTAAATTCAGGCTCAAAACACCCGAAAATTCGATATTTTGGGGTCCCAGAAGCGATCTGTACATGCCTACTCAGATACAGGCCCAAAACTTGCTGAAAATCGATATTTTAGGAGCCCAAAGTTAATATGTGTATGCATCTTCTGCACCCGTTTATATCTCAAATTCAACCTCAAAACACCCGAAAATTCGATTTTTTTGGGTCCCAGAAGCGATCTGTACATGCCTAATCAGTGCTAGAATGTTTTCAAGATATATACACAAAACATGAAAAATCGATATTTTAGGTGCCAAAAATCGATATGTGCATGCATCTTCAGTAATCTTTTATATCTCAAATTCAGGCTCAAAACACCCGAAAATTCGATATTTTGGGGTCCCAGAAGCGATCTGTACATGTCTACTCCGTGTTAGAGTATTTTCAAAATACAGGCTCAAAACATGCTTAAAATCGATCTTTTAGGTGCCCAAAGTCAATATGTGCATGCATCTTTTGTACCCGTTTATATCTCAAATTCAGGCTCAAACAACCGAAAATTCGATATTTAAGGGTCCCAGAAGCGATCTGTACATGCCTACTCAGAGCTAGAATATTTTCAAAATATAGGCCCAAAACATGCTACAAATCGATATTTTAGGTGCCCAAGGTCGATATCTCAAATTCACGCCCAAAACACCCGAAAATTCGATATTTTGGGGTCTCAGAAGCGATCTGTACATGCCTACTCCGTGTTAGAGTATTTTCAAAATACAGGCCCAAAACATACTGAAAATCGATCTTTTATGTGCCCAAAAGTCGATATGTGCATGCATCTTCTGTACCCGTTTATATCTCAAATTCAGGCTCCAAACACCCGAAAATTCGATATTTTGGGGTCTCATAAGCGATCTGTATATGCCTACTCGGAAACAGGCCCAAAACATACTGAAAATCGATATTTTAGGTGCTCAAAGTCAATATGTGTATGCATGTTCTTCACCCGTTTATATCCCAAATTCAACCTCAAAACACCCGAAAATTCGATATTTTTTGGGTCCCAGAAGCGATCTGTACATGCCTACTCAGTTCTAGAATGTTCTAAATAATATAGGCCCAAAATATGCAAAAATCGATATTTTAAGTGTCCAAAGTCGATATTTGAATGCATCTTCTGTACCCGTTTATATCTCAAATTTAGGCTCAAAACACCCGAAAATTCGGTATTTTTGGGTCCCAGAAGCGATCTGTACATGCCTACTCCTAGTTAGAATGTTTTCAAGATACAGAAATAAAAACAACTCAAAATCGATATTTTAGGTGCCCAAAAGTCGATATGTGCATGCATCTTCAGTACCTGTTTATATCACAAATTCAGGCTCAAAACACCCGAAAATTCGGTAGTTTTGGGTCCTAAAAGCGATCTGTACATGCCTACTCCTAGTTAGAATATTTTTAAAATATAGGCCCAAAACATGCTAAAAATCGATATTTTAAGTGCCAAAAATCGATATGTGCAAGCACCTTCAGAACCCGTTTAAATCTCAAATTCAGGCTCAAAACACCCGAAAATTAGATATTTTGGGGTCCCAAAAGCAATCTGTACATGCCTACTCAGAAACAGGCACAAAACTTGCTGAAAATTGATATTTTAGGTGCCCAAAGTCAATATGTGTATGCATCTTCTGCACCCCTTCATATCTCAAATTCAACCTCAAAACACCCGAAAATTCGATTTTTTTGGGTCCCTGAAGCGTTCTGTACATGCTTACTCAGTGCTAGAATGTTTTCAAGATATAGACCTAAAACATGCTCAAAATCGATATTTTTGGTGCCAAAAATCGATATGTGCATGCATCTTCAGTAATCTTTTATATCCCAAATTCAGGCTCAAAACACAGGAAAATTCAATATTTTGGGGTCCCAGATGCGATCTGTACATGTCTACTCCGTTTTAGAGTATTTTCAAAATACAGGCTCAGAACATGCTGAAAATCTATATTTTAGGTGCCCAAAGTCAATATGTGCATGTACCCGTTTAGATCTCAAATTCAGGCTCAAAACACCCGAAAATTCAATATTTTGGTGTCCCACAAGCGATCTGTACATGCCTACTCAGTGCTAGAATGTTTTCAAGATACAGACCCAAAACATGCTCAAAATCGATATTTTAGGTGCCAAAAATCGATATGTCCATGCATCTTCAGTACCCGTTTATATCTCAAATTCAGGCTCAAAACACCCGAAAATTCAATATTTTGGGGTCCCAGAAGCGATCTGTACATGTCTACTCCGTGTTAGAGTATTTTCAAAATACAGGCTCAAAACATGCTGAAAATCGATATTTTAGGTGCCCAAAGTCAATATGTGCATGTACCCGTTTTTATCTCAAATTCAGGCTCAAAACACCTGAAAATTTGATATTTAAAGGTCCCAGAAGCGATCTGTACATGCCTACTCAGTGCTAGAATATTTTCAAAATATAGGCCCAAAACATGCTAAATATCGATATTTTTGGTGCCCAAAGTCGATATCTCAAATTCAGGCCCAAAACACCCGAAAATTCGATATTTTGGGGTCCCAGAAGCGATCTGTACATGCCTACTCCGTGCTAGAGTATTTTCAAAATACAGGCTCAAAACATACTGAAAATCGATCTTGTAGGTGCCCAAAAGTCGATTTGTGCATGCATCTTCTGTACCCGTTTATATCTCAAATTCTGGATCCAAACACTCGAAAAATCGATATTTTGGGGTCCCAGAAGCGATCTGTACATGCCTACTCAGTGCTAGAATGTTTACAAAATATATTCTCAAAACATGCTAAAAATTGATATTTTAAATGTCCAAAGTCGATATGTGCATGCATCTTCTGTACTCGTTTATATCTCAAATTCAGGTTCAAAACACCCGAAAATTCGGTATTTTTATTGTCCTAGAAGCGATCTGTACATGCCTACTCATAGTTATAATATTTTCAAAATATAGGCCCAAAACATGCTAAAAATCGATATTTTAGGTGCCAAAAATCGATATCTGCATGCACCTTCAGTACCTGTTTAAATCTCAAATTCAGGCTCAAAACACCCGAAAATTCGATATTTTGGGGTCCCAGAAGCGATCTGTACATGCCTACTCCGTGCTAGAGTATTTTCAAAATACAGACTCAAAACATACTGAAAATCGATCTTTTAGGTGCCCAAAAGTCAATATGTGCATGCATCTTCTGTACCCATTTATATCTCAAATTCTGGATCCAAACACCCGAAAAATCGATATTTTGGGGTCCCAGAAGCGATCTGTACATGCCTACTCAGATACATGCCCAAAACATGCTGAAAATCGATATTTTAGGTGCCCAAAGTCAAAATGTGATACATCTTCAGCACCCGTTTATATCTCAAATTCAACCTCAAAACACCCGAAAATTCAATTTTTTGGGGTCCCAGAAGCAATCTGTACATGCCTAATCAGTGCTAGAATGTTTTCAAGATATAGACCCAAAACATGCTCAAAATCGATATTTTAGGTGCCAAAAGTCAATATGTGCATGCATCTTCTGTACCCGTTTATATATCAAATTCAGGCTCAAAACAACCGAAAATTCGATATTTAAGGGTCCCAGAAGCGATCTGTACATGCCTACTCAGTGCTAGAATATTTTCAAAATATGGGCCCAAAACATGCTAAAAATCGATATTTTAGGTGCCCAAAGTCGATATCTCAAGTTCACGCCCAAAACACCCGAAAATTCGAAATTTTGGGGTCCCAGAAGCGATCTGTACATGCCTACTCCGTGTTAGAGTATTTTCAAAATACAGGCCCAAAACATACTGAAAATCGATCTTTTAGGTGCCCAAAGGTCGATATGTGCATGCATCGTCTGTACCCGTTTTTATCTGAAATTCAGGCTCCAAACACCCGAAAATTTGAAATTTTTTGGGTCTCAGAATCGATCTGTACAAGCTTACTCAGAAACAGGCCCAAAACATGCTGAAAATCGATATATTAGATGCTCAAAGTCAAAATGTGTATGCATGTTCTTCACCCGTTTATATCCCAAATTCAACCTCAAAACACCCGACAATTCGATATTTTGGGGGTCCCAGAAGCGATCTGTACATGCCTACTCAGTTCTAGAATGTTCTCAAAATATAGGCCCAAAATATGCAAAAATCGATATTTTAAGTGTCCAAAGTCGATATGTGAATGCATCTTCTGTACCCGTTTATATCTCAAATTCAGGCTCAAAACACCCGAAAATTCGGTATTTTTGGGTCCCAGAAGCGATCTGTACATGCCTACTACTAGTTAGAATGTTTTCAAGATACAGAAATAAAAACAACTCAAAATCGATATTTTAGGTGCCCAAAATTCGATATGTGCATGCATCTTCAGTACCTGTTTATATGACAAATTCAGGCTCCAAACACCCGAAAATTCGATATTTTGGGGTCCCAGAAGCGATCTGTACATGCCTACTCCGTGTTAGAGTATTTTCAAAATACAGGCTCAAAACATACTGAAAATCGATCTTTTAGGTGCCCAAAAGTCGATATGTGCATGCTTCTTCTGTACCCGTTTATATCTCAAATTCTGGCTCCAAACACCCAAAAAATCGATATTTTGGGGTCCCAGAAGCGATCTGTACATGCCTACTCAGATACAGGCCCAAAACATGCTGAAAATCGATATTTTAGGAGCCCAAAGTCAAAATGTGATGCATCTTCTGCACCCGTTTATATCCCAAATTCAACCTCAAAACACCCAAAAATTCGATATTTTGGGGTCCCAGAAGCGATCTGTACATGCCTACTCAGTGCTAGAATATTTTCAAAATATAGGCCCAAAACATGCTAAAAATCGATATTTTAGGTGCCAAAAATCGATATGTGCATGCATCTTCAGTAATCTTTTATATCTCAAATTCAGGCTGAAAACACCCGAAAATTCGATATTTTGGGGTCCCAGAAGCGATCTGTACATGTCTACTCCGTGTTAGAGTATTTTCAAAATACAGGCTCAAAACATGCTAAAAATCGATATTTTAGGTGCCCAAAGTCACCTAACATGCATACATCTTCTGTCCCGTTTATATCTCAAATTCAGGCTCAAAACACCCGAAAATTCGATATTTAAGGGTCCCAGATGCGATCTGTACATGCCTACTCAGTGCTAGAATATTTTCCAAATATAGGCGCAAAACATGCTAAAAATCTATATTATAGGTGCCCAAAGTCGATATCTCAAGTTCACGCCCAAAACAGCCGAAAATTCGATATTTTGGGGTCCCAGAAGCGACCTGTACATGCCTACCCCGTGTTAGAGTATTTTCAAAATACAGGCCCAAAACAAACTGAAAATCGATCTTTTAGGTGCCCAAAAGTCGATATTTGCATGCATCTTCTGTACCCGTTTATATCTCAAATTCAGGCTCCAAACACCCGAAAATTCGATATTTTGGGGTCTCGGAAGCGATCTGTACATGCCTACTCAGAAACAGGCCCAAAACATGCTGAAAATCGATATTTTAGGTGCTCAAAGTCAATATGTGTATGCATGTTCTTCACCCGTTTATATCCCAAATTCAACCTCAAAACACCCGACAATTCGATATTTTTAGGGTCCCAGAACCGACCTGTACATGCCTACTCAGTTCTAGAATGTTCTCAAAATATGGGCCCAAAATATGTAAAAATCGATATTTTAAGTGTCCAAAGTCGATATGTGAATGCATCTTCTGTACCAGTTTATATATCAAATTCATGCTCAAAACACCCGAAAATTCGGTATTTTGGGATCCCTGAAGCGATCTGTACATGCCTACTCCTAGTTAGAATGTTTTCAAGATACTGAAATAAAAAAAACTCAAAATCGATATTTTAGGTGCCTAAAAGTCGATATGTGCATGCATCTTCAGTACCTGTTTATATTACAAATTCAGGCTCCAAGCACCCCAAAATTCTATATTTTGGGGTCCCAGAAGCGATCTGTACATGCCTACTCTGTGTTAGAGTATTTTCAAAATACAGGCCCAAAACATGCTCAAAATCGATATTTTAGGTGCCCAAAAGTCAATATGTGCATGCATCTTCTGTACCCGTTTATATCTCAAATTCAGGCTCAAAACACCCGAAAATTCGGTAGTTTTGGGTCCTAGAAGCAATCTGTACATGCCTACTCCTAGTTAGAATGTTTTCAAAATACAGACCAAAACATGCTCAAAATCGATATTTTAGGTGCCAAAAATCGATATGTGCATGCGTCTTCAGTACCCGTTTATATTTCAAATTCAGGCTCAAAACACCCGAAAATTCGATATTTTGGGGTCCCAGAAGCGATCTGTACATGTCTTCTCCGTGTTAGAGTATTTTCAAAATACAGGCTTAAAACATGCTAAAAATCGATATTTTAGGTGCCCAAAGTCAATATGTGCATGTACAAGTTTATATCTCAAATTCAGGCTCAAAACACCCGAAAATTCGATATTTAAAGGTCCCACAAGCGATCTGTACATGCTTACTCAGCGCTAGAATATTTTCAAAATATAGGCCCAAAACATGCTGAAAATCGATATTTTAGGTGCCCAAAGTCAAAATGTGATGCATCTTCTGCACCCGTTTATATCCCAAATTCAACCTCAAAACACCCAAAAATTCGGTATTTTGGGGTCCCAGAAGCGATCTGTACATGCCTACTTAGTGCTAGAATCTTTACAAAATATATTCTCAAAATATGCTAAAAATCGATATTTTAAGTGTCCAAAGTCGATATGTGCATGCATCTTCTGTACTCGTTTATATCTAAAATTCAGGCTCAAAACACAAGAAAAATCGATATTTTGGGGTCCCAGAAGCGATCTGTACATGCCTACTTAGATACAGGCCCAAAACTTGCTGAAAATCGATATTTCAGGTGCCGAAAGTCAATATGTGTATGCATCTTCATCCACACATTTATATCTCAAATTTAACCTCAAAACACCCGAAAATTCGATTTTTTTAGGTCACAGAAGCGATCTGTACATGCCTACTCAGTACTAGAATGTTTTTAAGATATAGACCCAAAACATGCTCAAAATCGATATTTTAGGTGCCCAAAGTCAATATGTGCATGCATCTTCTGTACCAGTTTATATATCAAATTCATGCTCAAAACACCCGAAAATTCGGTATTTTGGGATCCCTGAAGCGATCTGTACATGCCTACTCCTAGTTAGAATGTTTTCAAGATACTGAAATAAAAAAAACTCAAAATCGATATTTTAGGTGCCTAAAAGTCGATATGTGCATGCATCTTCAGTACCTGTTTATATCACAAATTCATGCTCCAAACAACCGAAAATTCGATATTTTGGGGTCCCAGAAGCAATCTGTACATGCATACTCTGTGTTAGAGTATTTTCGAAATACAGGCCCAAAACATGCTAAAAATCGATATTTCCCAAATTCAACCTCATAACACCCAATAATTCGATATTTTTGGGTCCCAGAAGCGATCTGTACCTGCCTTCTCAGTGCTAGATTGTTTTTAAAATATATGCTCAAAACATGCTGAAAATCGATATTTTATGTGCCAAAAAGTCGATATGTGCATGCGTCTTCTGTACTCGTTTATGTCTCAAATTAAAGCTCAACACACCCGAAAATTCGGTAGTTTTGGGTCCTAGAAGCTATCTGTACATGCCTACTCCTAGTTAGAATGTTTTCAAGATAGAGACCCAAAACATGCTCAAAATCGATATTTTAGGTGCCCAAAAGTCAATATGTGAATGCATCTTCTGTACCCGTTTATATCTCAAATTCAGGCTCAAAACACCCGAAAATTCGGTAGTTTTGGGTCCTAGAAGCGATCTGTACATGCCTACTCCTAGTTAGAATGTATTCAAGATACAGACCCAAAACATGCTCAAAATCGATATTTTAGGTGCCCAAAAGTCGATATGTTCATGCATCTTCAGTACCCGTTTAGATCTCAAATTCAGGCTCAAAACACACGAAAATTCGATATTTTGGGGTCCCAGAAGCGATCTGTACATGCCTACTTCGTGTTAGAGTATTTTCAAAATACAGACCAAAACATGCTCAAAATCGATATTTTAGGTGCCAAAAATCGATATGTGCATGCATCTTCAGTACCCGATTATATATATAATTCAGGCTCAAAACACCCGAACATTCGATATTTTGGGGTCCCAGAAGCGATCTGTACATGTCTTCTCCGTGTTAGAGTATTTTCAAAATACAGGCTCAAAACATGCTAAAAATCGATATTTTAGGTGCCCAAAGTCAATATGTGCATGTACCCGTTTATATCTCAAATTCAGGCTCAAAACACCCGAAAATTCGATATTTAAAGGTCCCAGAAGCGATCTGTACATGCTTACTCAGTGCTAGAATATTTTCAAAATATAGGCCCAAAACATGCTAAAAATCGATATTTTAGGTGCCCAAAGTCAAAATGTGATGCATCTTCTGCACCCGTTTATATCCCAAATTCAACCTCAAAACACCCAAAAATTCGATATTTTGGGGTCCCAGAAGCGATCTGTACATGCCTACTCAGTGCTAGAATCTTTACAAAATATATTCTCAAAACATGCTAAAAATCGATATTTTAAGTGCCCAAAGTCGATATGTGCATGCATCTTCTGTACTCGTTTATACCTAAAATTCAGGCTCAAAATACCCGAAAATTCGATATTTTGGGGTCCCAGAAGCGATCTGTACATGCCTACTTAGATACAGGCCCAAAACTTGCTGAAAATCGATATTTTAGGTGCCGAAAGTCAATATGTGTATGCATCTTCATCCACACATTTATATCTCAAATTTAACCTCAAAACACCCGAAAATTCGATTTTTTTGGGTCCCAGAAGCGATCTGTACATGCCTACTCAGTGCTAGAATGTTTTTAAGATATAGACCCAAAACATACTCAAAATTGATATTTTAGGTGCCAAAAATCGATATGTGCATGCATCTTCAGTAATCTTTTATATCCCAAATTCAGGCTCAAAACACCCGAAAATTCGATATTTTGGGGTCCCAGAAGCGATCTGTACATGTCTACTCCGTGTTAGAGTATTTTCAAAATACAGGCTCAAAACATGCTGAAAATCGATATTCTAGGTGCCCAAAGTCAATATGTGCATGCATCTTCTGTACCCGTTTATATCTCAAATTCAGGCTCAAAACACCTGAAAATTCGATATTTAAGGGTCCCAGAAGCGATCTGTACATGCCTACTCAGTGCTAGAATATTTTCAAAATATAGGCCCAAAACATGCTACAAATCGATATTTTAGGTGCCCAAAGTCGATATCTCAAATTCACGACCAAAACACCCGAAAATTCGATATTTTGGGGTCCCAGAAGCGATCTGTACATGCCTACTCCGTGTTAGAGTATTTTCAAAATACACGCCCAAAACATACTGAAAATCGATCTTTTAGGTGCCCAAAAGTCGATATGTGCATGCATCTTCTGTACCCGTTTATATCTCAAATTCAGGCTCCAAACATCAGAAAATTCGATAATTTGGGGTCTCAGAAGCGATCTGTAATTGCCTACTCAGAAACAGGCCCAAAACATGCTGAAAATCGATATTTTAGGTGCTCAAAGTCAATATGTGTATGCATCTTCTTCACCCGTTTATATCCCAAATTCAACCTCATAACACCTGACAATTCGATATTTTTTGGGTCCCAGAAGCGATCTGTACATGCCTAGTCAGTTCTAGAATGTTCTCAAAATATAGGCCAAAAATATGCAAAAATTGATATTTTAAGTATTCAAAGTCGATATGTGAATGCATCTTCTGTACCCGTTTATATCTCAAATTCAGGCTCAAAACACCCGAAAATTAGATATTTTGGGGTCCCAGAAGCGATCAGTACATGCCTACTCCTAGTTAGAATGTTTTCAAGATACAGAAATAAAAAAAACTCAAAATCGATATTTTAGGTGCCCAAAAGTAAATATGTGCATGCATCTTCAGTACCTGTTTATATCACAAATTCAGGCTCCAAACACCCGAAAATTCGATATCTTGGTGTTCCAGAAGCGATCTGTACATGCCTACTCTGTGCTAGAGTATTTTCAAAATACAGTCCCAAAACATGCTAAAAATCGATATTTTAGGTGCCCAAGTCAATATGTGCATGCATCTTCTGTACCCGTTTATATCTCAATAACAGACTCAAAACACCCGAGAATTCGATATTTTGGAGTCCCTGAAGTGATCTGTACATGCCTACTCAGTGCTAGAATATTTTCAAAAAAAAGGCCCAAAACATGCAAAAAATCGATATTTTATGTGCCCAAAGTCGATATCTCAAATTCAGGCCCAAAACACCCGCAAATGCGATATTTTGGGGTCCCAGAAGCGAACTGTACATGCCTACTCCGTGTTAGAGTATTTTCAAAATACAGGCCCAAAACATATTGAAAATCGATCTTTTTGGTGCCCAAAAGTTGATATGTGCATGCCTCTTCTGTATCCGTTTATATCTCAAATTCAGGCTCAAAACACCCGAAAATTCGATATTTTGGGGTCCCAGAAGCGATCTGTACATGCCTACTCACGGCTAGAATGTTTTCAAAATATAGGCTCAAAACATGCTAGAAATCGATATTTTAAGTGACCAAAGTCAATATGTGTATGCATCTTCTGCACACGTTTATATCCAAACTTCAACCTCAAAAAACCCGAAAATTTGATATTTTTGGGTCCCAGAAACGATCTGTACATGCCAACTCCGTGTTAGAGTATTTGTAAGATACAGGCCCAAAACATACAAAAAATCGATATTTTAGGTGCCCAAAAGTCGATATGTGCATGCATCATTTGTACCCGTCTATATCTCAAATTCAGGCTCCAAACACCCGAAAATTCGATATTTTGGGGTCCCAGAAGCGATCTGTACTCCGTGTTAGAATATTTTCAAAATACAGGCCCAGAACATGCTGAAAATCGATATTTTAGGTGCCCAAAGTCAATATGTGCATGGATTTTCTGTACCCGTTTATATTTCAAATTCAGGCTCAAAACACCCGAAAATTCGATATTTTGGGGTCCCAGAAGCGATCTGTACATGCCTACTCAGTGCTAGAATGTTTTCAAAATATAGGCTCAAAACATGCTAAAAATCGATATTTTAAGTGTCTAAAGTCGATATGTGCATGCATCTTCTGTACCCGTTTATATCTCAAATTCAGGCTCCAAACACCCGAAAATTCGAAGTTTTTGGGTCCCAAAAGCGATCTGTACATGCCTACTCAGATACAGGCCCAAAACATGCTGAAAATCGATATTTTAGGTGCCCAAAGTCAATATGTGTATGCATCTTCTGCACTCGTTTATATCTCAAATTCAGGCTAAAAACACCCGAAAATTCGATATTTTGGGGTCCCCGAAGCGATCTGTACATGCCTACTCAGTGCTAAAATGTTTTCAAAATATAGGCTCAAAACATGCTAAAAATCGGTATTTTAAGTGTCCAAAGTCGAAATGTGCATGCATCTTCTGTACCCGTTAATATCTCAAATTCAGGCTCCAAACACCCGAAAATTCGATATTTTGGGGTCCCAGAAGCGATCTGTACATGCCTACTCAGATACAGGCCCAAAACATTCTGAAAATCGATATTTTAGGTGTCCAAAGTCAATATGTTTATGCATCTTCTGTACCCGTTTATATCTCAAATTCAGGCTCAAAACACCCGAAAATTCGGTATTTTTTGGTCCTAGAAGAGATCTGTACATGCCTAGTTCTAGTTAGATTGTTTTCAAGATACAAACCCAAAACATGCTCAAAATCGATATTTTAGGTGCCCAAAAGTCGATATGTGCATGCATCTTCAGTACCTGTTTATATCTCAAATTCAGGCTCAAAACACCCGAAAATTCGATATTTTTGGGTCCCAGAAGCGATCTGTATATGCCTACTCCGTGTTAGAATATTTTAAAAATACAGGCCCAAAACATGCTAAAAATCGATATTTTAGGTGCCCAAAGTCAATAGGAGCATGCATTTTCTGTACCCGTTTATATCTCAAATTCAGGCTCCAAACACCCGAAAAATTTATATTTTGGAGTCCCAGAAGCGATCTGTACATGCTTATTTAGTGCTAAAAATCGATATTTTAGGTGCCCAAAGTCGATATCTCAAATTCAGGCCCAAAACACCCGAAAATTTGATATTTTGGGGTCCTAGAAGCGATCTGTACATGCCTACTCCGTGTTAGAGTATTTTCAAAATACAGGCCCAAAACATACAGAAAATCGATATATTAGGTGCCCAAATGTCGATATGTGCATGCATCTTCTGTACTCGTCTATATCTCAAATTCAGGCTGTAAACACCCGAAAATTCGATATTTTGGGGTCCCAGAAGCGATCTGTACATGCCTACTCCGTGTTAGAGTATTTTCAAAATACAGGCCCAGAACATGCTGAAAATCGATATTTTAGGTGCCCAAAGTCAATATGTGCATGCATTTTCTGTACCCGTTTATATCTCAAATTCAGGCTCAAAACACCCGAAAATTCGATATTTTGGGGTCCCAGAAGCGATCTGTACATGCCTACTCAGTGCTAGAATGTTTTAAAGTATAGGCTCAAAACATGCTGAAAATCGTTATTTTAGGTGCCCAAAATCAATATGTTTATGCATCTTCTGTACCCGTTTATATCTTAAATTCAGGCTCCAAACACCCAAAAGTTCAATATTTTGGGGTCCCAGAAGCAATCTGTACATGCCTACTCAGATACCGGCCCAAAACATGCTGAAAATCGATATTTTAGGTGCCCAAAGTAAATATGTGTATGCATCTTCTGCATTCGCTTATATCTCAAATTCAACCTCAAAACACCCGAAATTCGATTTTTTTAGGTCCCAGAAGCGATCTGTACATGCCTACTCAGTGCTAGAATGTTTTCAAAATATAGGCTCAAAACATGATAAAAATCGATATTTTAAATGTCCAAAGTCGATATGTGCATGCATCTTCTGTACCCGTTTATATCTCAAATTCAGGCTCAAAACACACGAAAATTCGGTATTTTTTGGTCCTAGAAGCGATCTGTACATGCCTACTCCTAGTTAGAATGTTTTCAAGATACAGACCCAAAACATGCTCAAAATCGATATTTTAGGTACAACAAAGTCTATATGTGCATGCATCATCAGTACATGTTTATATCTCAAATTCAGGCTCAAAACATCCGAAAATTCGATATTTTTGGGTCCCAGAAGCTATCTGTATATGCCTACTCCGTGTTAGAATATTTTAAAAATAAAGGCCCAAAACATGCTAAAAATCGATATTTTAGGTGCCCAAAGTCAATAGGAGCATGCATCTTCTGCACCCGTTTATATCCCAAATTCAACCTCAAAACACCCGAAAATTTTATATTTGGGGGTCCCAGAAGCGATCTGTACATGCCTACTAAGGGCTAGAATTTTTTCAAAATATAGGCTCAAAACATGCTAAAAATCGATATTTTAAGTGTCCAAAGTCGATATGTGCATGCATCTTATGTACCCGTTAATATCTCAAATTCAGGCTCAAAACAACCGAAAATTCGGTATTTTTTGGTTCTAGAATCGATCTGTACATGCCTACTCCTAGTTAGAATGTTTTCAAGATACAGACCCAAAACATGCTCAAAATCGATATTTTAGGTGCCTAAAAGTCGAAATGTGCCTGAATCTTCAGTACCTGTTTATATATCAAATTCAGGCTCAAAACACCCAAAAATTCGATATTTTTGGGTCCCAGAAGTGATCTGTACATGCCTACTCCGTGTTAAAATATTTTCAAAATACAGGCCCAAAACATGCTGAAAATCGATATTTTAGGTGCCCAAAGTCATTATGTGAATGCATTTTCTGTACCCGTTTATATCTCAAATTCAGGCTCAAAACACCCGAAAATTCGATATTTTGGGGTCCCAGAAGCGATCTGTACATGCCTACTCAGTGCTAGAATATTTTCAAAATATAGGCCCAAAACATGCTAAAAATCGATATTTTATGTGACCAAAGTCGACATCTCAAATTCAGGCCCAAAACACCCGAAAATTCGATATTTTGGTGTCCCAGAAGCGATTTGTACATGCCTACTCCGTGTAAGAGTATTTTAAAAAAACAGGCCTAAAACATACTGAAAATCGATCTTTTAGGTGCCCAAAAGTCGATATGTGGATGCATATTCTGTATCCGTTTATATCTCAAATTCATACTCCAAACACCCGAAAATTTGATATTTTGGGGTCCCAGAAGCGATCTGTACATTCCTACTCAGTGCTAGAATGTTTTCAAAATATAGGCTCAAAACATGCTAAAAATCGATATTTTAAGTTTCCAAAGACGATATGTGCATGCATCTTCTGTACCTGTTTATATCTTAAATTCAGGCTCAAAACACCTGAAAATTAAATATTTTGGGGTCCCAGAAGTGATCTGTATATGCCTACTTAGTGCTAGAATATTTTCAAAATATAGATCCAAAACATGCTAAAAATCGATATTTTAGGTGCCGAAAGTCAATATCTCAAATTCAGGCCCAAAATACCTGCAAATTCGATATTTTGGGGTCCCAGAAGCGAACTGTACATGCCTACTCCGTGTTAGAGTATTTTCAAAATACAGGCCCAAAACATACTGAAAATCGATCTTTTAGGTGCCCAAAAGTCGATATGTGCATGCATCTTCTGTACCCGTTTATATCTCAAATTCAGGCTCCAAACACCCGAAAATTCGATATTTTTGGGGCCCAGAAGCGATCTGTACATGCCTACTCAGATACAATCCCAAAACATGCTGAAAATCGATATTTTAGGTGCCCAAAGTCAATATGTGTATGCATCTTCTGCACTCGTTTATATCTCAAATTCAACCTCAAAACACCTGAAATTCGATTTTTTTGGGTCCCAGAAGCGATCTGTACAAGCCTACTCCGTGTTAGAGTATTTTCAAAATACAGGCCCAAAACATGCTCAAAATCGATATTTTAGGTACCCAAAAGTCTATATGTGCATGTATCTTCAGTACCTGTTTATATCTCAAATTCAGGCTCAAAACACCCGAAAATTCGATATTTTTGGGTCCCAGAAGCGATCTGTACATTCCTAATCAGTGCTAGAATATTTTCAAGATACAGACCCAAAACATGCTCAAAATTGATATTTTAGGTGCCCAAAAGTCGATATGTGCATGCATCTTCAGTACCTGTTTATATCTCAAATTCTGGCTCAAAACACCGAAAAATTCGATATTTTTGGGTCCCAGAAGCGATCAGTACATGCCTACTCCGAGTTAAAATATTTTCAAAATACAGGCCCAAAACATGCTGAAAATCGATATTTTAGGTGCCCAAAGTCATTATGTGAATGTATTTTCTGTACCCGTTTATATCTCAAATTCAGGCTCAAAACACCCGAAAATTCTATATTTTGGGGTCCCAGAAGCGATCTGTACATGCCTACTCAGTGCTAGAATATTTTCAAAATATAGGCCCAAAACATGCTAAAAATCGATATTTTAGGTGCCCAAAGTCGATATCTCAAATTCAGGCCCAAAACACCCGAAAATTCGATATTTTGGTGTCCCAGAAGCGATTTGTACATGCCTACTCCGTGTTAGAGTATTTTCAATATACAGGCCCAAAACATACTGAAAATCGATCTTTTAGGTGCCCAAAAGTCGATATGTGGATGCATCTTCTGTACCCGTTTATATCTCAAATTCATACTATAAACACCCGAAAATTTAATATTTTGGGGTCCCAGAAGCGATCTGTACTTGCCTACTTCGTGTTAGAGTATTTTCAAAATACAGGCCCAAAACATGCTGAAAATCGATATTTTAGGTGACCAAAGTCAATATGTGTATGCATCTTCTACACCCGTTTATATCCCAAATTCAACCTCAAAATACCCGAAAGTTCGATATTTTGGGGTCCCAGAAGCGATCTGTACATGCTTACTCCGTGTTAGAGTATTTTCAAAATACAGGCCCAGAACATGCTAAAAATCGATATTTTAGGTGCCCAAAGTCAATATGTGCATGCATTTTCTGTACACGTTTATATCTCAAATTCAGACTCAAACCACCCGAAAATTCGATATTTTGGGGTCCCAGAAGCGATCTGTACATGCCTAATCAGAGGTAGAATGTTTACAAAATATAGGCTCAAAACATGCTAAAAATCGATATTTTAAGTGTCCAAAGTCGATATGTGCATGCATCTTCTGTACCTGTTTATATCTTAAATTCAGGCTCAAAACACCCGAAAATTCGTTATTTTGGGGTCCCAGAAGTGATCTGTACATGCCTACTTAGTGCAAGAATATTTTCAAAATATAGGCCAAAAACATGCTAAAAATCGATATTTTAGGTGCCCAAAGTCGATATCTCAAATTCAGGCCCAAAATACCCGCAAATTCGATATTTTGGGGTCCCAGAAGCAAACTGTACATGCCTACTCCGTGTTAGAGTATTTTCAAAATACAGGCCCAAAACATACTGAAAATCGATCTTTTAGGTGCTCAAAAGTCGATATGTGCATGCATCTTCTGTACCCGTTTATATCTCAAATTAAGGCTCCAAACACCTGAAAATTCGATATTTTGGGGTCCCAAAAGCGATCTGTACATGCCTACTCAGTGCTAGAATGTTTTTAAGATACAGACCCAAAACATGCTGAAAATCGATATTTTAGGTGTCCAAAGTCAATATGTGAATGCATCTTCTGCACTCGTTTATATCTCAAATTCAACCTCAAAACACCCGAAAATTCGATATTTTTTGGTCATAGAAGCGATCTGTACATGCCTACTTTTAGTTAGAATGTTTTCAAGATACAGACCGAAAACATGCTCAAAATCGATATTTTAGGTGCCTAAAAGTCAATATGTGCATGTATCTTCAGTACCTGTTTATATCTCAAATTCAGGCTCAAAACACCCGAAAATTCGATATTTTTAGGTCCCTGAAGCTATCTGTACATGCCTTGTCCGTGTTAGAATATTTTCAAAATACAGGCCCAAAACATACTGAAAATCGATCTTTTATGTGCCCAAAAGTGGATATGTGCATGCATCTTCTGTATCCGTTTAAATCTCAAATTCAGGCTCAAAACACCCGAAAATTCGATATTTTGAGGTCCCAGAAGCGATCTGTACATGCCTACTCACAGCTAGAATGTTTTCAAAATATAGGCTCAAAACATGCTAGAAATCGATATTTTAAATGACCAATGTCAATATGTGTATGCATCTTCTGCATCCGTTTATAACCAAACTTCAACCTCAAAACACCCGAAAATTTGATATTTTTGGGTCCCAGAAGCGATCTGTACATGCCTACTCCGTGTTAGAGTATTTATAAGATACAGGCCCAAAACATACAAAAAATCGATATTTTAGGTGCCCAAAAGTCGATATGTGCATGCATCATCTGTACCCGTCTATATCTCAAATTCAGGCTTCAAACACCCGAAAATTCGATATTGTGGGGTCCCAGAAGCAATCTGTACATGCCTACTCCGTGTTAGAGTATTTTCAAAATACAGGCCCAGAACATGCTGAAAATCGATATTTTAGGTGCCCAAAGTCAATATGTGCATGCATTTTCTGTACCCGTTTATATTTCAAATTCAGGCTCAAAACACCCGAAAATTCCATATTTTGGGGTCCCAGAAGCGATCTGTACTTGCCTACTTCGTGTTAGAGTATTTTCAAAATACAGGCCCAAAACATGCTGAAAATCGATATTTTAGGTGACCAAATTCAATTTGTGTATGCATCTTCTGCACCCGTTTATATCCCAAATTCAACCTCAAAGTACCCGAAAATTCGATATTTTGGGGTCCCAGAAGCGATCTGTATATGCCTACTACGTGTTAGAATATTTTTAAAATACAGGCCCAGAACATGCTAAAAATCGATATGTTAGGTGCCCAAAGTAAATATGTGCATGCATTTTCTGTACCCGTAATTATCTCAAATTCAGACTCAAACCACCCGAAAATTCGATATTTTGGGGTCCCAGAAGCGATCTGTACATGCCTACTCAGTGGTAGAATGTTTTCAAAATATAGGCTCAAAACATGCTAAAAATCGATATTTTAAGTGTCCAAAGTCGATATGTGAATGCATCTTCTGTACCTGTTTATATCTTAAATTCAGGCTCAAAATACCCGAAAATTCGATATTTTGGGGTCCCAGAAGTGATCTGTACATGCCTACTTAGTGCTAGAATATTTTCAAAATATAGGCCAAAAACATGCTAAAAATCGATATTTTAGGTGCCCAAAGTCGATATCTCAAATTCAGGCCCAAAATACCCGCAAATTCGATATTTTGGGGTTTCAGAAGCAAACTGTACATGCCTACTCCGTGTTAGAGTATTTTCAAAATACAGGCCAAAAACATACTGAAAATCGATCTTTTAGGTGCTTAAAAGTCGATATGTTCAAGCATCTTCTGTACCCGTTTATATCTCAAATTCAGGCTTCAAACACCCGAAAATTCGATATTTTGGGGTCCCAGAAGCGATCTGTACATGCCTACTCAGATACAGGCCCAAAACATGCTGAAAATCGATATTTTAGGTGTCCAAAGTCAATATGTGTATGCATCTTCTGCACTCGAAAATTCGATATTTTGGGGTCCCAGAAGCGATCTGTACATGCCTACTCACGGCTAGAATGTTTTCAAAATATAGGCTCAAAACATGCTAGAAATCGATATTTTAAATGACCAAAGTCAATATGTGTATGCATCTTCAGTACCTGTTTATATCTCAAATTCAGGCTCAAAACACCCGAAAATTCGATATTTTTGGGTCCCAGAAGCGATCTGTACATGCCTTCTCCGTCTTAGAATATTTTCAAAATACAGGCCCAAAACATACTGAAAATCGATCTTTTAGGTGCCCAAAAGTCGATATGTGCATGCATCTTCAGTACCTGTTTATATCTCAAATTCAGGCTCAAAACACCCGAAAATTCGATATTTTTGGGTCCCAGAAGCGATCTGTACATACCTTCTCCGTCTTTGAATATTTTCAAAATACAGGCCCAAAACATACTGAAAATCGATTTTTTAGGTGCCCAAAAGTCGATATGTGCATGCATCTTCTGTATCCGTTTATATCTCAAATTCAGGCTCAAAACACCCGAAAAATCGATATTTTTGGGGTCCCAGAAGCGATCTGTACATGCCTACTCACGGCTAGAATATTTTCAAAATATAGGCTCAAAACATGCTAGAAATCGATATTTTAAATGACCAAAGTCAATATGTGTATGCATCTTCTGCACCCGTTTTTATCCAAACTTCAACCTCAAAACACCCGAAAATTTGATATTTTAGGGTCCCAGAAGCGATCTGTACATTCCTACTCCGTGTTAGAGTATTTATAAGATACAGGCCCAAAACATACAAAAAATCGATATTTTAGGTGCCCAAAAGTCGATATGTGCATGCATCATCTGTACCCGTCTATATCTCAAATTCAGGCTCCAAACACCCGAAAATTCGATATTTTGGGGTCCCAGAAGCGATCTGTACATGCATACTCCGTGTTAGAGAATTTTCAAAATACAGGCCCAGAACATGCTGAAAATCGATATTTTAGATGCCCAAAGTCAATATGTGCATGCATTTTCTGTACCCGTTTTTATATTTCAAATTCAGGCTCAAAACACCCGAAAATTCGATATTTTTGGGTCCCAGTAGCGATCTGTACATGCCTACTCAGTGCTTGAATGTTTTCAAAATATAGGCTCAAAACATGCTAAAAATCGATATTTTAAGTGTCCAAAGTCGATATGTGCATGCATCTTCTGTACCCGTTTATATCTCAAATTCAGGCTCAAAACACCCGAAAATTCGATATTTTGGGGTCCCAGAAGTGATCTGTACATGCCTACTTAGTGCTAGAATATTTTCAAAATATAGGCCTAAAACATGCTAAAAATCGATATTTTTAGGTGCCCAAAGTCGATATCTCAAATTCAGGCTAAAACACCCAAAAATTCGATATTTTGGGGTCCCAGAAGCGAACTGTACATGCCTACTCCGCGTTAGAGTATTTTCAAAATACAGGCCCAAAACATAATGAAAATCGATCTTTTAGGTGCCCAAAAGTCGATATGTGGATGCATCTTCTGTACCCGTTTATATCTCAAATTCAGGCTCCAAACACCCGAAAATTCGAATTTTGGGGGTCCCAAAAGCGATCTGTACATGCCTACTCAGATACAGGCCCAAAACATGCTGAAAATCGATATTTTAGGTGCCCAAAGTCAATATGTGTATGCATCTTCTGCACTCGAAAATTCTATATTTTGGGGTCCCAGAAGCGATCTGTACATGCCTACTCAGTGCTAAAATGTTTTTAAAATATAGGCTCAAAACATGCTAAAAATCGGTATTTTAAGTGTCCAAAGTCGAAATGTGCATGCATCTTCTGTACCCGTTTATATCTCAAATTCAGGCTCCAAACACCCGAAAATTCGATATTTTTGGGTCCCAGAAGCGATCTGTACATGCCTACTTAGATACAGGCCCAAACATGCTGAAAATCGATATTTTAGGAGCCCAAAGTCAATATGTTTATGCATCTTCTGTACCCGTTTATATCTCAAATTCAGGCTCAAAACACCCGAAAATTCTGTATTTTTTGGTCCTAGAAGAGATCTGTACATGCCTACTTCTAGTTAAAAAGTTTTCAAGATACAAACCCAAAACATGCTCAAAATCGATATTTTAGGTGCCCAAAAGTCGATATGTGCATGCATTTTCTGTAGCCGTTTATATCTCAAATTCCGGCTCCAAACACCCGAAAAATCGATATTTTGGGGTCCCAGAAGCGATCTGTACATGCTTACTTAGTGCTAAAAATCGATATTTTAGGTGCCCAAAGTCGATATCTCAAATTCAGGCCCAAAACACCCGAAAATTTGATATTTTGGGGTCCTAGAAGCGATCTGTACATGCCTACTCCGTGTTAGAGTATTTTCAAAATACAGGCCCAAAACATGCAGAAAATCGATATTTTAGGTGCTCAAAAGTCGATATGTGCATGCATCTCCTGAACTCGTCTATATCTCAAATTCAGGCTGTAAACACCCGAAAATTCGATATTTTGGGGTCCCAGAAGCGATCTGAACATGACTACTCAGTGCTAGAATGTTTTGAAATATAGGCTCAAAACATGCTTAAAATCGATATTTTAGGTTCCCAAAGTCAATATGTTTATGCATCTTCTGTACCCGTTTATATCTTAAATTCAGGCTCCAAACACCCAAAAGTTTAATATTTTGGGGTCCCAGAAGCGATCTGTACATGCCTACTCAGTGCTAGAATGTTTTCAAAATATAGGCTCAAAACATGCTAAAAATCGATATTTTAAATGTCCAAAGTCGATATGTGCATGCATCTTCTGTACCCGTTTATATCTCAAATTCAGGCTCAAAACACACGAAAATTCGGTATTTTTTGGTCCTAGAAGCGATCTGTACATGCCTACTCCTAGTTAGAATGTTTTCAAGATACAGACCCAAAACATGCTCAAAATCGATATTTTAGGTACCCAAAAGTCTATATGTGCATGCATCTTCAGTACCTGTTTATATCTCAAATTCAGGCTGAAAACACGCGAAAATTCGATATTTTTGGGTCCCAGAAGCTATCTGTACATGCCTACTCAGTGCTAGAATATTTTCAAAATATAGGCCCAAAACATGCTGAAATTCGATATTTTAGGTGCCCAAAGTCGATATCTCAAATTCAGGCCCAAAACACCCGAAAATTCGATATTTTGGTGTCCCAGAAGTGATTTGTACATGCCTACTCCGTGTTAGATTATTTTCAATATACAGGCCCAAAACATACTAAAAATCGATCTTTTAGGTGACCAAAGTCAATATGTGTATGCATCTTCTGCACCCGTTTATATCCCAAATTCAACCTCAAAATAACCCGAAAATTCGATATTTTGGGGTCCCAGATGCGATCTGTACATGCCTACTCAGGGCTAGAATTTTTTTCAAAATATAGGCTCAAAACTTGCTAGAAATCGATATTTTAAGTGTCCAAAGTCGATATGTGCATGCATCTTCTGTACCCGTTAATATCTCAAATTCAGGCTCAAAACAACCGAAAATTCGTTATTTTTTGGTTCTAGAAGCGATCTGTACATGCCTACTCCTAGTTAGAATGTTTTCAAGATACAGACCCAAAACATGCTAAAAATCGATATTTTAGGTGCCCAAAAGTCGAAATGTGCCTGAATCTTCAGTAACTGTTTATATCTCAAATTCAGTCTCAAAACACCCAAAAATTCGATATTTTTGGGTCCCAGAAGTGATCTGTACATGCCTACTCCGTGTTAAAATATTTTAAAAATACAGGCCCAAAACATGCTGAAAATCGATATTTTAGGTGCTCGAAGTCATTATGTGAATGCATTTTCTGTACCCGTTTATATCTCAAATTCAGGCTCAAAACACCCGAAAATTTGACATTTTGGGGTCCCAGAAGCGATCTGTACATGCCTACTCAGTGTTAGAATATTTTCAAAATATAGGCCCAAAACATGCTAAAAATCGATATTTTAGGTGACCAAAGTCGACATCTCAAATTCAGGCCCAAAACACCCGAAAATTCGATATTTTGGTGTCCCAGAAGCAATTTGTACATGCCTACTCCGTGTAAGAGTATTTTAAAAAAAAGGCCCAAAACATACTGAAAATCGATCTTTTAGGTGCCCAAAAGTCGATATGTGGATGCTTATTCTGTACCCGTTTATATCTCAAATTCATACTCCAAACACCCGAAAATTTGATATTTTGGGGTCCCAGAAGCGAACTGTACATGCCTACTCCGTGTTAGAGTATTTTCAAAATACAGGCCCAAAACATACTGAAAATCGATCTTTTAGGTGCCCAAAAGTCGATATGTGCATGCATCGTCTGTACCCGTTTATATCTCAAATTCAGGGTCCAAACACCCGAAAATTCGATATTTTGGGGGCCCAGAAGCGATCTGTACATGCCTACTCAGATACAGTCCCAAAATATGCTGAAAATCGATATTTTAGGTGCCCAAAGTCAATATGTGTATGCATCTTCTGCACTCGTTTATATCTCAAATTCAACCTCAAAACACCCGAAATTCGATTTTTTTGGGTCCCAGAAGCGATCTGTACATGCCTACTCAGTGCTAGAATGTTTTCAAAATATAGGCTCAAAACATGCTAAAAATCGATATTTTAAATGTCCAAAGTCGATATGTGCATGCATCTTCTGTACCCGTTTATATCTCAAATTCAGGCTCAAAACACACGAAAATTCGGTATTTTTAGGTCCTAGAAGCGATCTGTACATGCCTACTCCTAGTTAGAATGTTTTCAAGATACAGACCCAAAACATGCTCAAAATCGATATTTTAGGTACCCAAAAGTCTATATGTGCATGCATCTTCAGTAGCTGTTTATATCTCAAATTCAGGCTGAAAACACGCGAAAATTCGATATTTTTGGGTCCCAGAAGCTATCTGTACATGCCTACTCAGTGCTAGAATGTTTTCAAAATATAGGCTCAAAACATGCTAAAAATCGATATTTTAAATGTCCAAAGTCGATATGTGCATGCATCTTCTGTACCCGTTTATATCTCAAATTCAGGCTCAAAACACACGAAAATTCGGTATTTTTTGGTCCTAGAAGCGATCTGTACATGCCTACTCCTAGTTAGAAAGTTTTCAAGATACAGACCCAAAACATGCTCAAAATCGATATTTTAGGTACCCAAAAGTCTATATGTGCATGCATCTTCAGTACCTGTTTATATCTCAAACTCAGGCTGAAAACACCCGAAAATTCGATATTTTTGGGTCCCAGAAGCGATCTGTACATGCCTACTCCGTGTTAAAATATTTTCAAAATACAGGCCCAAAACATGCTGAAAATCGATATTTTAGGTGCCCAAAGTCATTATGTGAATGCATTTTCTGTACCCGTTTATATCTCAAATTCAGGCTCAAAACACCCGAAAATTCGAAATTTTGGGGTCCCAGAAGCGATCTGTACATGCCTACTCAGTGTTAGAATATTTTCAAAATATAGGCCCAAAACATGCTAAAAATCGATATTTTAGGTGACCAAAGTCGACATCTCAAATTCAGGCCCAAAACACCCGAAAATTCGATATTTTGGTGTCCCAGAAGCAATTTGTACATGCCTACTCCGTGTAAGAGTATTTTAAAAAAACAGGCCCAAAATATACTGAAAATCGATCTTTTAGGTGCCCAAAAGTCGATATGTGGATGCATATTCTGTACCCGTTTATATCTCAAATTCATACTCCAAACACCCGAAAATTTGATATTTTGGGGTCCCAGAAGCGAACTGTACATGCCTACTCCGTGTTAGAGTATTTTCAAAATACAGGCCCAAAACATACTGAAAATCGATCTTTTAGGTGCCCAAAAGTCGATATGTGCATGCATCGTCTGTACCCGTTTATATCTCAAATTCAGGCTCCAAACACCCGAAAATTCGATATTTTGGGGGCCCAGAAGCGATCTGTACATGCCTACTCAGATACAGTCCCAAAACATGCTTAAAAAATGATATTTTAGGTGCCCAAAGTCAATATGTGTATGCATCTTCTGCACTCGTTTATATCTCAAATTCAACCTCAAAACACCCGAAATTCGATTTTTTTGGGTCCCAGAAGCGATCTGTACATGCCTACTCAGTGCTAGAATGTTTTCAAAATATAGGCTCAAAACATGCTAAAAATCGATATTTTAAATGTCCAAAGTCGATATGTGCATGCATCTTCTGTACCCGTTTATATCTCAAATTCAGGCTCAAAACACACGAAAATTCGGTATTTTTTGGTCCTAGAAGCGATCTGTACATGCCTACTCCTAGTTAGAAAGTTTTCAAGATACAGACCCAAAACATGCTCAAAATCGATATTTTAGGTACCCAAAAGTCTATATGTGCATGCATCTTCAGTACCTGTTTATATCTCAAACTCAGGCTGAAAACACGCGAAAATTCGATATTTTTGGGTCCCAGAAGCGATCTGTACATGCCTACTCAGTGCTAGAATATTTTCAAAATATAGGCCCAAAACATGCTGAAATTCGATATTTTAGGTGCCCAAAGTCGATATCTCAAATTCAGGCCCAAAACACCCGAAAATTCGATATTTTGGTGTCCCAGAAGCGATTTGTACATGCCTACTCCGTGTTAGATTATTTTCAATATACAGGCCCAAAACATACTGAAAATCGATCTTTTAGGTGACCAAAGTCAATATGTGTATGCATCTTCTGCACCCGTTTATATCCCAAATTCAACCTCAAAACACCCGAAAATTCGATATTTTGGGGTCCCAGATGCGATCTGTACATGCCTACTCAGGGCTAGAATTTTTTTCAAAATATAGGCTCAAAACTTGCTAGAAATCGATATTTTAAGTGTCCAAAGTCGATATGTGCATGCATCTTCTGTACCCGTTAATATCTCAAATTCAGGCTCAAAACAACCGAAAATTCGGTATTTTTTGGTTCTAGAAGCGATCTGTACATGCCTACTCCTAGTTAGAATGTTTTCAAGATACAGACCCAAAACATGCTAAAAATCGATATTTTAGGTGCCCAAAAGTCGAAATGTGCCTGAATCTTCAGTAACTGTTTATATCTCAAATTCAGGCTCAAAACACCCAAAAATTCGATATTTTTGGGTCCCAGAAGTGATCTGTACATGCCTACTCCGTGGTAAAATATTTTCAAAATACAGGCCCAAAACATGCTGAAAATCGATATTTTAGGTGCCCAAAGTCATTATGTGAATGCATTTTCTGTACCCGTTTATATCTCAAATTCAGGCTCAAAACACCCGAAAATTCGAAATTTTGGGGTCCTAGAAGCGATCTGTACATGCCTACTCAGTGCTAGAATATTTTCAAAATATAGGCCCAAAACATGCTAAAAATCGATATTTTAGGTGACCAAAGTCGACATCTCAAATTCAGGCCCAAAACACCCGAAAATTCGATATTTTGGTGTCCCAGAAGCGATTTGTACATGCCTACTCCGTGTAAGAGTATTTTAAAAAAACAGGCCCAAAACATACTGAAAATCGATCTTTTAGGTGCCCAAAAGTCGATATGTGGATGCATATTCTGTACCCGTTTATATCTCAAATTCATACTCCAAACACCCGAAAATTTGATATTTTGGGGTCCCAGAAGCGAACTGTACATGCCTACTCCGTGTTAGAGTATTTTCAAAATACAGGCCCAAAACATACTGAAAATCGATCTTTTAGGTGCCCAAAAGTCGATATGTGCATGCATCGTCTGTACCCGTTTATATCTCAAATTCAGGCTCCAAACACCCGAAAATTTGATATTTTGGGGGCCCAGAAGCGATCTGTACATGACTACTCAGATACAGTCCCAAAACATGCTGAAAATCGATATTTTAGGTGCCCAAAGTCAATATGTGTATGCATCTTCTGCACTCGTTTATATCTCAAATTCAACCTCAAAACACCCGAAATTCGATTTTTTTGGGTCCCAGAAGCGATCTGTACATGCCTACTCAGTGCTAGAATGTTTTCAAAATATAGGCTCAAAACATGCTAAAAATCGATATTTTAAATGTCCAAAGTCGATATGTGCATGCATCTTCTGTACCCGTTTATATCTCAAATTCAGGCTCAAAACACACGAAAATTCGGTATTTTTTAGTCCTAGAAGCGATCTGTACATGCCTACTCCTAGTTAGAATGTTTTCAAGATACAGACCCAAAACATGCTCAAAATCGATATTTTAGGTACCCAAAAGTCTATATGTGCATGCATCTTCAGTACCTGTTTATATCTCAAATTCAGGCTGAAAACACGCGAAAATTCGATATTTTTGGGTCCCAGAAGCTATCTGTACATGCCTACTCAGTGCTAGAATGTTTTCAAAATATAGGCTCAAAACTTGTTAAAAATCGATATTTTAAATGTCCAAAGTCGATATGTGCATGCATCTTCTGTACCCGTTTATATCTAAAATTTAGGCTCAAAACACACGAAAATTCGGTATTTTTTGGTCCTAGAAGCGATCTGTAGATGCCTACTCCTAGTTAGAATGTTTTCATGATACAGACCCAAAACATGCTCAAAATCGATATTTTAGGTACCCAAAAGTCTATATGTGCATGCATCTTCAGTACCTGTTTATATCTCAAATTCAGGCTGAAAACACGCGAAAATTCGATATTTTTGGGTCCCAGAAGCGATCTGTACATGCCTAATCAGTGCTAGAATATTTTCAAAATATAGGCCCAAAACATGCTAAAAATCGATATTTTAGGTGACCAAAGTCGACATCTCAAATTCAGGCCCAAAACACCCGAAAATTCGATATTTTGGTGTCCCAGAAGCGATTTGTACATGCCTACTCCGTGTAAGAGTATTTTAAAAAAAACAGGCCCAAAACATACTGAAAATCGATCTTTTAGGTGCCCAAAAGTCGATATGTGGATGCATATTCTGTACCCGTTTATATCTCAAATTCATACTCCAAACACCCGAAAATTTGATATTTTGGGGTCCCAGAAGCGAACTGTACATGCCTACTCCGTGTTAGAGTATTTTCAAAATACAGGCCCAAAACATACTGAAAATCGATCTTTTAGGTGCCCAAAAGTCGATATGTGCATGCATCGTCTGTACCCGTTTATATCTCAAATTCAGGCTCCAAACACCCGAAAATTCGATATTTTGGGGGCCCAGAAGCGATCTGTACATGCCTACTCAGATACAGTCCCAAAACATGCTGAAAATCGATATTTTAGGTGCCCAAAGTCAATATGTGTATGCATCTTCTGCACTCGTTTATATCTCAAATTCAACCTCAAAACACCCGAAATTCGATTTTTTTGGGTCCCAGAAGCGATCTGTACATGCCTACTCAGTGCTAGAATGTTTTCAAAATATAGGCTCAAAACATGCTAAAAATCGATATTTTAAATGTCCAAAGTCGATATGTGCATGCATCTTCTGTACCCGTTTATATCTCAAATTCAGGCTCAAAACACACGAAAATTCGGTATTTTTTGGTCCTAGAAGCGATCTGTACATGCCTCCTCCTAGTTAGAATGTTTTCAAGATACAGACCCAAAACATGCTCATAATCCATATTTTAGGTACCCAAAAGTCTATATGTGCATGCATCTTCAGTACCTGTTTATATCTCAAATTCAGGCTGAAAACACGCGAAAATTCGATATTTTTGGGTCCCAGAAGCGATCTGTACATGCCTAGTAAGTGCTAGAATATTTTCAAAATATAGGCCCAAAACATGCTGAAATTCGATATTTTAGGTGCCCAAAGTCGATATCTCAAATTCAGGCCCAAAACACCCGAAAATTCGATATTTTGGTCTCCCAGAAGAGATTTGTACATGCCTACTCCGTGTTAGATTATTTTCAATATACAGGCCCAAAACATACTGAAAATCGATCTTTTAGGTGACCAAAGTCAATATGTGTATGCATCTTCTGCACCCGTTTATATCCCAAATTCAACCTCAAAACACCCGAAAATTCGATATTTTGGGGTCCCAGATGCGATCTGTACATGCCTACTCAGGGCTAGAATTTTTTTCAAAATATAGGCTTAAAACTTGCTAGAAATCGATATTTTAAGTGTCCAAAGTCGATATGTGCATGCATCTTCTGTACCCGTTAATATCTCAAATTCAGGCTCAAAACAACCGAAAATTCGGTATTTTTTGGTTCTAGAAGCGATCTGTACATGCCTAGTCCTAGTTAGAATGTTTTCAAGATACAGACCCAAAACATGCTAAAAATCGATATTTTAGGTGCCCAAAAGTCGAAATGTGCCTGAATCTTCAGTAACTGTTTATATCTCAAATTCAGGCTCAAAACACCCAAAAATTCGATATTTTTGGGTCCCAGAAGTGATCTGTACATGCCTACTCCGTGTTAGAGTATTTTCAAAATACAGGCCCAAAACATGCTGAAAATCGATATTTTAGGTGCCCAAAGTCATTATGTGAATGCATTTTCTGTACCCGTTTATATCTCAAATTCAGGCTCAAAACACCCGAAAATTCGACATTTTGGGGTCCCAGAAGCGATCTGTACATGCCTACTCAGTGCTAGAATGTTTTCAAAATATAGGCTCAAAACATGCTAAAAATCGATATTTTAAATGTCCAAAGTCGATATGTGCATGCATCTTCTGTACCCGTTTATATCTCAAATTCAGGCTCAAAACACACGAAAATTCGGTATTTTTTGGTCCTAGAAGCGATCTGTACATGCCTACTCCTAGTTAGAATGTTTTCAAGATACAGACCCAAAACATGCTCAAAATCGATATTTTAGGTACCCAAAAGTCTATATGTGCATGCATCTTCAGTACCTGTTTATATCTCAAATTCAGGCTGAAAACACGCGAAAATTCGATATTTTTGGGTCCCAGAACCGATCTGTACATGCCTAGTAAGTGCTAGAATATTTTCAAAATATAGGCCCAAAACATGCTGAAATTCGATATTTTAGGTGCCCAAAGTCGATATCTCAAATTCAGGCCCAAAACACCCGAAAATTCGATATTTTGGTCTCCCAGAAGAGATTTGTACATGCCTACTCCGTGTTAGATTATTTTCAATATACAGGCCCAAAACATACTGAAAATCGATCTTTTAGGTGACCAAAGTCAATATGTGTATGCATCTTCTGCACCCGTTTATATCCCAAATTCAACCTCAAAACACCCGAAAATTCGATATTTTGGGGTCCCAGATGCAATCTGTACATGCCTACTCAGGGCTAGAATTTTTTTCAAAATATAGGCTCAAAACTTGCTAGAAATCGATATTTTAAGTGTCCAAAGTCGATATGTGCATGCATCTTCTGTACCCGTTAATATCTCAAATTCAGGCTCAAAACAACCGAAAATTCGGTATTTTTTGGTTCTAGAAGCGATCTGTACATGCCTACTCCTAGTTAGAATGTTTTCAAGATACAGACCCAAAACATGCTAAAAATCGATATTTTAGGTGCCCAAATGTCGAAATGTGCCTGAATCTTCAGTAACTGTTTATATCTCAAATTCAGGCTCAAAACACCCAAAAATTCGATATTTTGGGGTCCCAGAAGTGATCTGTACATGCCTACTCCGTGTTAAAATATTTTCAAAATACAGGCCCAAAACATGCTGAAAATCGATATTTTAGGTGCCCAAAGTCATTATGTGAATGCATTTTCTGTACCCGTTTATATCTCAAATTCAGGCTCAAAACACCCGAAAATTCGACATTTTGGGGTCCCAGAAGCGATCTGTACATGCCTACTCAGTGCTAGAATATTTTCAAAATATAGGACCAAAACATGCTAAAAATCGATATTTTAGGAGACCAAAGTCGACATCTCAAATTCAGGCCCAAAACACCCGAAAATTCGATATTTTGGTGTCCCAGAAGCGATTTGTACATGCCTACTCCGTGTAAGAGTATTTTAAAAAAACAGGCCCAAAACATACTGAAAATCGATCTTTTAGGTGCCCAAAAGTCGATATGTGGATGCATATTCTGTACCCGTTTATATCTCAAATTCATACTCCAAACACCCGAAAATTTGATATTTTGGGGTCCCAGAAGCGAACTGTACATGCCTACTCCGTGTTATAGTATTTTCAAAATACAGGCCCAAAACATACTGAAAATCGATCTTTTAGGTGCCCAAAAGTCGATATGTGCATGCATCGTCTGTACCCGTTTATATCTCAAATTCAGGCTCCAAACACCCGAAAATTCGATATTTTGGGGGCCCAGAAGCGATCTGTACATGCCTACTCAGATACAGTCCCAAAACATACTGAAAATCGATATTTTAGGTGCCCAAGGTCAATATGTGTATGCATCTTCTGCACTCGTTTATATCTCAAATTCAACCTCAAAACACCCGAAATTCGATTTTTTTGGGTCCCAGAAGCGATCTGTACATGCCTACTCAGTGCTAGAATGTTTTCAAAATATAGGCTCAAAACATGTTAAAAATCGATATTTTAAGTGTCCAAAGTCGATATGTGCATGCGTCTTCTGTACCCGTTTATATCTCAAATTCAGGGCCCAAAACACACGAAAATTCGGTATTTTTTGGTCCTAGAAGCGATCTGTACATGCCTACTCCTAGTTAGAATGTTTTCAAGATACAGACCCAAAACATGCTCAAAATCGATATTTTAGGTACCCAAAAGTCTATATGTGCATGCATCTTCAGTACCTGTTTATATCTCAAATTCAGGCTCAAAACACCCGAAAATTCGATATTTTTGGGTCCCAGAAGCGATCTGTACATTCCTACTCAGTGCTAGAATATTTTCAAAATATAGGCCCAAAACATGCTGAAATTCGATATTTTAGGTGCCTAAAGTCGATATCTCTAATTCAGGCCCAAAACACCCGAAAATTTGATATTTTTGGGTCCTAGAAGCGATCTGTACATGCCTACTCCGTGTTAGAGTATTTTCAAAATACAGGCCCAAAACATACAGAAAATCGATATTTTAGGTGCCCAAAAGTCGATATGTGCATGCATCTCCTGAACTCATCTATATCTCAAATTCAGGCTGTAAACACCCGAAAATTCGATATTTTGGGGTCCCAGAAGCGATCTGAACATGCCTACTCAGTGCTAGAATGTTTTAAAATATAGGCTCAAAACATGCTGAAAATCGATATTTTAGGTGCCCAATGTCAATATGTGCATGCATTTTCTGTACCCGTTTATATTTCAAATTCAGGCTCCAAACACCCAAAAGTTTAATATTTTGGGGTCCCAGAAGCGATCTGTACATGCCTACTCAGTGCTAGAATTTTTTCAAAATATAGGCTCAAAACATGCTAAAAATCGATATTTTAAATGTCCAAAGTCGATATGTGCATGCATCTTCTGTACCCGTTTATATCTCAAATTCAGGCTCAAAACACACGAAAATTCGGTATTTTTTGGTCCTAGAAGCGATCTGTACATGCCTACTCCTAGTTAGAATGTTTTCAAGATACAGACCCAAAACATGCTCAAAATCGATATTTTAGGTACCCAAAAGTCTATATGTGCATGCATCTTCAGTACCTGTTTATATCTCAAATTCAGGCTGAAAACACGCGAAAATTCGATATTTTTGGGTCCCAGAAGCGATCTGTACATGCCTACTCAGTGCTAGAATATTTTCAAAATATAGGCCCAAAACATGCTGAAATTCGATATTTTAGGTGCCCATAGTCGATATCTCAAATTCAGGCCCAAAACACCCGAAAATTCGATATTTTGGTGTCCCAGAAGCGATTTGTACATGCCTACTCCGTGTTAGATTATTTTCAATATACAGGCCCAGAACATACTGAAAATCGATCTTTTAGGTGACCAAAGTCAATATGTGTATGCATCTTCTGCACCCGTTTATATCCCAAATTCAACCTCAAAACACCCGAAAATTCGATATTTTTGGTCCTAGAAGCGATCTGTACATGCCTACTCCTAGTTAGAATGTTTTCAAGATACAGACCCAAAACATGCTCAAAATCGATATTTTAGGTGCCCAAAAGTCGAAATGTGCCTGAATCTTCAGTAACTGTTTATATCTCAAATTCAGGCTCAAAACACCCAAAAATTCGATATTTTTGGGTTCCAGAAGTGATCTGTACATGCCTACTCCGTGTTAAAATATTTTCAAAATACAGGCCCAAAACATGCTGAAAATCGATATTTTAGGTGCCCAAAGTCATTATGTGAATTCATTTTCTGTACCCGTTTATATCTCAAATTCAGGCTCAAAACGCCCGAAAATTCGACATTTTGGGGTCCCAGAAGCGATCTGTACATGCCTACTCAGTGCTAGAATATTTTCAAAATATTGGCCCAAAACATGCTAAAAATCGATATTTTAGGTGACCAAAGTCGACATCTCAAATTCAGGCCCAAAACACCCGAAAATTCGATATTTTGGTGTCCCAGAAGCGATTTGTACATGCCTACTCCGTGTAAGAGTATGTAAAAAAAACAGGCCCAAAGCATACTGAAAATCGATCTTTTAGGTGCCCAAAAGTCGATATGTGGATGCATATTCTGTACCCGTTTATATCTCAAATTCATACTCCAAAAACCCGAAAATTTGATATTTTGGGGTCCCAGAAGTGAACTTTACATGCCTACTCCGTGTTATAGTATTTTCAAAATACAGGCCCAAAACATACTGAAAATCGATCTTTTAGGTGCCCAAAAGTCGATATGTGCATGCATCGTATGTACCCGTTTATATCTCAAATTCAGGCTCCAAATACCCGAAAATTCGATATTTTGGGGGCCCAGAAGCGATCTGTACATGCCTACTCAGATACAGTCCCAAAACATGCTGAAAATCGATATTTTAGGTGCCCAAAATCAATATGTGTATGCATCTTCTGCACTCGTTTATATCTCAAATTCAACCTCAAAACACCCGAAAATTCGATTTTTTTGGGTCCCAGAAGCGATCTGTACATGCCTTATCCGTCTTAGAATATTTTCAAAATACAAGCTCAAAACAAACTGAAAATCGATATTTTAGGTGCCCAAAGTCAATATGTGCATGCATTTTCTGTACCCGTTTATATTTCAAATTCAGGCTCAAAACACCCGAAAATTCGATATTTTTGGGTCCCAGAAGCGATCTGTACATGCCTACTCAGTGCTTGAATATTTTCAAAATATAGGCTCAAAACATGCTAAAAATCGATATTTTAAGTGTCCAAAGTCGATATGTGCATGCATCTTCTGTACCCGTTTATATCTCAAATTCAGGCTCAAAACACCTGAAAATTCGATATTTTGGGGTCCCAGAAGTGATCTGTACATGCTTACTTAGTGCTAGAATATTTTCAAAATATAGCCCAAAACATGCTTAAAATCGATATTTTTAGGTGCCCAAAGTCGATATCTCAAATTCAGACCCAAAACACCCAAAAATTCGATATTTTGGGGTCCCAGAAGCGAACTGTACATGCCTACTCCGCGTTAGAGTATTTTCAAAATACAGGCCCAAAACATAATGAAAATCGATCTTTTAGGTGCCCAAAAGTCGATATGTGGATGCATCTTCTGTACCCGTTTATATCTCAAATTCAGGCTCCAAACACCCGAAAAATCGAATTTTGGGGGTCCCAAAAGCGATCTATACATGCCTACTCAGATACAGGCCCAAAACATGCTAAAAATCGATATTTTAGGTGCCCAAAGTCAATATGTGTATGCATCTTCTGCACTCGTTTATATCTCAAATTCAGGCTAAAAACACCCGAAAATTCGTTATTTTGGGGTCCCAGAAGCGATCTGTACATGCCTACTCAGTGCTAGAATGTTTTAAAAAATAGGCTCAAAACATGCTGAAAATCGATATTTTAGGTGCCCAAAAGTCGATATGTGCATGCATTTTCTGTACCCGTTTATATCCCAAATTCAACCTCAAAACACCCGAAAATTTGATATTTTGGGGTCCCAGATGCGATCTGTACATGCCTACTCAGGGCTAGAATTTTTTTGAAAATATAGGCTCAAAACTTGCTAGAAATCGATATTTTAAGTGTCCATAGTCGATATGTGCTTGCATCTTCTGTACCCGTTAATATCTCAAATTCAGGCTCAAAACAGCCGAAAATTCGGTATTTTTTGGTTCTAGAAGCGATCTGTACATGCCTACTCCTAGTTAGAATGTTTTCAAGATACAGACCCAAAACATGCTCAAAATCGATATTTTAGGTGCCCAAAAGTCGAAATGTGCCTGAATCTTCAGTACCTGTTTATATCTCAAATTCAGGCTGAAAACACCCGAAAATTCGATATTTTTGGGTCCCAGAAGCTATCTGTACATGCCTACTCAGTGCTAGAATGTTTTCAAAATATAGGCTCAAAACATGCTAAAAATCGACATTTTAAATGTCCAAAGTCGATATGTGCATGCATCTTCTGTACCCGTTTATATCTCAAATTCAGGCTCAAAACACACGAAAATTCGGTATTTTTTGGTCCTAGAAGCGATCTGTACATGCCTACTCCTAGTTAGAAAGTTTTCAAGATACAGACCCAAAACATGCTCAAAATCGATATTTTAGGTACCCAAAAGTCTATATGTGCATGCATCTTCAGTACCTGTTTATATCTCAAACTCAGGCTGAAAACACCCGAAAATTCGATATTTTTGGGTCCCAGAAGCGATCTGTACATGCCTACTCCGTGTTAAAATATTTTCAAAATACAGGCCCAAAACATGCTGAAAATCGATATTTTAGGTGCCCAAAGTCATTATGTGAATGCATTTTCTGTACCCGTTTATATCTCAAATTCAGGCTCAAAACACCCGAAAATTCGAAATTTTTGGGTCCCAGAAGCGATCTGTACATGCCTACTCAGTGTTAGAATATTTTCAAAATATAGGCCCAAAACATGCTAAAAATCGATATTTTAGGTGACCAAAGTCGACATCTCAAATTCAGGCCCAAAACACCCGAAAATTCGATATTTTGGTGTCCCAGAAGCAATTTGTACATGCCTACTCCGTGTAAGAGTATTTTAAAAAAACAGGCCCAAAATATACTGAAAATCGATCTTTTAGGTGCCCAAAAGTCGATATGTGGATGCATATTCTGTACCCGTTTATATCTCAAATTCATACTCCAAACACCCGAAAATTTGATATTTTGGGGTCCCAGAAGCGAACTGTACATGCCTACTCAGTGTTAGAGTATTTTCAAAATACAGGCCCAAAACATACTGAAAATCGATCTTTTAGGTGCCCAAAAGTCGATATGTGCATGCATCGTCTGTACCCGTTTATATCTCAAATTCAGGCTCCAAACACCCGAAAATTCGATATTTTGGGGGCCCAGAAGCGATCTGTACATGCCTACTCAGATACAGTCCCAAAACATGCTTAAAAAATGATATTTTAGGTGCCCAAAGTCAATATGTGTATGCATCTTCTGCACTCGTTTATATCTCAAATTCAACCTCAAAACACCCGAAATTCGATTTTTTTGGGTCCCAGAAGCGATCTGTACATGCCTACTCAGTGCTAGAATGTTTTCAAAATATAGGCTCAAAACATGCTAAAAATCGATATTTTAAATGTCCAAAGTCGATATGTGCATGCATCTTCTGTACCCGTTTATATCTCAAATTCAGGCTCAAAACACACGAAAATTCGGTATTTTTTGGTCCTAGAAGCGATCTGTACATGCCTACTCCTAGTTAGAATGTTTTCAAGATACAGACCCAAAACATGCTCAAAATCGATATTTTAGGTACCCAAAAGTCTATATGTGCATGCATCTTCAGTAGCTGTTTATATCTCAAATTCAGGCTGAAAACACGCGAAAATTCGATATTTTTGGGTCCCAGAAGCTATCTGTACATGCCTACTCAGTGCTAGAATGTTTTCAAAATATAGGCTCAAAACATGCTAAAAATCGATATTTTAAATGTCCAAAGTCGATATGTGCATGCATCTTCTGTACCCGTTTATATCTCAAATTCAGGCTCAAAACACACGAAAATTCGGTATTTTTTGGTCCTAGAAGCGATCTGTACATGCCTACTCCTAGTTAGAAAGTTTTCAAGATACAGACCCAAAACATGCTCAAAATCGATATTTTAGGTACCCAAAAGTCTATATGTGCATGCATCTTCAGTACCTGTTTATATCTCAAACTCAGGCTGAAAACACGCGAAAATTCGATATTTTTGGGTCCCAGAAGCGATCTGTACATGCCTACTCAGTGCTAGAATATTTTCAAAATATAGGCCCAAAACATGCTGAAATTCGATATTTTAGGTGCCCAAAGTCGATATCTCAAATTCAGGCCCAAAACACCCGAAAATTCGATATTTTGGTGTCCCAGAAGCGATTTGTACATGCCTACTCCGTGTTAGATTATTTTCAATATACAGGCCCAAAACATACTGAAAATCGATCTTTTAGGTGACCAAAGTCAATATGTGTATGCATCTTCTGCACCCGTTTATATCCCAAATTCAACCTCAAAACACCCGAAAATTCGATATTTTGGGGTCCCAGATGCGATCTGTACATGCCTACTCAGGGCTAGAATTTTTTTCAAAATATAGGCTCAAAACTTGCTAGAAATCGATATTTTAAGTGTCCAAAGTCGATATGTGCATGCATCTTCTGTACCCGTTAATATCTCAAATTCAGGCTCAAAACAACCGAAAATTCGGTATTTTTTGGTTCTAGAAGCGATCTGTACATGCCTACTCCTAGTTAGAATGTTTTCAAGATACAGACCCAAAACATGCTAAAAATCGATATTTTAGGTGCCCAAAAGTCGAAATGTGCCTGAATCTTCAGTAACTGTTTATATCTCAAATTCAGGCTCAAAACACCCAAAAATTCGATATTTTTGGGTCCCAGAAGTGATCTGTACATGCCTACTCCGTGGTAAAATATTTTCAAAATACAGGCCCAAAACATGCTGAAAATCGATATTTTAGGTGCCCAAAGTCATTATGTGAATGCATTTTCTGTACCCGTTTATATCTCAAATTCAGGCTCAAAACACCCGAAAATTCGAAATTTTGGGGTCCTAGAAGCGATCTGTACATGCCTACTCAGTGCTAGAATATTTTCAAAATATAGGCCCAAAACATGCTAAAAATCGATATTTTAGGTGACCAAAGTCGACATCTCAAATTCAGGCCCAAAACACCCGAAAATTCGATATTTTGGTGTCCCAGAAGCGATTTGTACATGCCTACTCCGTGTAAGAGTATTTTAAAAAAACAGGCCCAAAACATACTGAAAATCGATCTTTTAGGTGCCCAAAAGTCGATATGTGGATGCATATTCTGTACCCGTTTATATCTCAAATTCATACTCCAAACACCCGAAAATTTGATATTTTGGGGTCCCAGAAGCGAACTGTACATGCCTACTCCGTGTTAGAGTATTTTCAAAATACAGGCCCAAAACATACTGAAAATCGATCTTTTAGGTGCCCAAAAGTCGATATGTGCATGCATCGTCTGTACCCGTTTATATCTCAAATTCAGGCTCCAAACACCCGAAAATTTGATATTTTGGGGGCCCAGAAGCGATCTGTACATGACTACTCAGATACAGTCCCAAAACATGCTGAAAATCGATATTTTAGGTGCCCAAAGTCAATATGTGTATGCATCTTCTGCACTCGTTTATATCTCAAATTCAACCTCAAAACACCCGAAATTCGATTTTTTTGGGTCCCAGAAGCGATCTGTACATGCCTACTCAGTGCTAGAATGTTTTCAAAATATAGGCTCAAAACATGCTAAAAATCGATATTTTAAATGTCCAAAGTCGATATGTGCATGCATCTTCTGTACCCGTTTATATCTCAAATTCAGGCTCAAAACACACGAAAATTCGGTATTTTTTAGTCCTAGAAGCGATCTGTACATGCCTACTCCTAGTTAGAATGTTTTCAAGATACAGACCCAAAACATGCTCAAAATCGATATTTTAGGTACCCAAAAGTCTATATGTGCATGCATCTTCAGTACCTGTTTATATCTCAAATTCAGGCTGAAAACACGCGAAAATTCGATATTTTTGGGTCCCAGAAGCTATCTGTACATGCCTACTCAGTGCTAGAATGTTTTCAAAATATAGGCTCAAAACATGTTAAAAATCGATATTTTAAATGTCCAAAGTCGATATGTGCATGCATCTTCTGTACCCGTTTATATCTAAAATTTAGGCTCAAAACACACGAAAATTCGGTATTTTTTGGTCCTAGAAGCGATCTGTAGATGCCTACTCCTAGTTAGAATGTTTTCTTGATACAGACCCAAAACATGCTCAAAATCGATATTTTAGGTACCCAAAAGTCTATATGTGCATGCATCTTCAGTACCTGTTTATATCTCAAATTCAGGCTGAAAACACGCGAAAATTCGATATTTTTGGGTCCCAGAAGCGATCTGTACATGCCTAGTCAGTGCTAGAATATTTTCAAAATATAGGCCCAAAACATGCTAAAAATCGATATTTTAGGTGACCAAAGTCGACATCTCAAATTCAGGCCCAAAACACCCGAAAATTCGATATTTTGGTGTCCCAGAAGCGATTTGTACATGCCTACTCCGTGTAAGAGTATTTTAAAAAAAACAGGCCCAAAACATACTGAAAATCGATCTTTTAGGTGCCCAAAAGTCGATATGTGGATGCATATTCTGTAACCGTTTATATCTCAAATTCATACTCCAAACACCCGAAAATTTGATATTTTGGGGTCCCAGAAGCGAACTGTACATGCCTACTCCGTGTTAGAGTATTTTCAAAATACAGGCCCAAAACATACTGAAAATCGATCTTTTAGGTGCCCAAAAGTCGATATGTGCATGCATCGTCTGTACCCGTTTATATCTCAAATTCAGTCTCCAAACACCCGAAAATTCGATATTTTGGGGGCCCAGAAGCGATCTGTACATGCCTACTCAGATACAGTCCCAAAACATGCTGAAAATCGATATTTTAGGTGCCCAAAGTCAATATGTGTATGCATCTTCTGCACTCGTTTATATCTCAAATTCAACCTCAAAACACCCGAAATTCGATTTTTTTGGGTCCCAGAAGCGATCTGTACATGCCTACTCAGTGCTAGAATGTTTTCAAAATATAGGCTCAAAACATGCTAAAAATCGATATTTTAAATGTCCAAAGTCGATATGTGCATGCATCGTCTGTACCCGTTTATATCTCAAATTCAGGCTCCAAACACCCGAAAATTTGATATTTTGGGGGCCCAGAAGCGATCTGTACATGACTACTCAGATACAGTCCCAAAACATGCTGAAAATCGATATTTTAGGTGCCCAAAGTCAATATGTGTATGCATCTTCTGCACTCGTTTATATCTCAAATTCAACCTCAAAACACCCGAAATTCGATTTTTTTGGGTCCCAGAAGCGATCTGTACATGCCTACTCAGTGCTAGAATGTTTTCAAAATATAGGCTCAAAACATGCTAAAAATCGATATTTTAAATGTCCAAAGTCGATATGTGCATGCATCTTCTGTACCCGTTTATATCTCAAATTCAGGCTCAAAACACACGAAAATTCGGTATTTTTTAGTCCTAGAAGCGATCTGTACATGCCTACTCCTAGTTAGAATGTTTTCAAGATACAGACCCAAAACATGCTCAAAATCGATATTTTAGGTACCCAAAAGTCTATATGTGCATGCATCTTCAGTACCTGTTTATATCTCAAATTCAGGCTGAAAACACGCGAAAATTCGATATTTTTGGGTCCCAGAAGCTATCTGTACATGCCTACTCAGTGCTAGAATGTTTTCAAAATATAGGCTCAAAACATGTTAAAAATCGATATTTTAAATGTCCAAAGTCGATATGTGCATGCATCTTCTGTACCCGTTTATATCTAAAATTTAGGCTCAAAACACACGAAAATTCGGTATTTTTTGGTCCTAGAAGCGATCTGTAGATGCCTACTCCTAGTTAGAATGTTTTCATGATACAGACCCAAAACATGCTCAAAATCGATATTTTAGGTACCCAAAAGTCTATATGTGCATGCATCTTCAGTACCTGTTTATATCTCAAATTCAGGCTGAAAACACGCGAAAATTCGATATTTTTGGGTCCCAGAAGCGATCTGTACATGCCTAGTCAGTGCTAGAATATTTTCAAAATATAGGCCCAAAACATGCTAAAAATCGATATTTTAGGTGACCAAAGTCGACATCTCAAATTCAGGCCCAAAACACCCGAAAATTCGATATTTTGGTGTCCCAGAAGCGATTTGTACATGCCTACTCCGTGTAAGAGTATTTTTAAAAAAACAGGCCCAAAACATACTGAAAATCGATCTTTTAGGTGCCCAAAAGTCGATATGTGGATGCATATTCTGTACCCGTTTATATCTCAAATTCATACTCCAAACACCCGAAAATTTGATATTTTGGGGTCCCAGAAGCGAACTGTACATGCCTACTCCGTGTTAGAGTATTTTCAAAATACAGGCCCAAAACATACTGAAAATCGATCTTTTAGGTGCCCAAAAGTCGATATGTGCATGCATCGTCTGTACCCGTTTATATCTCAAATTCAGGCTCCAAACACCCGAAAATTCGATATTTTGGGGGCCCAGAAGCGATCTGTACATGCCTACTCAGATACAGTCCCAAAACATGCTGAAAATCGATATTTTAGGTGCCCAAAGTCAATATGTGTATGCATCTTCTGCACTCGTTTATATCTCAAATTCAACCTCAAAACACCCGAAATTCGATTTTTTTGGGTCCCAGAAGCGATCTGTACATGCCTACTCAGTGCTAGAATGTTTTCAAAATATAGGCTCAAAACATGCTAAAAATCGATATTTTAAATGTCCAAAGTCGATATGTGCATGCATCTTCTGTACCCGTTTATATCTCAAATTCAGGCTCAAAACACACGAAAATTCGGTATTTTTTGGTCCTAGAAGCGATCTGTACATGCCTACTCCTAGTTAGAATGTTTTCAAGATACAGACCCAAAACATGCTCAAAATCGATATTTTAGGTACCCAAAAGTCTATATGTGCATGCATCTTCAGTACCTGTTTATATCTCAAATTCAGGCTGAAAACACGCGAAAATTCGATATTTTTGGGTCCCAGAAGCGATCTGTACATGCCTAGTAAGTGCTAGAATATTTTCAAAATATAGGCCCAAAACATGCTGAAATTCGATATTTTAGGTGCCCAAAGTCGATATCTCAAATTCAGGCCCAAAACACCCGAAAATTCGATATTTTGGTCTCCCAGAAGAGATTTGTACATGCCTACTCCGTGTTAGATTATTTTCAATATACAGGCCCAAAACATACTGAAAATCGATCTTTTAGGTGACCAAAGTCAATATGTGTATGCATCTTCTGCACCCGTTTATATCCCAAATTCAACCTCAAAACACCCGAAAATTCGATATTTTGGGGTCCCAGATGCGATCTGTACATGCCTACTCAGGGCTAGAATTTTTTTCAAAATATAGGCTTAAAACTTGCTAGAAATCGATATTTTAAGTGTCCAAAGTCGATATGTGCATGCATCTTCTGTACCCGTTAATATCTCAAATTCAGGCTCAAAACAACCGAAATTCGGTATTTTTTGGTTCTAGAAGCGATCTGTACATGCCTAGTCCTAGTTAGAATGTTTTCAAGATACAGACCCAAAACATGATAAAAATCGATATTTTAGGTACCCAAAAGTCGAAATGTGCCTGAATCTTCAGTAACTGTTTATATCTCAAATTCAGGCTCAAAACACCCAAAAATTCGATATTTTTGGGTCCCAGAAGTGATCTGTACATGCCTACTCCGTGTTAGAGTATTTTCAAAATACAGGCCCAAAACATGCTGAAAATCGATATTTTAGGTGCCCAAAGTCATTATGTGAATGCATTTTCTGTACCCGTTTATATCTCAAATTCAGGCTCAAAACACCCGAAAATTCGACATTTTGGGGTCCCAGAAGCGATCTGTACATGCCTACTCAGTGCTAGAATGTTTTCAAAATATAGGCTCAAAACATGCTAAAAATCGATATTTTAAATGTCCAAAGTCGATATGTGCATGCATCTTCTGTACCCGTTTATATCTCAAATTCAGGCTCAAAACACACGAAAATTCGGTATTTTTTGGTCCTAGAAGCGATCTGTACATGCCTACTACTAGTTAGAATGTTTTCAAGATACAGACCCAAAACATGCTCAAAATCGATATTTTAGGTACCCAAAAGTCTATATGTGCATGCATCTTCAGTACCTGTTTATATCTCAAATTCAGGCTGAAAACTCGTGAAAATTCGATATTTTTGGGTCCCAGAACCGATCTGTACATGCCTAGTAAGTGCTAGAATATTTTCAAAATATAGGCCCAAAACATGCTGAAATTCGATATTTTAGGTGCCCAAAGTCGATATCTCAAATTCAGGCCCAAAACACCCGAAAATTCGATATTTTGGTCTCCCAGAAGAGATTTGTACATGCCTACTCCGTGTTAGATTATTTTCAATATACAGGCCCAAAACATACTGAAAATCGATCTTTTAGGTGACCAAAGTCAATATGTGTATGCATCTTCTGCACCCGTTTATATCCCAAATTCAACCTCAAAACACCCGAAAATTCGATATTTTGGGGTCCCAGATGCGATCTGTACATGCCTACTCAGGGCTAGAATTTTTTTCAAAATATAGGCTCAAAACTTGCTAGAAATCGATATTTTAAGTGTCCAAAGTCGATATGTGCATGCATCTTCTGTACCCGTTAATATCTCAAATTCAGGCTCAAAACAACCGAAAATTCGGTATTTTTTGGTTCTAGAAGCGATCTGTACATGCCTACTCCTAGTTAGAATGTTTTCAAGATACAGACCCAAAACATGCTAAAAATCGATATTTTAGGTGCCCAAAAGTCGAAATGTGCCTGAATCTTCAGTAACTGTTTATATCTCAAATTCAGGCTCAAAACACCCAAAAATTCGATATTTTTGGGTCCCAGAAGTGATCTGTACATGCCTACTCCGTGGTAAAATATTTTCAAAATACAGGCCCAAAACATGCTGAAAATCGATATTTTAGGTGCCCAAAGTCATTATGTGAATGCATTTTCTGTACCCGTTTATATCTCAAATTCAGGCTCAAAACACCCGAAAATTCGAAATTTTGGGGTCCTAGAAGCGATCTGTACATGCCTACTCAGTGCTAGAATATTTTCAAAATATAGGCCCAAAACATGCTAAAAATCGATATTTTAGGTGACCAAAGTCGACATCTCAAATTCAGGCCCAAAACACCCGAAAATTCGATATTTTGGTGTCCCAGAAGCGATTTGTACATGCCTACTCCGTGTAAGAGTATTTTAAAAAAACAGGCCCAAAACATACTGAAAATCGATCTTTTAGGTGCCCAAAAGTCGATATGTGGATGCATATTCTGTACCCGTTTATATCTCAAATTCATACTCCAAACACCCGAAAATTTGATATTTTGGGGTCCCAGAAGCGAACTGTACATGCCTACTCCGTGTTATAGTATTTTCAAAATACAGGCCCAAAACATACTGAAAATCGATCTTTTAGGTGCCCAAAAGTCGATATGTGCATGCATCGTCTGTACACGTTTATATCTCAAATTCAGGCTCCAAACACCCGAAAATTCGATATTTTGGGGGCCCAGAAGCGATCTGTACATGCCTACTCAGATACAGTCCCAAAACATGCTGAAAATCGATATTTTAGGTGCCCAAAGTCAATATGTGTATGCATCTTCTGCACTCGTTTATATCTCAAATTCAACCTCAAAACACCCGAAATTCGATTTTTTTGGGTCCCAGAAGCGATCTGTACATGCCTACTCAGTGCTAGAATGTTTTCAAAATATAGGCTCAAAACATGTTAAAAATCGATATTTTAAGTGTCCAAAGTCGATATGTGCATGCGTCTTCTGTACCCGTTTATATCTCAAATTCAGGCCCCAAAACACACGAAAATTCGGTATTTTTTGGTCCTAGAAGCGATCTGTACATGCCTACTCCTAGTTAGAATGTTTTCAAGATACAGACCCAAAACATGCTCAAAATCGATATTTTAGGTACCCAAAAGTCTATATGTGCATGCATCTTCAGTACCTGTTTATATCTCAAATTCAGGCTCAAAACACCCGAAAGTTCGATATTTTTGGGTCCCAGAAGCGATCTGTACATTCCTACTCAGTGCTAGAATATTTTCAAAATATAGGCCCAAAACATGCTGAAATTCGATATTTTAGGTGCCTAAAGTCGATATCTCTAATTCAGGCCCAAAACACCCGAAAATTTGATATTTTGGGGTCCTAGAAGCGATCTGTACATGCCTACTCCGTGTTAGAGTATTTTCAAAATACAGGCCCAAAACATACAGAAAATCGATATTTTAGGTGCCCAAAAGTCGATATGTGCATGCATCTCCTGAACTCATCTATATCTCAAATTCAGGCTGTAAACACCCGAAAATTCGATATTTTGGGGTCCCAGAAGCGATCCGAACATGCCTACTCAGTGCTAGAATGTTTTAAAATATAGGCTCAAAACATGCTGAAAATCGATATTTTAGGTGCCCAATGTCAATATGTGCATGCATTTTCTGTACCCGTTTATATTTCAAATTCAGGCTCCAAACACCCAAAAGTTTAATATTTTGGGGTCCCAGAAGCGATCTGTACATGCCTACTCAGTGCTAGAATTTTTTCAAAATATAGGCTCAAAACATGCTAAAAATCGATATTTTAAATGTCCAAAGTCGATATGTGCATGCATCTTCTGTACCCGTTTATATCTCAAATTCAGGCTCAAAACACACGAAAATTCGGTATTTTTTGGTCCTAGAAGCGATCTGTACATGCCTACTCCTAGTTAGAATGTTTTCAAGATACAGACCCAAAACATGCTCAAAATCGATATTTTAGGTACCCAAAAGTCTATATGTGCATGCATCTTCAGTACCTGTTTATATCTCAAATTCAGGCTGAAAACACGCGAAAATTCGATATTTTTGGGTCCCAGAAGCGATCTGTACATGCCTACTCAGTGCTAGAATATTTTCAAAATATAGTCCCAAAACATGCTGAAATTCGATATTTTAGGTGCCCATAGTCGATATCTCAAATTCAGGCCCAAAACACCCGAAAATTCGATATTTTGGTGTCCCAGAAGCGATTTGTACATGCCTACTCCGTGTTAGATTATTTTCAATATACAGGCCCAAAACATACTGAAAATCGATCTTTTAGGTGACCAAAGTCAATATGTGTATGCATCTTCTGCACCCGTTTATATCCCAAATTCAACCTCAAAACACCCGAAAATTCGATATTTTTTGGTCCTAGAAGCGATCTGTACATGCCTACTCCTAGTTAGAATGTTTTCAAGATACAGACCCAAAACATGCTCAAAATCGATATTTTAGGTGCCCAAAAGTCGAAATGTGCCTGAATCTTCAGTAACTGTTTATATCTCAAATTCAGGCTCAAAACACCCAAAAATTCGATATTTTTGGGTTCCAGAAGTGATCTGTACATGCCTACTCCGTGTTAAAATATTTTCAAAATACAGGCCCAAAACATGCTGAAAATCGATATTTTAGGTGCCCAAAGTCATTATGTGAATTCATTTTCTGTACCCGTTTATATCTCAAATTCAGGCTCAAAACGCCCGAAAATTCGACATTTTGGGGTCCCAGAAGCGATCTGTACATGCCTACTCAGTGCTATAATATTTTCAAAATATTGGCCCAAAACATGCTAAAAATCGATATTTTAGGTGACCAAAGTCGACATCTCAAATTCAGGCCCAAAACACCCGAAAATTCGATATTTTGGTGTCCCAGAAGCGATTTGTACATGCCTACTCCGTGTAAGAGTATGTAAAAAAAACAGGCCCAAAGCATACTGAAAATCGATCTTTTAGGTGCCCAAAAGTCGATATGTGGATGCATATTCTGTACCCGTTTATATCTCAAATTCATACTCCAAAAACCCGAAAATTTGATATTTTGGGGTCCCAGAAGTGAACTTTACATGCCTACTCCGTGTTAGAGTATTTTCAAAATACAGGCCCAAAACATACTGAAAATCGATCTTTTAGGTGCCCAAAAGTCGATATGTGCATGCATCGTATGTACCCGTTTATATCTCAAATTCAGGCTCCAAATACCCGAAAATTCGATATTTTGGGGGCCCAGAAGCGATCTGTACATGCCTACTCAGATACAGTCCCAAAACATGCTGAAAATCGATATTTTAGGTGCCCAAAATCAATATGTGTATGCATTTTCTGCACTCGTTTATATCTCAAATTCAACCTCAAAACACCCGAAAATTCGATTTTTTTGGGTCCCAGAAGCGATCTGTACATGCCTTATCCGTCTTAGAATATTTTCAAAATACAAGCTCAAAACAAACTGAAAATCGATATTTTAGGTGCCCAAAGTCAATATGTGCATGCATTTTCTGTACCCGTTTATATTTCAAATTCAGGCTCAAAACACCCGAAAATTCGATATTTTTGGGTCCCAGAAGCGATCTGTACATGCCTACTCAGTTCTTGAATATTTTCAAAATATAGGCTCAAAACATGCTAAAAATCGATATTTTAAGTGTCCAAAGTCGATATGTGCATGCATCTTCTGTACCCGTTTATATCTCAAATTCAGGCTCAAAACACCCGAAAATTCGATATTTTGGGGTCCCAGAAGTGATCTGTACATGCTTACTTAGTGCTAGAATATTTTCAAAATATAGCCCAAAACATGCTTAAAATCGATATTTTTAGGTGCCCAAAGTCGATATCTCAAATTCAGACCCAAAACACCCAAAAATTCGATATTTTGGGGTCCCAGAAGCGAACTGTACATGCCTACTCCGCGTTAGAGTATTTTCAAAATACAGGCCCAAAACATAATGAAAATCGATCTTTTAGGTGCCCAAAAGTCGATATGTGGATGCATCTTCTGTACCCGTTTATATCTCAAATTCAGGCTCCAAACACCCGAAAATTCGAATTTTGGGGGTCCCAAAAGCGATCTATACATGCCTACTCAGATACAGGCCCAAAACATGCTAAAAATCGATATTTTAGGTGCCCAAAGTCAATATGTGTATGCATCTTCTGCACTCGTTTATATCTCAAATTCAGGCTAAAAACACCCGAAAATTCGTTATTTTGGGGTCCCAAAAGCGATCTGTACATGCCTACTCAGTGCTAGAATGTTTTAAAAAATAGGCTCAAAACATGCTGAAAATCGATATTTTAGGTGCCCAAAAGTCGATATGTGCATGCATTTTCTGTACCCGTTTATATCCCAAATTCAACCTCAAAACACCCGAAAATTTGATATTTTGGGGTCCCAGATGCGATCTGTACATGCCTACTCAGGGCTAGAATTTTTTTGAAAATATAGGCTCAAAACTTGCTAGAAATCGATATTTTAAGTGTCCATAGTCGATATGTGCTTGCATCTTCTGTACCCGTTAATATCTCAAATTCAGGCTCAAAACAGCCGAAAATTCGGTATTTTTTGGTTCTAGAAGCGATCTGTACATGCCTACTCCTAGTTAGAATGTTTTCAAGATACAGACCCAAAACATGCTCAAAATCGATATTTTAGGTGCCCAAAAGTCGAAATGTGCCTGAATCTTCAGTACCTGTTTATATCTCAAATTCAGGCTCAAAACACCCAAAAATTCGATATTTTTGGGTTCCAGAAGTGATCTGTACATGCCTACTCCGTGTTAAAATATTTTCAAAATACAGGCCCAAAACATGCTGAAAATCGATATTTTAGGTGCCCAAAGTCATTATGTGAATGCATTTTCTGTACCCGTTTATATCTCAAATTCAGGCTCAAAACACCCGAAAATTCGACATTTTGGGGTCCCAGAAGCGATCTGTACATGCCTACTAAGTGCTAGAATATTTTCAAAATATAGGCCCAAAACATGCTAAAAATCGATATTTTAGGTGACCAAAGTCGACATCTCAAATTCAGGCCCAAAACACCCGAAAATTCGATATTTTGGTGTCCCAGAAGCGATTTGTACATGCCTACTCCGTGTAAGAGTATTTAAAAAAAAACAGGCCCAAAACATACTGAAAATCGATCTTTTAGGTGCCCAAAAGTCGATATGTGGATGCATATTCTGTACCCGTTTATATCTCAAATTCATACTCCAAACACCCGAAAATTTGATATTTTGGGGTTCCAGAAGCGAACTGTACATGCCTACTCCGTGTTAGAGTATTTTCAAAATACAGGCCCAAAACATACTGAAAATCGATTTTTTAGGTGCCCAAAAGTCGATATGTGCATGCATCTTCTGTACCCGTTTATATCTCAAATTCTATCTCCAAACACCCGAAAATTCGATATTTTGGGGGCTCAGAAGCGATCTGTACATGCCTACTCAGATACAGTCCCAAAACATGCTGAAAATCGATATTTTAGGTGCCCAAAGTCAATATGATTATTCATCTTCTGTACCCGTTTATATCTTAAATTCAGGCTCCAAACACCCAAAAGTTTAATATTTTGGGGTCCCAGAAGCGATCTGTACATGCCTACTCAGTGCTAGAATGTTTTCAAAATATAGGCTCAAAACATGCTAAAAATCGATATTTTAAATGTCCAAAGTCGATATGTGCATGCATCTTCTGTACCCGTTTATATCTCAAATTCAGGCTCAAAACACACGAAAATTCGGTATTTTTTGGTCCTAGAAGCGATCTGTACATGCCTACTCCTAGTTAGAATGTTTTCAAGATACAGACCCAAAACATGCTCAAAATCGATATTTTAGGTACCCAAAAGTCTATATGTGCATGCATCTTCAGTACCTGTTTATATCTCAAATTCAGGCTGAAAACTCGTGAAAATTCGATATTTTTGGGTCCCAGAAGCGATCTGTACATGCCTAATCAGTGCTAGAATATTTTCAAAATATAGGCCGAAAACATGCTGAAATTCGATATTTTAGGTGCCCAAAGTCGATATCTCAAATTCAGGCCCAAAACACCCGAAAATTCGATATTTTAGTGTCCCAGAAGCGATTTGTACATGCCTACTCCGTGTTAGATTATTTTCAATATACAGGCCCAAAACATACTGAAAATCGATCTTTTAGGTGACCAAAGTCAATATGTGTATGCATCTTCTGCACCCGTTTATATCCCAAATTCAACCTCAAAACACCCGAAAATTCGATATTTTGGGGTCCCAGATGCGATCTGTACATGCCTACTCCGTGTTAGAGTATTTTCAAAATACAGGCCCAAAACATACTGAAAATCGATCTTTTTGGTGCCCAAAAGTCGATATGTGCATGCATCTTCTGTACCCGTTTATATCTCAAATTCTGGCTCCAAACACCCGAAAATTCGATATTTTGGGGGCCCAGAAGCGATCTGTACATGCCTACTCAGATACAGTCCCAAAACATGCTGAAAATCGATATTTTAGGTGCCCAAAGTCAATATGTGTATGCATCTTCTGCACTCGTTTATATCTCAAATTCAACCTCAAAACACCCGAAATTCGATATTTTTGGGTCCCAGAAGCGATCTGTACATGCCTACTGAGTGCTAGAATGTTTTCAAAATATAGGCTCAAAATATGCTAAAAATCATTATTTTAAGTGTCCAAAGTCGATATGTGCATGCATCTTCTGTACCCGTTTATATCTCAAATTCAGGCTCAAAACAACCGAAAATTCGGTATTTTTTGGTCCTAGAAGCGATCTGTACATGCCTACTCCTAGTTAGAATGTTTTCAAGATACAGACCCAAAACATGCTCAAAATCGATATTTTAGGTGCCCAAAAGTCGATATGTGCATGCATCTTCAGTACCTGTTTATATCTCAAATTCAGGCTCAAAACACCAATAAATTCGATATTTTTGGGTCCCAGAAGCGATCAGTACATGCCTACTCCGTGTTAAAATATTTTCAAAATACAGGCCCAAAACATGCTGAAAATCGATATTTTAGGTGCCCAAAGTCGATATCTCAAATTCAGGCCCAAAACACCCGAAAATTCTATATTTTGGTGTCCCTGAAGCGATTTGTACATGCCTACTCCGTGTTAGAGTATTTTCAATATACAGGCCCAAAACATACTGAAAATCGATCTGTTAGGTGACCAAAAGTCGATATGTTAATGCATCTTCTGTACCCGTTTATATCTCAAATTCATACTCCAAACACCCGAAAATTTAATATTTTGGGGTCCCAGAAGCGATCTGTACTTGCCTACTTCGTGTTAGAGTATTTTCAAAATACAGGCTCAAAACATGCTGAAAATCGATATTTTAGGTGACCAAAGTCAATATGTGTATGCATCTTCTGCACCCGTTTATATCCCAAATTCAACCTCAAAATACCCGAAAAATCGATATTTTGGGGTCCCAGAAGCGATCTGTACATGCCTACTCCGTGTTAGTGTATTTTCAAAATACAAGCCTAGAACATGCTAAAAATCGATATTTTAGATGCCCAAAGTCAATATGTGCATGCATTTTCTGTACCCGTTTATATCTCAAATTCAGGCTAAAAACACCCTAAAATTCGATATTTTGGGGTCCCAGAAGCGATCTGTACATGCCTACTCAGTGCAAAAATGTTTTCAAAATATAGGCTCAAAACATGCTAAAAATCGGTATTTTAAGTGTCCAAATTCGAAATGTGCATGCATCTTCTGTACCCGTTTATATCTCAAATTCAAGCTCCAAACACCCGAAAATTCGATATTTTAAGGTCCCAGAAGCGATCTGTACATGCCTACTCAGATACAGGCACAAAACATGCTGAAAATCGATATTTTAGGAGCCCAAAGTCAATATGTTTATGCATCTTCTGTACACGTTTATATCTCAAATTCAGGCTCAAAACACCCGAAAATTCTGTATTTTTTGGTCCTAGAAGAGATCTGTACATGCCTACTTCTAGTTAGATTGTTTTCAAGATACAAACCCAAAACATGCTCAAAATCGATATTTTAGGTGCCCAAAAGTCGATATGTGCATGCATTTTCTGTACCCGTTTATATCTCAAATTCCGGCTCCAAACACCCGAAAAATCGATATTTTGGGGTCCCAGAAGCGATCTGTACATGCTTACTTAGTGCTAAAAATCGATATTTTAGGTGCCCAAAGTCGATATCTCAAATTCAGGCCCAAAACACCCGAAAATTTGATATTTTGGGGTCCTAGAAGCGATCTGTACATGCCTACTCCGTGTTAGAGTATTTTCAAAATACAGGCCCAAAACATACAGAAAATCGATATTTTAGGTGCCCAAAAGTCGATATGTGCATGCATCTTCTGTACTCGTCTATATCTCAAATTCAGGCTCCAAACACCCGAAAATTCGATTTTTGGGGTCCCAGAAGCGATCTGTACATGCCTACTCCGTGTTAGAGTATTTTCAAAATACAGGCCCAGAACATACAGATAATCGATATTTTAGGTGCCCAAAGTCAATATGTGCATGCATTTTCCGTACCCGTTTATATCTCAAATTCAGGCTCAAAACACCCAAAAAATTCGATATTTTGGGGTCCCAGAAGCGATCTGTACATGCCTACTCAGTGCTAGAATGTTTTAAAATATAGGCTCAAAACATGCTGAAAATCGATATTTTAGGTGCCCAAAGTCAATATATTTATGCATCTTCTGTACCCGTTTATATCTCAAATTCAGGCTCAAAACACACGAAAATTCGGTATTTTTTGGTACTAGAAGCGATCTGTACATGCCTACTCCTAGTTAGAATGTTTTCAAGATACAGACCGAAAACATGCTCAAAATCGATATTTTAGGTACCCAAAAGTATATATGTGCATGCATCTTCAGTACCTGTTTATATCTCAAATTCAGGCTGGAAACACCCGAAAATTCAAAAATTTTGGGTCCCAGAAGCGATCTGTACATGCCTACTCAGTGCTAGAATATTTTCAAAATATAGGCCCAAAACATACTGAAAATCGATCTTTTAGGTGACCAAAGTCAATATGTGTATGCATCTTCTGCACACGTTTATATCTCAAATTCAACCTCAAAACACCCGAAAATTCGATATTTTGGGATCCCAGAAGCGATCTGTACATGCCTACTCAGGGCTAGAATGTTTTCAAAATATAGTCTCAAAACTTGCTAGAAATCGATATTTTAAGTGTCCAAAGTCGATATGTGCATGCATCTTCTGTACCCGTTAATATCTCAAATTCTGGCTCAAAACACACGAAAATTCGGTATTTTTTGGTCGTAGAAGCGATCTGTACATGCCTACTCCTAGTTAGAATGTTTTCAAGATACAGACCCAAAACATGCTCAAAATCGATATTTTAGGTACCCAAAAGTCTATATGTGCATGCATCTTCAGTACCTGTTTATATCTCAAATTCAGGCTGAAAACACCCGAAAATTCGATATTTTTGGGTCCCAGAAGCGATCTGTACATTCCTACTCAGTGCTAGAATATTTTCAAATTATAGGCCCAAAACATGCTGAAATTCGATATTTTAGGTGCCCAAAGTCGATATCTCAAATTCAGGCCCAAAACACCCGAAAATTCGATATTTTGGTGTCCCAGAAGCGATTTGTACATGCCTACTCCGTGTTAGATTATTTTCAATATACAGGCCCAAAACATACTGAAAATCGATCTTTTAGGTGACCAAAGTCAATATGTGTATGCATCTTCTGCACCCGTTTATATCCCAAATTCAACCTCAAAACACCCGAAAATTCGATATTTTGGGGTCCCAGAAGCGATCTGTACATGACTACTTAGGGCTAGAATTTTTTCAAAATATAGGCTTAAAACTTGCTAGAAATCGATATTTTAAGTGACTAAAGTCAATATCTGTATGCATCTTCTGCACCCGTTTATATCCCAAATTCAACCTCAAAACACCCGAAAATTCGATATTTTTGGGTCCCAGAAGCGATCTGTACATGTCTACTCCGTGTTAGAGTATTTTCAAAATACAGGCCCAAAACATACAGAAAATCGATATTTATGTGCCTAAAAGTCAATATGTGCATGCATCTTCTGTACCCGTCTATATCTCAAATTCAGGCTCCAAACACCCGAAAATTCGATACTTTGGGGTCCCAGAAGCGATCTGTACATGCCTACTCAGAGACAGGCCCAAAACATGCTGAAAATCGATATTTTAGGTGCCCAAAGTCAATATGTGTATGCATCTTCTGCACTCGTTTATATCTCAAATTCAACCTCAAAACACCCGAAATTCGATATTTTTGGGTCCCAGAAGCGATCTGTACATGCCTACTCAGTTCTAGAATGTTTTCAAAATATAGGCTCAAAACATGCTCAAAATCGATATTTTAGGTGCCCAAAAGTCGATATGTGCATGGATATTGAGTAACTGTTTATATCTCAAATTCAGGCTCAAAACACGGAAAAATTCGATATTTTTGGGTCCCAGAAGCGATCAGTACATGCCTACTCCCTGTTAAAATATTTTCAAAATACAGACCCAATACATGCTGAAAATCGATATTTTAGGTGCTCAAAGTCATTATGTGAATGCATTTTCTGTACCCGTTTATATCTCAAATTCAGGATCAAAACACCCAAAAATTCGATATTTTGGGGTCCCAGAAGCGATCTGTACATGCCTACTCAGTGCTAGAATATTTTCAAAATATAGGCCCAAAACATGCTAAAAATCGATATTATAGGTGCCCAAAGTCGATATCTCAAATTCAGGCCCAAAACACACGAAAATTCGATATTTTGGGGTCCGAGAAGCGATTTGTACATGCCTACTCCGTGTTAGAGTATTTTCACTATACAGGCCCAAAACATGCTGAAAATCGATCTTTTAGGTGCCCAAACGTCGATATGTGGATGCATCTTCTGTATCCGTTTATATCTCAAATTTATACTCCAAACACCCGAAAATTTGATATTTTGGGGTCCCAGATGCGATCTGTACTTGCCTACTCCGTGTTAGAGTATTTTCAAAATACAGGCCCAGAACATGCTAAAAATCGATATTTTAGGTGCCCAAAGTCAATATGTGCATGCATCTTCAGTACCCGTTTATATCTCAAATTCAGGCTCAAAACACCCGAAAATTCGATATTTTGGGGTCCCAGAAGCGATCTGTACATGCCTACTCCATGTTAGAATATTTTCAAAATACAGGCCCAAAACATGCTGAAAATCGATATTTTAGGTGCCCAAAGTCAATATGTGAATGCATTTTCTGTACCCGTTTATATCTCAAATTCAGGCTCAAAACACCCGAAAATTCGATATTTTGGTGTCCCAGAAGCGATCTGTACATGCCTACTCAGTGCTAGTATATTTTCAAAATATAGGCCCAAAACATTCTGAAATTCGCTATTTTAGGTGCCCAAAGTCGATATCTCAAATTCAGGCCCAAAACACCCGAAAATTCGATATTTTGGTGTCCCAGAAGCGATTTGTACATGCCTACTCAGTTCTAGAATGTTTTAAGATATAGGCTCAAAACATGCTGAAAATCGATATTTTAGGTGCCCAAAGTCAATATATTTATGCATCTTCTGTACCCGTTTATATCTTAAATTCAGGCTCCAAACACCCAAAAGTTTAATATTTTGGGGTCCCAGAAGCGATCTGTACATGCCTACTCAGTGCTAGAATGTTTTCAAAATATAGGCTCAAAACATGCTAAAAATCGATATTTTAAATGTCCAAAGTCGATATGTGCATGCATCTTCTGTACCCGTTTATATCTCAAATTCAGGCTCAAAACACACGAAAATTCGGTATTTTTTGGTCCTAGAAGCGATCTGTACATGCCTACTCCTAGTTAGAATGTTTTCAAGATACAGACCCAAAACATGCTCAAAATCGATATTTTAGGTACCCAAAAGTCTATATGAGCATGCATCTTCAGTACCTGTTTATATCTCAAATTCAGGCTGAAAACACCCGAAAATTTGATATTTTTGGGTCTCAGAAGCGATCTGTACATGCCTACTCAGTGCTAGTATATTTTCAAAATATAGGCCCAAAACATTCTGAAATTCGATATTTTAGGTGCCCAAAGTCGATATCTCAAATTCAGGCCCAAAACACCCGAAAATTCGATATTTTGGTGTCCCAGAAGCGATTTGTACATGCCTACTCCGTGTTAGATTATTTTCAATATACAGGCCCAAAACATACTGAAAATCGATCTTTTAGGTGACCAAAGTCAATATGTGTATGCATCTTCTGCACCCGTTTATATCCCAAATTCAACCTCAAAACACCCGAAAATTCGATATTTTGGGGTCCCAGAAGCGATCTGTACATGCCTACTCAGGGCTATAATGTTTTCAAAATATAGGTTCAAAACTTGCTAGAAATCGATATTTTAAGTGTCCAAAGTCGATATGTGCATGCATCTTCTGTACCCGTTAATATCTCAAATTCAGTCTTAAAACAACCGAAAATTCGGTATTTTTTGGTTCTAGAAGCGATCTGTACATGCCTACTCCTAGTTAGAATGTTTTTAAGATACAGATCAAAAACATGCTCAAAATCGATATTTTAGGTGCCCAAAAGTCGAAATGTGCCTGAATCTTCAGTACCTGTTTATATCTCAAATTCAGGCTCAAAACACCCGAAAAATCTATATTTTGGGGTCCCAGAAGCGATCTGTACATGCCTACTCCGTGTTAAAATATTTTAAAAATACAGGCCCAAAACATGCTAAAAATCGATATTTTAGGTTCCCAAAGTCATTATGTGAATGCATTTTCTGTACCCGTTTATATCTCAAATTCAGGCTCAAAACACCCGAAAATTCTATATTTTGGGGTCCCAGAAGCGATCTGTACATGCCTACTCAGTGCTAGAATATTTTCAAATATAGGCCCAAAACATGCTAAAAATCGATATTATAGGTGCCCAAAGTCGATGTCTCAAATTCAGGACCAAAACACCCGCAAATTCGATATTTTGGGGTCCCAGAAGCGAACTGTACATGCCTACTCCGTGTTAGAGTATTTTCAAAATATAGGCTCAAAACATGTTAAAAATCGATATTTTAAGTGTCCAAAGTCGATATGTGCATGCATCTTCTGTACCTGTTTATATCAAAAATTTAGGCTCAAAACACCCGAAAATTCGATATTTTGGGGTCCCAGAAGCGATCTGTACATGCCTACTCAGATACAGGCCCAAAACATGCTGAAAATCGATATTTTAGGTGCCCAAAGTCAATATGTGTATGCTTCTTCTGCACTGGTTTATATCTCAAATTCGACCTCAAAACACCCGAAAATTCGATATTTTTGGGTCCCTGAAGCGATCTGTACATACCTACTGAGTGCTAGAATGTTTTCAAAATATAGGCTCAAAACATGCTAAAAATCGATATTTTAAGTGTCCAAAGTCGATATCTGCATGCATCTTCTGTACCCGTTTATATCTCAAATTCTGGCTCAAAATACCCGAAAATTCTGTATTTTTTGGTCCTAGAAGCCTTCTGTACATGCCTACTCCTAGTTAGAATGTTTTCAAGATACTGACCTAAAACATGCTCAAAATCGATATTTTAGATGCCTAAAAGTCGATAAGTGCATGCATCTTCAGTAACTGTTTATATCTCAAATTCAGGCTCAAAATACCCGAAAATTCGATATTTTTGGGTCCCAGAAGCGATCTGTACATGCCTACTCCGTGTTAGAATATTTTCAAAATACAGGCCCAAAACATACTGAAAATCGATATTTTTCGGTGCCCAAAGTCAATATGTGCATGCATTTTCTGTACACGTTTATATCACAAATTCAGCCTCAAAACACCCTAAAATTCGATATTTTGGGGTCCCAGAAGCGATCTGTACATGCCTATTCAGTGCTAGAATATTTGAAAAATATAGGCCCAAAACATGCTGAAAATCGATATTTTAGGTGCCCAAAGACGATATATCAAATTCAGGCCTAAAACACCCGAAAATTCGATATTTTGGGGTCCTAGAAGCGATTTGTACATGCCTACTCCGTGTTAGAGTATTTTCACTATACAGGCCCAAAACATACTGAAAATCGATCTTTTAGGTGCCCAAAAGTCGATATGTGGATGCATCTTCTGTACCCGTCTATATCTCAAATTCAGGCTCCAAACACCCGAAAACTTGATATTTTGGGGTCCCAGAAGTGATCTGTACTTGCCTACTCCGTGTTATAGTATTTTCAAAATACAGGCCCAAAACATGCTGAAAATCGATATTTTAGGTGCCCAAAGTCAATATGTGAATGCATTTTCTGTACCCGTTTATATCTCAAATTCAGGCTCAAAACACCCGAAAATTCGATATTTTGGGGTCCCAGAAGCGATCTGTACATGCCTACTCAGTTCTAGAATGTTTTAAGATATAGGCTCAAAACATGCTGAAAATAGATATTTTAGGTGCCCAAAGTCAATATATTTATGCATCTTCTGTACCCGTTTATATCTTAAATTCAGGCTCCAAACACCCAAAAGTTTAATATTTTGGGGTCCCAGAAGCGATCTGTACATGCCTACTCCTAGTTAGAATGTTTTCAAGATACAGACCCAAAACATGCTCAAAATCGATATTTTAGGTACCCAAAAGTCTATATGTGCATGCATCTTCAGTACCTGTTTATATCTCAAATTCAGGCTGAAAACACCCGAAAATTTGATATTTTTGGGTCTCAGAAGCGATCTGTACATGCCTACTCAGTGCTAGTATATTTTCAAAATATAGGCCCAAAACATTCTGAAATTCGATATTTTAGGTGCCCAAAGTCGATATCTCAAATTCAGGCCCAAAACACCCGAAAATTCGATATTTTGGTGTCCCAGAAGCGATTTGTCCATGCCTACTCCGTGTTAGATTATTTTCAATATACAGGCCCAAAACATACTGAAAATCGATCTTTTAGGTGACCAAAGTCAATATGTGTATGCATCTTCTGCACCCGTTTATATCCCAAATTCAACCTCAAAACACCCGAAAATTCGATATTTTGGGGTCCCAGAAGCGATCTGTACATGCCTACTCCGTGTTAAAATATTTTAAAAATACAGGCCCAAAACATGCTAAAAATCGATAATTTAGGTGACCAAAGTCGACATCTCAAATTCAGGCCCAAAACACCCGAAAATTCGATATTTTGGTGTCCCAGAAGCGATTTGTACATGCCTACTCCGTGTAAGAGTATTTTAAAAAAACAGGCCCAAAACATACTGAAATTCGATCTTTTAGGTGCCCAAAAGTCGACATGTGGATGCATATTCTGTACCCGTTTATATCTCAAATTCATACTCCAAACACCCGAAAATTTGATATTTTGGGGTCCCAGAAGCGATCTGTACATGTCTACTCAGGGCTAGAATGTTTTCAAAATATAGGCTCAAAACTTGCTAGAAATCGATATTTTAAGTGACTAAAGTCAATATCTCTATACATCTTCTGCACCCGTTAAATCCCCAATTCAACCTCAAAACACCTGAAAATTCGATGTTTTTGTGTCCCAGAAGCGATCTATACATGTCTACTCCGTGTTAGAGTATTTTCAAAATACAGGCCCAAAACATACAGAAAATCGATATTTTAAGTGCCCAAAAGTCGATATGTGCATGCATCTTCTGTACCCGTCTATATCTCAAATTCAGGCTCCAAACACCCGGAAATTCGATACTTTGGGTTCCCAGAAGCGATCTGTACATGCATACTCAGAGACGGGCCCAAAACATGCTGAAAATCGATATTTTAGGTGCCCAAAGTCAATATGTGTATGCATCTTCTGCACTCGTTTTTATCTCAAATTCAACCTCAAAACCCCCGAAATTCGATATTTTTGGGTCCCAGAAGCGATCTGTACATGCCTACTCAGTGCTAGAATGTTTTCAAAATATAGGATCAAAACATGCTAAAAATCGATATTTTAAGTGTCCAAAGTCGATATGTGCATGCATCTTCCGTACCCGTTTATATCTCAAATTCAGGCTCAAAGCAACCGAAAATTCGGTATTTTTTGGTCCTAGAAGCGATCTGTACATGCCTACTCCGTGTTAGAATGTTTTCAAGATACAGACCCAAAACATGCTCAAAATCGATATTTTAGGTGCCCAAAAGTCGATATGTGCATGCATTTTCTGTACCCGTTTATATCTCAAATTCAGGCTCAAAACACCCGAAAATTCTATATTTTGGGGTCCCAGAAGCGATCTGTACATGCCTACTCAGTGCTAGAATATTTTCAAAATATAGGCCCAAAACATGCTAAAAATCTATATTATAGGTGCCCAAAGTCGATATCTCAAATTCAGGCCCAAAACACCCGAAAATTCGATTTTTTGGGGTCCGAGAAGCGATTTGTACATGCCTACTCCGTGTTAGAGCATTTTCACTATACAGGCCCAAAACATACTGAAAATCGATCTGTTAGGTGCCCAAAAGTCGATATGTGGATGCATCTTCTGTATCCGTTTATATCTCAAATTTATACTCCAAACACCCGAAAATTTGATATTTTGGGGTCCCAGATGCGATCTGTACTTGCCTACTCCGTGTTAGAGTATTTTCAAGTTACAGGCCCAAAACATGCTAAAAATCGATATTTTAGGTGACCAAAGTCAATATGTGTATGCATCTTCTGCACCCGTTTATATCCCGAATTCAACCTCAAAATACCCCAAAATTCGATATTTTGGGGTCCCAGAAGCGATCTGTACATGCCTACTCCGTATTAGAGTATTTTCAAAATACAGGCCCAGAACATGCTAAAAATCGATATTTTAGGTGCCCAAAGTCAATATGTGCATGCATCTTCAGTACCCGTTTATATCTCAAATTCAGGCTCAAAACACCCGAAAATTCAATATTTTGGGGTCCCAGAAGCGATCTGTACATGCCTACTCAGTGCTAGAATGTTTTAAAAATATACGCTCAAAACATGCTAAAAATCGATATTTCAAGTGTCCTAAGTCGATATGTGCATGCATCTTCTGTACCTGTTTATATCTTAAATTCAGGCTCAAAACACCCGAAAATTCGATATTTTGGGGTCCCAGAAATAATCTGTACATGCCTACTTAGTGCTAGAATATTTTCAAAATATAGGCCCAAAACATGCGAAAAATCGATATTTAAGGTGCCCAAAGTCGATGTCTCAAATTCAGGCCCAAAACACCAGCAAATTCGATATTTTGGGGTCCCAGAAGCGATCTGTACATGCCTACTCAGATACAGGCCCAAAACATGCTGAAAATCGATATTTTAGGTGCCCAAAGTCAATATGTGTATGCTTCTTCTGCACTGGTTTATATCTCAAATTCGACCTCAAAACACCCGAAAATTCGATATTTTTGGGTCCCAGAAGCGATTTGTACATGCCTACTCCGTGTAAGAGTATTTTAAAAAAACAGGCCCAAAACATACTGAAATTCGATCTTTTAGGTGCCCAAAAGTCGACATGTGGATGCATATTCTGTACCCGTTTATATCTCAAATTCATACTCCAAACACCCGAAAATTTGATATTTTGGGGTCCCAGAAGCGATCTGTACATGTCTACTCAGGGCTAGAATGTTTTCAAAATATAGGCTCAAAACTTGATAGAAATCGATATTTTAAGTGACTAAAGTCAATATCTCTATACATCTTCTGCACCCGTTAAATCCCCAATTCAACCTCAAAACACCTGAAAATTCGATGTTTTTGTGTCCCAGAAGCGATCTATACATGTCTACTCCGTGTTAGAGTATTTTCAAAATACAGGCCCAAAACATACAGAAAATCGATATTTTAAGTGCCCAAAAGTCGATATGTGCATGCATCTTCTGTACCCGTCTATATCTCAAATTCAGGCTCCAAACACCCGGAAATTCGATACTTTGGGTTCCCAGAAGCGATCTGTACATGCATACTCAGAGACGGGCCCAAAACATGCTGAAAATCGATATTTTAGGTGCCCAAAGTCAATATGTGTATGCATCTTCTGCACTCGTTTTTATCTCAAATTCAACCTCAAAACCCCCGAAATTCGATATTTTTGGGTCCCAGAAGCGATCTGTACATGCCTACTCAGTGCTAGAATGTTTTCAAAATATAGGATCAAAACATGCTAAAAATCGATATTTTAAGTGTCCAAAGTCGATATGTGCATGCATCTTCCGTACCCGTTTATATCTCAAATTCAGGCTCAAAACAACCGAAAATTCGGTATTTTTTGGTCCTAGAAGCGATCTGTACATGCCTACTCCGTGTTAGAATGTTTTCAAGATACAGACCCAAAACATGCTCAAAATCGATATTTTAGGTGCCCAAAAGTCGATATGTGCATGCATTTTCTGTACCCGTTTATATCTCAAATTCAGGCTCAAAACACCCGAAAATTCTATATTTTGGGGTCCCAGAAGCGATCTGTACATGCCTACTCAGTGCTAGAATATTTTCAAAATATAGGCCCAAAACATGCTAAAAATCTATATTATAGGTGCCCAAAGTCGATATCTCAAATTCAGGCCCAAAACACCCGAAAATTCGATTTTTTGGGGTCCGAGAAGCGATTTGTACATGCATACTCCGTGTTAGAGCATTTTCACTATACACGCCCAAAACATACTGAAAATCGATCTGTTAGGTGCCCAAAAGTCGATATGTGGATGCATCTTCTGTATCCGTTTATATCTCAAATTTATACTCCAAACACCCGAAAATTTGATATTTTGGGGTCCCAGATGCGATCTGTACTTGCCTACTCCGTGTTAGAGTATTTTCAAGTTACAGGCCCAAAACATGCTAAAAATCGATATTTTAGGTGACCAAAGTCAATATGTGTATGCATCTTCTGCACCCGTTTATATCCCGAATTCAACCTCAAAATACCCCAAAATTCGATATTTTGGGGTCCCAGAAGCGATCTGTACATGCCTACTCCGTATTAGAGTATTTTCAAAATACAGGCCCAGAACATGCTAAAAATCGATATTTTAGGTGCCCAAAGTCAATATGTGCATGCATCTTCAGTACCCGTTTATATCTCAAATTCAGGCTCAAAACACCCGAAAATTCAATATTTTGGGGTCCCAGAAGCGATCTGTACATGCCTACTCAGTGCTAGAATGTTTTAAAAATATACGCTCAAAACATGCTAAAAATCGATATTTCAAGTGTCCTAAGTCGATATGTGCATGCATCTTCTGTACCTGTTTATATCTTAAATTCAGGCTCAAAACACCCGAAAATTCGATATTTTGGGGTCCCAGAAATAATCTGTACATGCCTACTTAGTGCTAGAATATTTTCAAAATATAGGCCCAAAACATGCGAAAAATCGATATTTAAGGTGCCCAAAGTCGATGTCTCAAATTCAGGCCCAAAACACCAGCAAATTCGATATTTTGGGGTCCCAGAAGCGATCTGTACATGCCTACTCAGATACAGGCCCAAAACATGCTGAAAATCGATATTTTAGGTGCCCAAAGTCAATATGTGTATGCTTCTTCTGCACTGGTTTATATCTCAAATTCGACCTCAAAACACCCGAAAATTCGATATTTTTGGGTCCCAGAAGCGATCTGTACATGCCTACTCAGTGCTAGAATGTTTTCAAAATATAGGCTCAAAACATGCTAAAAATCGATATTTTAAGTGTCCAAAGTCGATGTGTGCATGCATCTTCTGTACCCGTTTATATCTCAAATTCAGGCTCAAAACAACCGAAAATTCTGTATTTTTTGGTCCTAGAAGCGATCTGTACATGCCTACTCCTAGTTAGAATGTTTTCAAGATACAGACCCAAAACATGCTCAAAATCAATATTTTAGGTGCCCAAAAGTCGATATGTGCATGCATCTTCAGTACATGTTTATATCTCAAATTCAGGCTCAAAACACCGAAAAATTCGATATTTTTGAGTCCCAGAAGCGATCAGTACATGCCTACTCCGTGTTAAAATATTTTCAAAATACAGGCCCAAAACATGCTGAAAATCGATATTTTAGGTGCCCAAAGTCATTATGTAAATGCATTTTCTGTACCCGTTTATATCTCAAATTCATGCTCAAAACACCCGAAAATTCGATATTTTGGGGTCCCAGAAGCGATCTGTACATGCCTACTCAGTGCTAGAATATTTTCAAATATAGGCCCAAAACATGCTAAAAATCGATATTATAGGTGCCCAAAGTCGATATCTCAAAATCAGGCCCAAAACACCCGAAAATTCGATATTTTGGGGTCCGAGAAGCGATTTGTACATGCCTACTCCGTGTTAGAGTATTTTCACTATACAGGCCCAAAACATACTGAAAATCGATATTTTAGGTGCCCAAAGTCATTATGTGAATGCATTTTCTGTACCCGTTTATATCTCAAATTCAGGCTCAAAACAACCGAAAATTCTATATTTTGGGGTCCCAGAAGCGATCTGTACATGCCTACTCAGTGCTAGAATATTTTCAAATATAGGCCCAAAACATGCTAAAAATCGATATTATAGGTGCCCAAAGTCGATGTCTCAAATTCAGGCCCAAAACACCCGCAAATTCGATATTTTGGGGTCCCAGAAGCGAACTGTACATGCCTACTCCGTGTTAGAGTATTATCAAAATATAGGCTCAAAACATGTTAAAAATCGATATTTTAAGTGTCCAAAGTCGATATGTGCATGCATCTTCTGTACCTGTTTATATCAAAAATTCAGGCTCAAAACACCCGAAAATTCGATATGTTGGGGTCCCAGAAGCGATCTGTACATGCCTACTCAGATACAGGCCCAAAACATGCTTAAAATCGATATTTTAGGTGCCCAAAGTCAATATGTGTATGCTTCTTCTGCACTGGTTTATATCTCAAATTCGACCTCAAAACACCCGAAAATTCGATATTTTTGGGTCCCTGAAGCGACCTGTACATGCCTACTGAGTGCTAGAATGTTTTCAAAATATAGGCTCAAAACATGCTAAAAATCGATATTTTAAGTGTCCAAAGTCGATATGTGCATGCATCTTCTGTACCCGTTTATATCTCAAATTCAGGCTCAAAACAACCGAAAATTCCGTATTTTTTGGTCCCAGAAGCGATCTGTACATGCCTATTCCTAGTTAGAATGTTTTCAAGATACAGACCCAAAACATGCTCAAAATCAATATTTTAGGTGCCCAAAAGTCGATATGTGCATGCATCTTCAGTACATGTTTATATCTCAAATTCAGGCTCAAAACACCGAAAAATTCGATATTTTTGAGTCCCAGAAGCGATCAGTACATGCCTACTCCGTGTTAAAATATTTTCAAAATACAGGCCCAAAACATGCTGAAAATCGATATTTTAGGTGCCCAAAGTCATTATGTAAATGCATTTTCTGTACCCGTTTATATCTCAAATTCATGCTCAAAACACCCGAAAATTCGATATTTTGGGGTCCCAGAAGCGATCTGTACATGCCTACTCAGTGCTAGAATATTTTCAAATATAGGCCCAAAACATGCTAAAAATCGATATTATAGGTGCCCAAAGTCGATATCTCAAATTCAGGCCCAAAACACCCGAAAATTCGATATTTTGGGGTCCGAGAAGCGATTTGTACATGCCTACTCCGTGTTCGAGTATTTTCACTATACAGGCCCAAAACATACTGAAAATCGATATTTTAGGTGCCCAAAGTCAATATGTGCATGCATCTTCAGTACCCGTTTATATCTCAAATTCAGGCTCAAAACACCCGAAAATTCAATACTTTGGGGTCCCAGAAGCGATCTGTACATGCCTACTCAGTGCTAGAATGTTTTAAAAATATACGCTCAAAACATGCTAAAAATCGATATTTCAAGTGTCCTAAGTCGATATGTGCATGCATCTTCTGTACCTGTTTATATCTTAAATTCAGGCTCAAAACACCCGAAAATTCGATATTTTGGGGTCCCAGAAATAATCTGTACATGCCTACTTAGTGCTAGAATATTTTCAAAATATAGGCCCAAAACATGCGAAAAATCGATATTTAAGGTGCCCAAAGTCGATGTCTCAAATTCAGGCCCAAAACACCAGCAAATTCGATATTTTGGGGTCCCAGAAGCGAACTGTACATGCCTACTCCGTGTTAGAGTATTTTCAAAATATAGGCTCAAAACATGTTAAAAATCGATATTTTAAGTGTCCAAAGTCGATATGTGCATGCATCTTCTGTACCTGTTTATATCATAAATTCAGGATCAAAAAACCCGAAAATTCTATATTTTGGGGTCCCAGAAGCGATCTGTACATGCCTACTCAGATACAGGCCCAAAACATGCTGAAAATCGATATTTTAGGTGCCCAAAGTCAATATGTGTATGCTTCTTCTGCACTGGTTTATATCTCAAATTCGACCTCAAAACACCCGAAAATTCGATATTTTTGGGTCCCAGAAGCGATCTGTACATGCCTACTCAGTGCTAGAATGTTTTCAAAATATAGGCTCAAAACATGCTAAAAATCGATATTTTAAGTGTCCAAAGTCGATGTGTGCATGCATCTTCTGTACCCGTTTATATCTCAAATTCAGGCTCAAAACAACCGAAAATTCTGTATTTTTTGGTCCTAGAAGCGATCTGTACATGCCTACTCCTAGTTAGAATGTTTTCAAGATACAGACCCAAAACATGCTCAAAATCAATATTTTAGGTGCCCAAAAGTCGATATGTGCATGCATCTTCAGTACATGTTTATATCTCAAATTCAGGCTCAAAACACCGAAAAATTCGATATTTTTGAGTCACAGAAGCGATCAGTACATGCCTACTCCGTGTTAAAATATTTTCAAAATACAGGCCCAAAACATGCTGAAAATCGATATTTTAGGTGCCCAAAGTAATTATGTAAATGAATTTTCTGTACCCGTTTATATCTCAAATTCATGCTCAAAACACCCGAAAATTCGATATTTTGGGGTCCCAGAAGCGATCTGTACATGCCTACTCAGTGCTAGAATATTTTCAAATATAGGCCCAAAACATGCTAAAAATCGATATTATAGGTGCCCAAAGTCGATATCTCAAATTCAGGCCCAAAACACCCGAAAATTCGATATTTTGGGGTCCGAGAAGCGATTTGTGCATGCCTACTCCGTGTTAGAGTATTTTCACTATACAGGCCCAAAACATACTGAAAATCGATATTTTAGGTGCCCAAAGTCATTATGTGAATGCATTTTCTGTACCCGTTTATATCTCAAATTCAGGCTCAAAACACCCGAAAATTCTATATTTTGGGGTCCCAGAAGCGATCTGTACATGCCTACTCAGTGCTAGAATATTTTCAAATATAGGCCCAAAACATGCTAAAAATCGATATTATAGGTGCCCAAAGTCGATGTCTCAAATTCAGGCCCAAAACACCCGCAAATTCGATATTTTGGGGTCCCAGAAGCGAACTGTACATGCCTACTCCGTGTTAGAGTATTTTCAAAATATAGGCTCAAAACATGTTAAAAATCGATATTTTAAGTGTCCAAAGTCGATATGTGCATGCATCTTCTGTACCTGTTTATATCAAAAATTCAGGCTCAAAACACCCGAAAATTCGATATGTTGGGGTCCCAGAAGCGATCTGTACATGCCTACTCAGATACAGGCCCAAAACATGCTTAAAATCGATATTTTAGGTGCCCAAAGTCAATATGTGTATGCTTCTTCTGCACTGGTTTATATCTCAAATTCGACCTCAAAACACCCGAAAATTCGATATTTTTGGGTCCCTGAAGCGACCTGTACATGCCTACTGAGTGCTAGAATGTTTTCAAAATATAGGCTCAAAACATGCTAAAAATCGATATTTTAAGTGTCCAAAGTCGATATGTGCATGCATCTTCTGTACCCGTTTATATCTCAAATTCAGGCTCAAAACAACCGAAAATTCCGTATTTTTTGGTCCCAGAAGCGATCTGTACATGCCTACTCCTAGTTAGAATGTTTTCAAGATACAGACCCAAAACATGCTCAAAATCAATATTTTAGGTGCCCAAAAGTCGATATGTGCATGCCTCTTCAGTACATGTTTATATCTCAAATTCAGGCTCAAAACACCGAAAAATTCGATATTTTTGAGTCCCAGAAGCGATCAGTACATGCCTACTCCGTGTTAAAATATTTTCAAAATACAGGCCCAAAACATGCTGAAAATCGATATTTGAGGTGCCCAAAGTCATTATGTAAATGCATTTTCTGTACCCGTTTATATCTCAAATTCATGCTCAAAACACCCGAAAATTCGATATTTTGGGGTCCCAGAAGCGATCTGTACATGCCTACTCAGTGCTAGAATATTTTCAAATATAGGCCCAAAACATGCTAAAAATCGATATTATAGGTGCCCAAAGTCGATATCTCAAATTCAGGCCCAAAACACCCGAAAATTCGATATTTTGGGGTCCGAGAAGCGATTTGTACATGCCTACTCCGTGTTAGAGTATTTTCACTATACAGGCCCAAAACATACTGAAAATCGATATTTTAGGTGCCCAAAGTCAATATGTGCATGCATCTTCAGTACCCGTTTATATCTCAAATTCAGGCTCAAAACACCCGAAAATTCAATATTTTGGGGTCCCAGAAGCGATCTGTACATGCCTACTCAGTGCTAGAATGTTTTAAAAATATACGCTCAAAACATGCTAAAAATCGATATTTCAAGTGTCCTAAGTCGATATGTGCATGCATCTTCTGTACCTGTTTATATCTTAAATTCAGGCTCAAAACACCCGAAAATTCGATATTTTGGGGTCCAAGAAATAATCTGTACATGCCTACTTAGTGCTAGAATATTTTCAAAATATAGGCCCAAAACATGCGAAAAATCGATATTTAAGGTGCCCAAAGTCGATGTCTCAAATTCAGGCCCAAAACACCAGCAAATTCGATATTTTGGGGTCCCAGAAGCGAACTGTACATGCCTACTCCGTGTTAGAGTATTTTCAAAATATAGGCTCAAAACATGTTAAAAATCGATATTTTAAGTGTCCAAAGTCGATATGTGCATGCATCTTCTGTACCTGTTTATATCATAAATTCAGGATCAAAACACCCGAAAATTCTATATTTTGGGGTCCCAGAAGCGATCTGTACATGCCTACTCAGATACAGGCCCAAAACATGCTGAAAATCGATATTTTAGGTGCCCAAAGTCAATATGTGTATGCTTCTTCTGCACTGGTTTATATCTCAAATTCGACCTCAAAACACCCGAAAATTCGATATTTTTGGGTCCCAGAAGCGATCTGTACATGCCTACTCAGTGCTAGAATGTTTTCAAAATATAGGCTCAAAACATGCTAAAAATCGATATTTTAAGTGTCCAATGTCGATGTGTGCATGCATCTTCTGTACCCGTTTATATCTCAAATTCAGGCTCAAAACAACCGAAAATTCTGTATTTTTTGGTCCTAGAAGCGATCTGTACATGCCTACTCCTAGTTAGAATGTTTTCAAGATACAGACCCAAAACATGCTCAAAATCAATATTTTAGGTGCCCAAAAGTCGATATGTGCATGCATCTTCAGTACATGTTTATTTCTCAAATTCAGGCTCAAAACATCGAAAAATTCGATATTTTTGAGTCCCAGAAGCGATCAGTACATGCCTACTCCGTGTTAAAATATTTTCAAAATACAGGCCCAAAACATGCTGAAAATCGATATTTTAGGTGCCCAAAGTCATTATGTAAATGCATTTTCTGTACCCGTTTATATCTCAAATTCATGCTCAAAACACCCGAAAATTCGATATTTTGGGGTCCCAGAAGCGATCTGTACATGCCTACTCAGTGCTAGAATATTTTCAAATATAGGCCCAAAACATGCTAAAAATCGATATTATAGGTGCCCAAAGTCGATATCTCAAATTCAGGCCCAAAACACCCGAAAATTCGATATTTTGGGGTCCGAGAAGCGATTTGTACATGCCTACTCCGTGTTAGAGTATTTTCACTATACAGGCCCAAAACATACTGAAAATCGATATTTTAGGTGCCCAAAGTCATTATGTGAATGCATTTTCTGTACCCGTTTATATCTCAAATTCAGGCTCAAAACACCCGAAAATTCTATATTTTGGGGTCCCAGAAGCGATCTGTACATGCCTACTCAGTGCTAGAATATTTTCAAATATAGGCCCAAAACATGCTAAAAATCGATATTATAGGTGCCCAAAGTCGATGTCTCAAATTCAGGCCCAAAACACCCGCAAATTCGATATTTTGGGGTCCCAGAAGCGAACTGTACATGCCTACTCCGTGTTAGAGTATTTTCAAAATATAGGCTCAAAACATGTTAAAAATCGATATTTTAAGTGTCCAAAGTCGATATGTGCATGCATCTTCTGTACCTGTTTATATCAAAAATTCAGGCTCAAAACACCCGAAAATTCGATATGTTGGGGTCCCAGAAGCGATCTGTACATGCCTACTCAGATACAGGCCCAAAACATGCTTAAAATCGATATTTTAGGTGCCCAAAGTCAATATGTGTATGCTTCTTCTGCACTGGTTTATATCTCAAATTCGACCTCAAAACACCCGAAAATTCGATATTTTTGGGTCCCTGAAGCGACCTGTACATGCCTACTGAGTGCTAGAATGTTTTCAAAATATAGGCTCAAAACATGCTAAAAATCGATATTTTAAGTGTCCAAAGTCGATATGTGCATGCATCTTCTGTACCCGTTTATATCTCAAATTCAGGCTCAAAACAACCGAAAATTCCGTATTTTTTGGTCCCAGAAGCGATCTGTACATGCCTACTCCTAGTTAGAATGTTTTCAAGATACAGACCCAAAACATGCTCAAAATCAATATTTTAGGTGCCCAAAAGTCGATATGTGCATGCATCTTCAGTACATGTTTATATCTCAAATTCAGGCTCAAAACACCGAAAAATTCGATATTTATGAGTCCCAGAAGCGATCAGTACATGCCTACTCCGTGTTAAAATATTTTCAAAATACAGGCCCAAAACATGCTGAAAATCGATATTTTAGGTGCCCAAAGTCATTATGTAAATGCATTTTCTGTACCCGTTTATATCTCAAATTCATGCTCAAAACACCCGAAAATTCGATATTTTGGGGTCCCAGAAGCGATCTGTACATGCCTACTCAGTGCTAGAATATTTTCAAATATAGGCCCAAAACATGCTAAAAATCGATATTATAGGTGCCCAAAGTCGATATCTCAAATTCAGGCCCAAAACACCCGAAAATTCGATATTTTGGGGTCCGAGAAGCGATTTGTACATGCCTACTCCGTGTTAGAGTATTTTCACTATACAGGCCCAAAACATACTGAAAATCGATATTTTAGGTGCCCAAAGTCATTATGTGAATGCATTTTCTGTACCCGTTTATATCTCAAATTCAGGCTCAAAACACCCGAAAATTCTATATTTTGGGGTCCCAGAAGCGATCTGTACATGCCTACTCAGTGCTAGAATATTTTCAAATATAGGCCCAAAATATGCTAAAAATCGATATTATAGGTGCCCAAAGTCGATGTCTCAAATTCAGGCCCAAAACACCCGCAAATTCGATATTTTGGGGTCCCAGAAGCGAACTGTACATGCCTACTCCGTGTTAGAGTATTTTCAAAATATAGGCTCAAAATATGTTAAAAATCGATATTTTAAGTGTCCAAAGTCGATATGTGCATGCATCTTCTGTACCTGTTTATATAAAAAATTCAGGCTCAAAACACCCGAAAATTCGATATTTTGGGGTCCCAGAAGCGATCTGTACATGCCTACTCAGATACAGGCCCAAAACATGCTTAAAATCGATATTTTAGGTGCCCAAAGTCAATATGTGTATGCTTCTTCTGCACTGGTTTATATCTCAAATTCGACCTCAAAACACCCGAAAATTCGATATTTTTGGGTCCCTGAAGCGACCTGTACATGCCTACTGAGTGCTAGAATGTTTTCAAAATATAGGCTCAAAACATGCTAAAAATCGATATTTTAAGTGTCCAAAGTCGATATGTGCATGCATCTTCTGTACCCGTTTATATCTCAAATTCAGGCTCAAAACAACCGAAAATTCCGTATTTTTTGGTCCCAGAAGCGATCTGTACATGCCTACTCCTAGTTAGAATGTTTTCAAGATACAGACCCAAAACATGCTCAAAATCAATATTTTAGGTGCCCAAAAGTCGATATGTGCATGCATCTTCAGTACATGTTTATATCTCAAATTCAGGCTCAAAACACCGAAAAATTCGATATTTTTGAGTCCCAGAAGCGATCAGTACATGCCTACTCCGTGTTAAAATATTTTCAAAATACAGGCCCAAAACATGCTGAAAATCGATATTTTAGGTGCCCAAAGTCATTATGTAAATGCATTTTCTGTACCCGTTTATATCTCAAATTCATGCTCAAAACACCTGAAAATTCGATATTTTGGGGTCCCAGAAGCGATCTGTACATGCCTACTCAGTGCTAGAATATTTTCAAATATAGGCCCAAAACATGCTAAAAATCGATATTATAGGTGCCCAAAGTCGATATCTCAAATTCAGGCCCAAAACACCCGAAAATTTGATATTTTGGGGTCCGAGAAGCGATTTGTACATGCCTACTCCGTGTTAGAGTATTTTCACTATACAAGCCCAAAACATACTAAAAATCGATATTTTAGGTGCCCAAAGTCATTATGTGAATGCATTTTCTGTACCAGTTTATATCTCAAATTCAGGCTCAAAACACCCGAAAATTCTATTTTTTGGGGTCCCAGAAGCGATCTGTACATGCCTACTCAGTGCTAGAATATTTTCAAATATAGGCCCAAAACATGCTAAAAATCGATATTATAGGTGCCCAAAGTCGATGTCTCAAATTCAGGCCCAAAACACCCACAAATTCGATATTTTGGGGTTCCAGAAGCGAAATGTACATGCCTAATCCGTGTTAGAGTATCTTCAAAATATAGGCTCAAAACATGTTAAAAATCGATATTTTAAGTGTCCAAAGTCGATATGTGCATGCATCTTCTGTACCTGTTTATATCAAAAATTCAGGCTCAAAACACCCGAAAATTCGATATTTTGGGGTCCCAGAAGCGATCTGTACATGCCTACTCAGATACAGGCCCAAAACATGCTGAAAATCGATATTTTAGGTGCCCAAAGTCAATATGTGTATGCTTCTTCTGCACTGGTTTATATCTCAAATTCGACCTCAGAACACCCGAAAATTCGATATTTTTGGGTCCCTGAAGTGATCTGTACATGCCTACTGATTGCTAGAATGTTTTCAAAATATAGGCTCAAAACATGCTAAAAATCGATATTTTTAGTGTCCAAAGTCGATATGTGCATGCATCTTCTGTACCCGTTTATATCTCAAATTCAGGCTCAAAATACCCGAAAATTCTGTATTTTTTGGTCCTAGAAGCCTTCTGTACATGCCTACTCCTAGTTAGAATGTTTTCAAGATACAGACCGAAAACATGCTCAAAATCGATATTTTAGGTGCCTAAAAGTCGATAAGTGCATGCATCTTCAGTACCTGTTTATATCTCAAATTCAGGCTCAAAACACCCGAAAATTCGATATTTTTGGGTCCCAGAAGCTATCTGTACATGCCTACTCCGTGTTAGAATATTTTCAAAATACAGGCCCAAAACATACTGAAAATCGATATTTTTCGGTGCCCAAAGTCAATATGTGCATGCATTTTCTGTACACGTTTATATCACAAATTCAGCCTCAAAACACCCGAAAATTCGATATTTTGGGGTCCCAGAAGCGATCTGTACATGCCTATTCAGTGCTAGAATATTTTCAAAATATAGGCCCAAAACATGCTGAAAATCGATATTTTAGGTGCCCAAAGACGATACATCAAATTCAGGCCTAAAACACCCGAAAATTCGATATTTTGGGGTCCTAGAAGCGATTTGTACATGCCTACTCCGTGTTAGAGTATTTTCACTATACAGGCCCAAAACATACTGAAAATCGATCTTTTAGGTGACCAAAAGTCGATATGTGGATGCATCCTCTGTACCCGTCTATATCTCAAATTCAGGCTCCAAACACCCTAAAACTTGATATTTTGGGGTCCCAGAAGTGATCTGTACTTGCCTACACCGTGTTATAGTATTTTCAAAATACAGGCCCAAAACATGCTGAAAATCGATATTTTAGGTGACCAAAGTCAATATGTGTATGCATTTTCTGCACCCGTTTATATCCCAAATTCACCCTTAAAACACCCGAAAATTCAATATTTTTGGGTCCCAGAAGCGATCTGTACATACCTACTCAGGGGTAGAATGTTTTCAAAATATAGGCTCAAAACATGCTAGAAATCGATATTTTAAGTGACCAAAGTCAATATGTGTATGCATCTTCTGCACCCGTTTATATCCCAAATTCAACCTCAAAACACCCGAAAATTCGATATTTTGGGGTCCCAGAAGCAATATGTACATGCATACTCAGTGGAAGAATGTTTTCAAAATATAGGCTCAAAACATGCTAAAAATCGATATTTTAAGTGTCCAAAGTCGATATGTGCATGCATCTTCTGTACCCGTTTATATCTGAAATTCAGGCTCAAAACACCCAAAAATTCGATATTTTGGGGTCCCAGAAGCGATCTGTACATGCCTACTCAGATACAAGCCCAAAACATGCTGAAAATCGAAATTTTAGGTGCCCAAAGTCAATATGTGCATGCATCTTCTGCACTTGTTTATATCGCAAATTCAACCTCAAAACACCCGAAAATTCGATATTTTTGGGTCCCAGAAGCGATCTGCACATGCCTACTGAGTGCTAGAATGTTTTCAAAATATATGTTCAAAACATGCTAACAATCGATATTTTAAGTGTCCAAAGTCAATATGTGCGTGCATCTTCTGTACCCGTTTATATTCCAAATTTAATCTCAAAACACCCGAAAATTCGATATTTTTGGGTCCCAGAAGTGATCTGTACATGCCTACTTAGTTCTAGAATATAATCAAAATATAGGCCCAAAACATGCTAAAAATCGATATTTTAGGTCCCCGAAGTCGATATCTCAAATTCAGGCCCAAAACACCCGCAAATTCGATATTTTGGTGTCCCAGAAGCGATTTGTACATGCCTACTCCGTGTTAGAGTATTTTCAATATACAGGCCCAAAACATACTGAAAATCGATCTTTTAGGTGCCCAAAAGTCGATATGTGGATGCATCTTCTGTATCCGTTTATATCTCAAATTTATACTCCAAACACCCGAAACTTTGATATTTTGGGGTCCCAGAAGCGATCTGTACTTGCCTACTCCGTGTTAGAGTATTTTCAAAATACAGGCCCAAAAGATGCTAAAAATCGATATTTTAGATGACCAAAGTCAATATGTGTATGCATCTTCTGCACCCGTTTATATCCCAAATTCAACCTCATAATACCCCAAAAGTCGATATTTTGGGGTCCCAGAAGCGATCTGTACATGCCTACTCCGTGTTAGAGTATTTTCAAAATACAGGCCCAGAACATGCTAAAAATCGATATTTTAGGTGCCCAAAGTCAATATGTGCATGCATCTTCAGTACCCGTTTATATCTAAAATTCAGGCTCAAAACACACGAAAATTCGATATTTTGGGGTCCCAGAAGCGATCTGTACATGCCTACTCAGTGCTAGAATGTTTTCAAAATATACGCTCAAAACATGCTAAAAATCGATATTTTAAGTGTCCAAAGTCGATATGTGCATGCATCTTCTGTACCTGTTTATATCTTAAATTCAAACTCAAAACACCCGAAAATTCGATATTTTGGGGTCCCAGAAGTGATCTGTACATGCCTACTTAGTGCTAGAATATTTTCAAAATATAGGCCCAAAACATGCTCAAAATCGATATTTTAGGTGCCCAAAGTCGATGTCTCAAATTCAGGCCCAAAACACCCGCAAATTCGATATTTTGGGGCCCCAGAAGCGAACTATACATGCCTACTCCGTGTTAGAGTATTTTCAAAATATAGGCTCAAAACATGCTAAAAATCGATATTTTAAGTGTCCAAAGTCGATATGTGCATGCATCTTCTGTACCCGTTTATATCTCAAATTCAGGCTCCAAACACACGAAAATTCGATATTTTGTGGTCCCAGAAGCGATATGTACATGCCTACTCAGATACAGGCCCAAAACGTGCTGAAATTCGATATTTTAGGTGAACAAATTCGATATCTCAAATTCATTCTCTAAACACCCGAAAATTTGATATTTTGGGGTCCCAGAAGCGATCTGTACTTGCCTACTCCGTGTTAGAGTATTTTAAAGATACAGGCCCAAAACATGATGAAAATCGATATTTTAGGTGACCAAAGTCAATATGTGTATGCATCTTCTGCACCCGTTTATATCCCAAATTCAACCTCAAAACACCCGAAAATTCGATATTTTTGGGTCCCAGAAGAGATCTGTACATGCCTACTCAGAGCTAGAATGTTTTCAAGATACAGACCGAAAACATGCTTAAAATCGATATTTTAGGTGCCTAAAAGTCGATATGTGCATGCATCTTCATTACCTATTTATATCTCAAATTCAGGCTCCAAACACCAAAAAATTCGATATTTTGGGGTCCCAGAAGCGATCTGTACATGCCTACTCAGATACAGGCTCAAAACATGCTAAAAATCGATTTTTTAAGTGTCCAAAATCGATATGTGCATGCATCTTCTGTACCCGTTTATATCTTAAATTCAGTCTGAAAACACCCGAAAATTCGGTATTTTTTGGTCCTAGAAGCGATCTGTACATGCCTACTCCTAGTTAGAATGTTTTCAAGATACAGACCGAAAACATGCTTAAAATCGATATTTTAGGTGCCTAAAAGTCGATATGTGCATGCATCTTCATTACCTATTTATATCTCAAATTCAGGCTCCAAACACCCAAAAATTCGATATTTTTGGGTCCCAGAAGCGATCTGTACATGCCTACTCCCTGTTAGAATATTTACAAAATACAGCCCCAAAACATACTGAAAATCGATATTTTAGGTGCCCAAAGTCAATATGTGCAAGCATTTTCTGTACCCGTTTATATCCCAAATTCACCCTCAAAACACCCGAAAATTCGATATTTTGGGGTCCCAGAAGCGATCTGTACATGCCTAATTAGTGCTAGAATATTTTCAATATATAGGCCCAAAACATGCTGAAAATCGATATTTTAGGTGCCCAAAGTCAATATGTGTATGCATCTTCTGCACTCGTTTAAATCTCAAATTCAACCTCAAAACACCCGAAATTCGATATTTTTGGGTCCCAGAAGCGATCTGTACATGCCTACTCAATGCTAGAATGTTTTCAAAATATAGGCTCAAAACATGTTAAAAATCGATATTTTAAGTGTCCAAAGTCGATATGTGCATGCATCATCTGTACCTGTTTATATCACAAATTCAGGCTCAAAACAACCGAAAATTCGGTATTTTTTGGTCCTAGAAGCGATCTGTACATGCCTACTCTTAGTTAGAATGTTTTTAAGATACAGACCCAAAACATGCTCAAAATCGATATTTTAGGTGCCCAAAAGTCGATATGTGCATGCATCTTCAGCACCTGTTTATATCTCAAATTGAGGCTCAAAACTCCCAAAAATTCGATATTTTGGGGTTCCAGAAGTGATCTGTACATGCCTACTTAGTGCTAGAATATTTTCAAAATATAGGCCCAAAACATGCTAGAAATCGATATTTTAGGTGACCAAAGTCGATATGTGTATGCATCTTCTGCACCCGGTTATATACCAAATTCAACCTCAAAATACCCGAAAATTCGATTTTTTGGGGTCCCAGAAGCGATCTGTACATGCCTACTCTGTGTTAGAGTATTTTTCAAAATACAGGCCCAGAACATGCTAAAAATCGATATTTTAGGTGCCCAAAGTCAATATGTGCATGCATTTTCTGTACCCGTTTATATCTCAAATTCAGGCTCAAAACACCCGAAAATTCGATATTTTGGGGTCCCAGAAGCGATCTGTACATGCCTACTGAGTGCTAGAATGTTTTCAAAATATAGGCTCAAAACATGCTAGAAAACGATATTTTAAGTGTCCAAAGTCGATATGTGCATGAATCTTCTGTACCTGTTTATATCTTAAATTCAGGCTCAAAACACCCGAAAATTCGATATTTTGGGGTCACAGAAGCGATCTCTACATGCCTACTCAGTGCTAGAATATTTTCAAAATATAGGCCCAAAACAAGCTAAAAATCGATATTTTAGGTGCCCAAAGTCGATATCTCAAATTCAGGCCCAAAACACCCGAAAATTCGATATTTTGGTGTCACAGAAGCGATATGTACATGCCTACTCCGTGTTAGAGTATTTTCAATATACAGGCCCAAAACATACTGAAAATCGATCTTTTATGTGCCCAAAAGTCGATATGTGGATGCATCTTCTGTACCCGTTTATATCTCAAATTCATACTCCAAACACCCGAAAATTTGATATTTTGGGGTCCCAGAAGCGATCTGTACTTGCCTACTTTGTGTTAGAGTATTTTCAAAATACAGGACCAAAACATGCTGAAAATCGATATTTTAGGTGACCAAAGTCAATATGTGTATGCATCTTCTGCAACCGTTTATATCCCAAATTCAACCTCAAAATACCCGAAAATTCGATATTTTGGGGTCCCAGAAGCGATCTGTACATGCCTACTCCGTTTTAGAGTATTTTCAAAATACAGGACCAGAACATGCTAAAAATCGATATTTTAGGTGCCCAAAGTCAATATGTGCATGCATTTTCTGTACCCGTTTATATCTCAAATTCAGGCTCAAAATACCCGAAAATTCGATATTTTGGGGTCCCAGAAGCGGTCTGTACATGCCTACTCAGTGCTAGAATGTTTTCAAAATATAGGCTCAAAACATGCTAAAAAACGATATTTTAAGTGTCCAAAGTCGATATGTGCATGAATCTTCTGTACCTGTTTATATCTTAAATTCAGGCTCAAAACACCCGAAAATTCGATATTTTGGGGTCCCAGAAGTGATCTGTACATGCCTACTTAGTGCTAGAATATTTTCAAAATATAGGCCCAAAACATGCTAAAAATCGATATTTTAGGTGACCAAAGTCGATATCTCAAATTCAGGCCCAAAATACCCGCAAATTCGATATTTTGGGGTCCCAGAAGCGAACTGTACATGCCTACTCCGTGTTAGAGTATTTTCATAATACAGGCCCAAAACATACTGAAAATCGATCTTTTAGGTGCCCAAAAGTCGATATGTGCATGCATCTTCTGTACCCATTTATATCTCAAATTCAGGCTCCAAACACCCGAAAATTCTATATTTTGGGGTCCCAGAAGCGATCTGTACATGCCTACTCAGATACAGGCCCAAAACATGTTGAAAATCGATATTTTAGGTGACCAAAGTCAATATGTGTAGGCATCTTCTGCACTCGTTTATATCTCAAATTCAACCTCAAAAGACCCGAAAATTCGATATTTTTGGGTTCCAGAAGCTATCTGTACATGCCTACTGAGTGCTAGAATATTTTCAAAATATAGGCTCAAAACATGCTAAAAATCGATATTTTAAGTGTCCAAAGTCGATATGTGCATGCTTCTTGTGTACCCGTTTATATCTCAAATTCAGGCTCAAAACACCCTAAAATTCGGTATTTTTTGGTCCTAGAAGCGATCTGTACATGCCTAGTCCTAGTTAGAATGTTTTCAAGATACAGTCCGAAAACATGCTCAAAATCGATATTTTATGTGCCTAAAAGTCGATATGTGCATGCATCTTCAGTACCTGTTTATATCTCAAATTCAGGCTCAAAACACCCGAAAATTCGATATTATTGGGTCCCAGAAGCGATCTGTACATGCCTACTCCGTGTTAGAATATTTTCAAAATACAGGCCCAAAACATACTGAAAATCGATATTTTAGGTGCCCAAAGTCAATATGTGCATGCATTTTCTGTACCCGTTTATATCACAAATTCAGCCTCAAAACACCTGAAAATTCGATATTTTTGGGTCCCAGAAGCGATCTGTACATACCTACTGAGTGCTAGAATGTTTTCAAAATATAGGCTCAAAACATTCTAAAAATCGATATTTTAAGTGTCCAAAATCGAGCTGTGCATGCATCTTCTGTACCCATTTATATCTTAAATTCAGGCTCAAAACACCCGAAAATTCGGTATTTTTTGGTCCTAGAAGCGATCTGTACATGCCTACTCCTCGTTAGAATGTTTTCAAGATACAGACCGAAAACATGCTTAAAATCGATATTTTAGGTGCCTAAAAGTCGATATGTGCATGCATCTTCAGTACCTGTTTATATCTCAAATTCATACTCAAAACACCCGAAAATTTGAGATTTTGGGGTCCTCTTAAGCGATCTGTACTTGCCTACTTCGTGTTAGAGTATTTTCAAAATACAGGCCCAAAGCATGCAGAAAATCGATATTTTAGGTGACCAAAGTCAATATGTGTATGCATCTTCTGCACCCGTTTATATCCCAAATTCAACCTCAAAATACCCGAAAATTCGATATTTTGGGGTCCCAGAAGCGATCTGTACATGCCTACTCCGTGTTAGAGTATTTTCAAAATACAGGCCCAGAACATGCTAAAAATCGATATATTAGGTGCCCAAAGTCAATATGCGCATGAATCTTCTGTACCTGTTTATATCTTAAATTCAGGCTCAAAACACCCGAAAATTCGATATTTTGGGGTCCCAGAAGTGATCTGTACATGCCTACTTAATGCTAGAATATTTTCAAAATATAGGCCAAAAACATGCTAAAAATCGATATTTTAGGTGACCAAAGTCCATATCTCAAATTCAGGCCCAAAATACCCGCAAATTCGATATTTTGGGGTCCCAGAAGCGAACTGTACATGCCTACTCCGTGTTAGAGTATTTTCAAAATACAGGCCCAAAACATACTGAAAATCGATCTTTTAGGTGCCCAAAAGTCGATATGTGCATGCATCTTCTGTACCCATTTATACCTCAAATTCAGGCTCCAAACACCCGAAAATTCGATATTTTGGGGTCCCAGAAGCGATCTGTACATGCCTACTCAGATACAGGCCCAAAACATGTTGAAAATCGATATTTTAGGTGACCAAAGTCAATATGTGTATGCATCTTCTGCACTCGTTTATATCTCAAATTCAACCTCAAAACACTCAAAAATTCGATATTTTTGGGTCCCAGAAGCGATCTGTACATGCCTACTCCGTGTTAGAATATTATAAAAAAACAGGCCCAAAACATACTGAAAATCGATATTTTAGGTGCCCAAAGTCAATATGTGCATGCATTTTCTGTACCCGTTTATATCACAAAATCAGCCTCAAAACACCTGAAAATTCGATGTTTTTGGGTCCCAGAAGCGATCTGTACATGCCTACTGAGTGCTTGAATGTTTTCAAAATATAGGCTCAAAACATGCTAAAAATCGATATTTTAAGTGTCCAAAATCGATATGTGCATGCATCTTCTGTACCTGTTTATATATTAAATTCAGGCTCAAAACACCCGAAAATTCGATATTTTGGGGTCCCAGAAGTGATCTGTACATGCCTACTTAATGCTAGAATATTTTCAAAATATAGGCCCAAAACATGCTAAAAATCGATATTTTAGGTGACCAAAGTCTATATCTAAAATTCAGGCCCAAAATACCCGCAATTTCGATATTTTGGGGTCCCAGAAGCGAACTGTACATGCCTACTCCGTGTTAGAGTATTTTCAAAATACAGGCCCAAAACATACTGAAAATCGATCTTTTAGGTGCCCAAAAGTCGATATGTGCATGCATCTTCTGTACCCATTTATATCTCGAATTCAGGCTCCAAACACCCGAAAATTCGATATTTTGGGGTCCCAGAAGCGATCTGTACATGCCTACTCAGTGCTAGAATGTTTTCAAAATATAGGCTCAAAACATGCTAAAAATCGATATTTTAGATGCCCAAAGTCGATATGTGCATGCATCTTCTGTACACATTTATATCTCAAATTCAGGCTCCAAACACCCGAAAATTCGATATTTTGGGGTCCCAGAAGCGATCTGTACATGCCTACTCAGATACAAGCCCAAAACATGTTGAAAATCGATATTTTAGGTGACCAAAGTCAATATGTGCATGCATCTTCTGCACGCGTTTATATCTCAAATTCAACCTCAAAACACCCGAAAATTCGATATTTTTGGGTTCCAGAAGCGATCTGTACATGCCTACTAAGTGCTAGAATGTTTTCAAAATATAGGCTCAAAACATGCTAAAAATCGATATTTTAAGTGTCCAAAGTCGATATGTGCATGCTTCTTGTGTACCCGTTTATATCTCAAATTCAGGCTCAAAACACCCCAAAATTCGATATTTTTTGGTCCTAGAAGCGATCTGTACATGCCTACTCCTAGTTAGAATGTTTTCAAGATACAGACCGAAAACATGCTTAAAATCGATATTTTAGGTGCCTAAAAGTCGATATGTGCATGCATCTTCAGTACCTGTTTATATCTCAAATTCATACTCCAAATACCCGAAAATTTGATATTTTGGGGTCCCAGAAGCGATCTGTACTTGCCTACTTCGTGTTAGAGTATTTTCAAAATACAGGCCCAAAACATGCTGAAAATCGATATTTTAGGTTACCAAAGTCAATATGAGTATGCATCTTCTGCACCCATTTATATCCCAAATTCAACCTTAAAATACCCGAAAAGTCGATATTTTGGGGTCCCAGAAGCGATCTGTACATGCCTACTCCGTGTTAGAGTATTTTCAAAATACAGGCCTAGAACATGCTAAAAATCGATATTTTAGGTGCCCAAAGTCAATTTGTGCATGCATTTTCTGCACCCGTTTATATCTCAAATTCAGGCTCAAAAAATACCCGAAAATTCGATATTTTGGGGTCCCAGAAGCGATCTGTACATGCCTACTGAGTGCTAAAAATTTTTCAAAATATAGGCTCAAAACATGCTAAAAAACGATATTTTAAGTGTAAAAAGTCGATATGTGCATGAATCTTCTGTACCTGATTATATTTTAAATTCAGGCTCAAAACACCCGAAAATTCGATATTTTGGGGTCCCAGAAGTGATCTGTACATGCCTACTTAATGCTAGAATATTTTCAAAATATAGGCCCAAAACATGCTAAAAATCGATATTTTAGGTGACCAAAGTCGATATCTCAAATTCAGGCCCAAAATACCCGCAAATTCGATATTTTGAGGTCCCAGAAGCGAACTGTACATGCCTACTCCGTGTTAGAGTATTTTCAAAATACAGGCCCAAAACATACTGAAAATCGATCTTTTAGGTGCCGAAAAGTCGATATGTGCATGCATCTTCTGTGCCCATTTATATCTCAAATTCAGGCTCCAAACACCCGAAAATTCGATATTTTGGGGTCCCAGAAGCGATCTGTACATACCTACTCAGATACAGGCCCAAAACATGTTGAAAATCGATATTTTAGGTGAATAAAGTCAATATGTGTATGCATCTTCTGCACGCGTTTATATCTCAAATTCAACCTCAAAACACCCGAAAATTCGATATTTTTGGGTTCCAGAAGCGATCTGTACATGCCTACTAAGTGCTAGAATGTTTTCAAAATATAGGCTCAAAACATGCTAAAAATCGATATTTTAAGTGTCCAAAGTCGATATGTGCATGCATCTTCTGTACCCGTTTATATCTCAAATTCAGGCTCAAAACACACGAAAATTCGGTATTTTTTGGTCCTAGAAGCGATCTGTACATGCCTACTCCTAGTTAGAATGTTTTCAAGATACAGACCCAAAACATGCTCAAAATTGATATTTTAGGTACCCAAAAGTCGATATGTGCATGCATCTTCAGTACCTGTTTATATCTCAAATTCAGCTCAAAACACCCGGAAATTCGATATTTTTGGGTCCCAGAAGCAATCTGTACATGCCTACTGAGTGCTAGAATTTTTTCAAAATATAGGCTCAAAACATGCTAAAAATCGATATTTTAAGTGTCCAAAATCGATATGTGCATGCATCTTCTGTACTCGTTTATATCTTAAATTCAGGCTCAAAACACCCGAAAATTCGGTATTTTTTGGTCCTAGAAGCGATCTGTACATGCCTACTCCTAGTTAGAATGTTTTCAAGATACAGACCGAAAACATGCTTAAAATCGATATTTTAGGTGCCTAAAAGTCGATATGTGCATGCATCTTCAGTACCTGTTTATATCTCAAATTCATACTCCAAACACCCGAAAATTTGATATTTTGGGGTCCCAGAAGCGATCTGTACTTGCCTACTTCGTGTTAGAGTATTTTCAAAATACAGGCCCAAAACATGCTGAAAATCGATATTTTAGGTGACCAAAGTCAATATGTGTATGCATCTTCTGCACCCGTTTATATCCCAAATTCAACCTTAAAATACCCGAAAATTCGATATTTTGGGGTCCCAGAAGCGATCTGTACATGCCCACTCCGTGTTAGAGTATTTTCAAAATACAGGCCCATAACATGCTAAAAATCGATATTTTAGGTGCCCAAAGTCAATTTGTGCATGCATTTTCTGCACCCTTTTATATCTCAAATTCAGGCTCAAAACACCCGAAAATTCGATATTTTGGGGTCCCAGAAGCGATCTGTACATGCCTACTGAGTGCTAGAATGTTTTCAAAATATAGGCTCAAAACATGCTAAAAAACGATATTTTAAGTGTCAAAAGTTGATATGTGCATGAATCTTCTGTAAATGTTTATATTTTAAATTCAGGCTCAAAACACCCGAAAATTCGATATTTTGGGGTCCCAGAAGTGATCTGTACATGCCTACTTAATGCTAGAATATTTTCAAAATATAGGCCCAAAACATGCTAAAAATCGATATTTTAGGTGACCAAAGTCGATATCTCAAATTCAGGCCCAAAATACCCGCAAATTCGATATTTTGGGGTCCCAGAAGCGAACTGTACATGCCTACTCCGTGTTAGAGTATTTTCAAAATACAGGCCCAAAACATACTGAAAATCGATCTTTTAGGTGCCCAAAAGTCGATATGTGCATGCATCTTCTGTACCCATTTATATCTCAAATTCAGGCTCCAAACACCCGAAAATTCTATATTTTGGGGTCCCAGAAGCGATCTGTACATGCCTACTCAGATACAGGCCCAAAACATGCTGAAAATCGATATTTTAGGTGCCCAAAGTTAATATGTGTATGCATCTTCTGCACTCGTTTATATCTCAAATTCAACCTCAAAACACCCGAAAATTCGATATTTTTGGGTCCCAGAAGCGATCTGTACATGCCTACTGAGTGCTAGAATTTTTTCAAAGTATAGGCTCAAAACATGCTAAAAATCGATATTTTAAGTGTCCAAAGTCGATATGTGCATGCATCTTCTGTACCCGTTTATATCTCAAATTCAGGCTCAAAACACCCGAAAATTCGGTAGTTTTTGGTCCTAGAAGCGATCTGTACATGCCTACTCCTAGTTAGAATGTTTTCAAGATACAGACCGAAAACATGCTCAAAATCGATATTTTAGGTGCCTAAAAGTCGATATGTGCATGCATCTTCAGTACCTGTTTATATCTCAAATTCAGATTCAAAACACCCGAAAATTCGATATTTTTGGGTCCCAGAAGCGATCTGTACATGCCTTCTCCGTGTTAGAATATTTTCAAAATACAGGCCCAAAACATGCTGAAAATCGATATTTTCTGTTCACGTTTATATCACAAATTCCGCCTCAAAACACCCGAAAATTCGATATTTTGGGGTCCCAAAATCGTTCTGTACATGCCTATTCAGTGCTAGAATATTTTAGAAATATACGCCCAAAACATGCTGAAAATTGATATTTTAGGTGCCCAAAGTCGATATATCAAATTCAGGCCCAAAACACCCGAAAATTAGATATTTTGAGGTCCCAGAAGCGATCTGTAAGTGCCTACTCCGTGTTAGAGTATTTTCAAAATACAGGCCCAGAACGTGCTAAAAATCGATATTTTAGGTGCCCAAGGTCAATATGTGAATTTATCTTCAGTACCCGTTTATATCTCAAATTCAGGCTCCAAACACCCGAAAATTCGATATTTTGGGGTCCCAGAAGCGATATGTACATGCCTACTCAGTGCTAGAATGTTTTCAAAATATAGGCTCAAAACATGCTAAAAATCGATATTTTAAGTGTCCAAAGTCGATATGTGCATGCATCTTCTGTACCCGTTTATATCTCAAATTCAGGCTCAAAACACACGAAAATTCAGTATTTTTTGGTCCTAGAAGCGATCTGTACATGCCTACTCCTAGTTAGAATGTTTTCAAGATACAGACCCAAAACATGCTCAAAATTGATATTTTAGGTACCCAAAAGTCGATATGTGCATGCATCTTCAGTACCTGTTTATATCTCAAATTCAGGCTCAAAACACCTGAAAATTCGATATTTTTGGGTCCCAGAAGCGATCTGTACATGCCTACTCAGTGCTAGAATATTTTCAAGATATAGGCCCAAAACATGCTGAAATTCGATATTTTAGGTGCCCAAAGTCGATATCTCAAATTCAGGCCCAAAACACCCGCAAATTCGATATTTTGGTGTCCCAGAAGCGATTTGTACATGCCTACTCCGTGTTAGAGAATTTTTAATATACAGGCCCAAAACATACTGAAAATCGATCTTTTAGGTGCCCAAAAGTCGATATGAGCATGCATCTTCTGTACCCGTTTATATCTCAAATTCAGGCTCCAAACACCCGAAAATTCGATATTTTGGGGTCCCAGAAGCGATCTGTACTTGCCTACTCGGATACAGGCCCAAAACATGCTGAATATCGATATTCTAGGTGCCCAAAGTCAATAGGTGTATGCATCTTCTGCACTCGGTTATATCTCAAATTCATGCTCAAAACACCCGAAAATTCGATATTTTTGGGTCCCAGAAGCAATCTGTACATGCCTACTGAGTGCTAGAATTTTGTCTAAATATAGGCTCAAAACATGCTAAAAATCGATATTTTAAGTGTCCAAAATCGATATGTGCATGCATCTTCTGTACCCGTTTATATCTTAAATTCAGGCTCAAAACACCCGAAAATTCGGTATTTTTTGGTCCTAGAAGCGATCTGTACATGCCTACTCCTAGTTAGAATGTTTTCAAGATACAGACCGAAAACATGCTTAAAATCGATATTTTAGGTGCCTAAAAGTCGATATGTGCATGCATCTTCAGTACCTGTTTATATCTCAAATTCATACTCCAAACACCCGAAAATTTGATATTTTGGGGTCCCAGAAGCGATCTGTACTTGCATACTTCGTGTTAGAGTATTTTCAAAATACAGGCCCAAAACATGCTGAAAATCGATATTTTAGGTGACCAAAGTCAATATGTGTATGCATCTTCTGCACCCGTTTATATCCCAAATTCAACCTTAAAATACCCGAAAATTCGATATTTTGGGGTCCCAGAAGCGATCTGTACATGCCTACTCCGTGTTAGAGTATTTTCAAAATACAGGCCCAGAACATGCTAAAAATCGATATTTTAGGTGCCCAAAGTCAATTTGTGCATGCATTTTCTGCACCCTTTTATATCTCAAATTCAGACTCAAAACACCCGAAAATTCGATATTTTGGGGTCCCAGAAGCGATCTGTACATGCCTTCTCCGTGTTAGAATATTTTCAAAATACAGGCCCAAAACATGCTGAAAATCGATATTTTCTGTTCACGTTTATATCACAAATTCCGCCTCAAAACACCCGAAAATTCGATATTTTGGGGTCCCAAAATCGTTCTGTACATGCCTATTCAGTGCTAGAATATTTTAGAAATATACGCCCAAAACATGCTGAAAATTGATATTTTAGGTGCCCAAAGTCGATATATCAAATTCAGGCCCAAAACACCCGAAAATTAGATATTTTGAGGTCCCAGAAGCGATCTGTAAGTGCCTACTCCGTGTTAGAGTATTTTCAAAATACAGGCCCAGAACGTGCTAAAAATCGATATTTTAGGTGCCCAAGGTCAATATGTGAATTTATCTTCAGTACCCGTTTATATCTCAAATTCAGGCTCCAAACACCCGAAAATTTGATATTTTGGGGTTCCAGAAGCGATATGTACATGCCTACTCAGTTCTAGAATGTTTTCAAAATATAGTCTCAAAACATGCTAAAAATCGATATTTTAAGTGTCCAAAGTCGATATGTGCATGCATCTTCTGTACCCGTCTATATCTCAAATTCAGGCTCCAAACACCCGAAAACTTGATATTTTGGGATCCCAGAAGCGATCTGTACATGCCTACTCCGTGTTAGAGTATTTTTTAAAAATACAGGCCCAAAACATGCTGAAAATCGATATTTTAGGTGACCAAAGTCAATATGTGTATGTATCTTCTGCACCCGTTTATATCCCAAATTCAACCTCAAAACACCCGAAAATTCGATATTTTTGGGTCCCAGAAGCAATCTGTACATGCCTACTCAGTGGTAGAATGTTTTCAAAATATAGGCTCAAAACATGCTAAAAATCGATATTTTAAGTGATTAAAGTCGATATGTGCATGCATCTTCTGTACCCGTTTATATCTCAAATTCAGGCTCAAAACTCCCGAAAATTCGATATTTTGGGGTCCCAGAAGCGATCTGTACATGCCTACTCGGATACAGGCCCAAAACATGCTGAATATCGATATTCTAGGTGCCCAAAGTCAATAGGTGTATGCATCTTCTGCACTCGTTTATATCTCAAATTCAGGCACAAAACACCCGAAAATTCGATATTTTTGGGTCCCAGAAGCAATCTGTACATGTCTACTGAGTGCTAGAATTTTTTCAAAATATAGGCTCAAAACATGCTAAAAATCGATATTTAAAGTGTCCAAAATCGATATGTGCATGCATCTTCTGTACCCGTTTATATCTTAAATTCAGGCTCAAAACACCCGAAAATTCGGTATTTTTTGGTCCTAGAAGCGATCTGTACATGCCTACTCCTAGTTAGAATGTTTTCAAGATACAGACCGAAAACATGCTTAAAATCGATATTTTAGGTGCCTAAAAGTCGATATGTGCATGCATCTTCAGTACCTGTTTATATCTCAAATTCATACTCCAAACACCTGAAAATTTGATATTTTGGGGTCCCAGAAGCGATCTGTACTTGCCTACTTCGTGTTAGAGTATTTTCAAAATACAGGCCCAAAACATGCTGAAAATCGATATTTTAGGTGACCAAAGTCAATATGTGTATGCATCTTCTGCACCCGTTTATATCCCAAATTCAACTTTAAAATACCCGAAAATTCGATATTTTGGGGTCCCAGAAGCGATCTTTACATGCCTACTCCGTGTTAGAGTATTTTCAAAATACAGGCCCAGAACATGCTAAAAATCGATATTTTAGGTTCCCAAAGTCAATTTGTGCATGCATTTTCTGCACCCTTTTATATATCAAATTCAGGCTCAAAACACCCGAAAATTCGATATTTTGGGGTCCCAGAAGCGATCTGTACATGCCTACTGAGTGCTAGAATGTTTTCAAAATATAGGCTCAAAACATGCTAAAAAACGATATTTTAAGTGTCAAAAGTCGATATGTGCATGAATCTTCTGTACCTCTTTATATTTTAAATTCAGGCTCAAAACACCCGAAAATTCGATATTTTGGGGTCCCAGAAGTGATCTGTACATGCCTACTTAATGCTAGAATATTTTCAAAATATAGGCCCAAAACATGCTAAAAATCGATATTTTAGGTGACCAAAGTCGATATCTCAAATTCAGGCCCAAAATACCCGCAAATTCGATATTTTGGGGTCCCAGAAGCGAACTGTACATGCCTACTCCGTGTTAGAGTATTTTCAAAATACAGGCCCAAAACATACTGAAAATCGATCTTTTAGGTGCCAAAAAGTCGATATGTGCATGCATCTTCTGTACCCATTTATATCTCAAATTCAGGCTCCAAACACCCGAAAATTCGATATTTTTTGGTCCCAGAAGCGATCTGTACATGCCTTCTCCGTGTTAGAATATTTTCAAAATACAGGCCCAAAACATGCTGAAAATCGATATTTTCTGTTCACGTTTATATCACAAATTCCGCCTCAAAACACCCGAAAATTCGATATTTTGGGGTCCCAGAATCGTTCTGTACATGCCTATTCAGTGCTAGAATATTTTAAAAATATAGGCCCAAAACATGCTGAAAATTGATATTTTAGGTGCCCAAAGTCGATATATCAAATTCAGGCCCAAAACACCCGAAAATTAGATATTTTGAGGTCCCAGAAGCGATCTGTAAGTGCCTACTCCGTGTTAGAGTATTTTCAAAATACAGGCCCAGAACGTGCTAAAAATCGATATTTTAGGTGCCCAAGGTCAATATGTGATATTATCTTCAGTACCCGTTTATATCTCAAATTCAGGCTCCAAACACCCGAAAATTCGATATTTTGGGGTCCCAGAAGCGATATGTACATGCCTTCTCAGTGCTAGACTGTTTTCAAAATATAGGCTCAAAACATGCTAAAAATCGATATTTTAAGTGTCCAAAGTCGATATGTGCATGCATCTTCTGTACCCGTCTATATCTCAAATTCAGGCTCCAAACACCCGAAAACTTGATATTTTGGGGTCCCAGAAGCGATCTGTACATGCCTACTCCGTGTTAGAGTATTTTTTAAAAATACAGGCCCAAAACATGCTGAAAATCGATATTATAGGTGACCAAAGTCAATATGTGTATGTATCTTCTGCACCCGTTTATATCCCAAATTCAACCTCAAAACACCCGAAAATTCGATATTTTTGGGTCCCAGAAGCAATCTGTACATGCATACTCAGTGGTAGAATGTTTTCAAAATATAGGCTCAAAAAACATGCTAAAAATCGATATTTTAAGTGATTAAAGTCGATATGTGCATGCATCTTCTGTACCCGTTTATATCTCAAATTCAGGCTCAAAACACACGAAAATTCGGTATTTTTTGGTCCTAGAAGCGATCTGTACATGCCTACTCCTAGTTAGAATGTTTTCAAGATACAGACCCAAAACATGCTCAAAATTGATATTTTAGGTACCCAAACGTCGATATGTGCATGCATCTTCAGTACCTGTTTATATCTCAAATTCAGGCTCAAAACACCCGAAAATTCGATATTTTTGGGTCCCAGACGCGATCTGCAAATGCCTACTCAGTGCTAGAATATTTTCAAGATATAGGCCCAAAACATGCTGAAATTCGATATTTTAGGTGCCCAAAGTCGATATCTCAAATTCAGGCCCAAAACACCCGCAAATTCGATATTTTGTTGTCCCAGAAGCGATTTGTACATGCCTACTCCGTGTTAGAGAATTTTTAATATACAGGCCCAAAACATACTGAAAATCGATCTTTTAGGTGCCCAAAAGTCGATATGTGCATGCATCTTCTGTACCCGTTTATATCTCAAATTCAGGCTCCAAACACCCGAAAATTCGATATTTTGGGGTCCCAGAAGCGATCTGTACATGCCTACTCGGATACAGGCCCAAAACATGCTGAATATCGATATTCTAGGTGCCCAAAGTCAATAGGTGTATGCATCTTATGCACTCGTTTATATCTCAAATTCAACATAAAAACACCCGAAATTCGATATTTTGGGGTCCCAGAAGCGATCTGTACATGCCTACTCAGTGCTAGAATTTTTTCAAAATATAGGCTCAAAACATGCTAAAAATCGATATTTTAAGTGTCCAAAGTCGATATGTGCATGCATCTTCTGTACCCGTTAATATCTCAAATTCAGGATCAAAACTCCCGAAAATTCGATATTTTGGGGTCCCAGAAGAGATCTGTACATGCCTACTTAGTTCTAGAATATTTTCAAAATATAGGCCCAACACATGCTAAAAATCGATATTTTAGGTGCCCAAAGTCGATATCTCAAATTCAGTCCCAAAACACCCGCAAATTCGATATTTTGGGGTCCCAGAAGCAAACTGTACATGCCTACTCCGCGTTAGAGTATTTTCAAATAACAGGCCCAAAACATGCTGAAAATCGATATTATAGGGGCCCAAAGTCAATATGTGTATGCATCTTCTGCACTCGTTTATATCTCAAATTCAACCTCAAAACACCTGAAATTCGATATTTTTGGATCCCAGAAGCGATCTGTACATGCCTACTCAGGGCTAGAATGTTTTCAAAATATAGGCTCAAAACATGCTAGAAATCGATATTTTAAGTTACCAAAGTCAATATGTGTATGCATCTTCTGCACCCGTTTATATCCCAAATTCAACCTCAAAACACTCGAAAATTCAATATTTTTGGGTCCCAGAAGCGATCTGTACATGCCTACTCCTAGTTAGAATGTTTTCAAGATACAGACCGAAAACATGCTCAAAATCGATATTTTAGGTGCCCAAAGTCAATATGTGCATGCATTTTCTGTACCCGTTTATATCTCAAATTCAGGCTCAAAACACCCGAAAATTCGATATTTTGGGGTCCCAGAAGCAATCTGTACATGCCTACTCAGTGCTAGAATATTTTCAAAATATATGCCCAAAACATGCTACAAATCGATATTTTAGGTGCCCAAAGTCGATATCTCACATTCAGGCCCAAAACACCAGCAAATTCGATATTTTGGGGTCCCAGAAGCGAACTGTACATACCTACTCCGTGTTAGAGAATTTTCAAAATACATGCCCAAAACATACTGAAAATCGATCATTTAGGTGCCCAAAAGTCGATATGTGCATGCATCTTCTGTACCCGTTTATATCTCAAATTCAACCTCAAAACACCCGAAAATTCGATATTTTGGGGTCCCAGAAGCGATCTGTACATGCCTACTCAGATACAGGCCCAAAACATGCTGAAAATTGATATTTTAGTTGCCCAAAGTCAATACGTGTATGCATCTTCTGCACTCGTTTATATCTCAAATTCAACCTTAAAACACCTGAAATTCGGTATTTTTTGGTCCTAGAAACGATCTGTACATGCCTACTCCTAGTTACAATGTTTTCAAGATACAGACCCAAAACATGCTCAAAATCGATATTTTAGGTGCCCAAAAGTCGATATGTGCATGCATCTTCAGTACCTGTTTATATCTCAAATTCTGGCTCAAAACCCTTAAAAAATTCGATATTTTTGGGTCCCAGAAGCGATCTGTTCTTGCCTACTCCGTGTTAGAGTATTTTCAAAATACAAGCCCAAAACACGCTGAAAATCGATATATAAGGTGCCCAAAGTCGATATCACAAATTCAAGCCCAAAACACCCGAAGATTCGATATTTTGGGGTCCCAGAAGCGATCTGTACATGCCTACTCCGTGTTAGAGTATTTTCAAAATACAGACCCAAAACATACAGAAAATCGATATATAAGGTGCCCAAAAGTCGATATGTGCATGCATCTGCTGTACCCGTCTATATCTCAAATTCAGGCTCCAAACACCCGAAAATTCGATATTTTGGGGTCCCAGAAGCGATCTGTACATGCCTAGTCCGTGTTAGAGTATTTTCAAAATACAGGCCCAGAACATGCTGAAAATCGATATTTTAGGTGCCCAAAGTCAATATGTGCATCCATTTTCTGTACCCGTTTATATCTCAAATTCAGGCTCAAAACGCCCGAAAATTCAATATTTTGGGGTCACATAAGCGATCTGTACATGCTATACTCAGTGCTAGAATATTTTCAAAATATAGGCTCAAAACATGCTAAAAATCGATATTTTAAGTGTCCATAGTCGATATGTGCATGCATCTTCTGTACCCGTTTATATCTCAAATTCAGGCTCAAAACGCCAGAAAATTAAATATTTTGGGGTCCCAGAAACGATCTGTATATGCTATACTCAGTGCTAGAATATTTTCAAAATATAGGCTAAAAACATGCTAAAAATCGATATTTTAAGTGTCCATAGTCGATATGTGCATTCATCTTCTGTACCCGTTTATATTTCAAATTCAGTCTCAAAACAACCGAAAATTCGATATTTTTGGGTCCCAGAAGCGATCTGTACATCAGGGATAGAATGTTTTCAAAATATAGGCTCAAACCATGCTAAAAATCGATATTTTAAGTGACCAAAGTCAATATGTGTATGAATCTTCTGCACCCGTTTATATCCCAAATTCAGGCTCAAAACACCCGAAAATTCGGTATTTTTTGGCCCTAGAAGCGATCTGTACATGCCTACTCCTAGTTAGAATGTTTTCAAGATACAGACCCAAAAAAGGCTCAAAATCGATATTTTAGGTGCCCAAAAGTCGATATGTGCATGCATCTTTAGTACTTGTTTATATATCAAATTCAGGCTCAAAACACCCGAAAATTCTATATTATTGAGTCCCAGAAGCAATCTGTACTTGCCTACTCCGTGTTAGAGTATTTTCAAAATACAGGCCCAAAACATGTTGAAAATCGCTATTTTAGGTGACCAAAGTCAATATGTGTATGCATCTTCTGCACCCGTTTATATCCCAAATTGAACCTCAGAACACACGAAAATTCGATATTTTTGGGTCCCAGAAGCGATCTGTACATGCTTACTCAGGGCTAGAATGTTTTTATAATATAGGCTCAAAACATGCTAAAAATCGATATTTTAAGTGACCAAAGTCAATATCTGTATGCATCTTCTGCACCCATTTATATCCCAAATTGAACCTCAAAACACCCGAAAATTCGATATTTTTGGGTCCCATAAGCGATCTGTCCATGCCTACTTAGTGCTAGAATATTTTCAAAATATAGGCCTAAAACATGCTAAAAATCGATATTTTAGGTGCCCAAAGTCGATATATCAAATTCAGGCCCAAAACACCCGAAAATTCGATATTTTGGGGTCCCAGAAGCGATTTGTACCTGCCTACTCTGTGTTAGAGTATTTTCAATATACAGGCCCAAAACATGCTGAAAATCGATCTTTTAGGTGCCCAAAAGTCAATATGTGTATGCATCTTCTGCACCCGTTTATATCCCAAATTAATCCTCAAAACACCCGAAAATTCGATATTTTTGGGTCACAGAAGCGATCTGTACATGCCTACTCAGGGCTAGAATATTTTCAAAATATACTCTCAAAACATGCTAAAAATCGATATTTTAAGTGACCAAAGTCAATATGTGTATGCATCCTCCGTACCCGTTTATATATCAAATTCAGGCTCAAAACACCCGAAAATTCGATATTTTTGGGTCCCAGAAGCGATCTGTACATGCCTACTCAGTGTTAGTGTTTTTTCAAAATACAGGCACAGAACATGCTGAAAATCGATATTTTAGGTGCCCAAAGTCAATATGTGCATGCATTTTCTGTACCCGTTTATATCTCAAATTCAGGCTCAAAACACCCGAAAATTCGATATTTTGGGGTCCCAGAAGCAATCTGTACATGCCTACTCAGTGCTAGAATATTTTCAAAATATATGCCCAAAACATGCTACAAATCGATATTTTAGGTGCCCAAAGTCGAAATCTCACATTCAGGCTCAAAACACCCGCAAATTCGATATTTTGGGGTCCCAGAAGCGAACTGTACATACCTACTCCGTGTTAGAGAATTTTCAAAATACATGCCTAAAACATACTGAAAATCGATAATTTAGGTGCCCAAAAGTCGATATGTGCATGCATCTTCTGTACCCGTTTATATCTCAAATTCAGGCTCCAGACACCCGAAAATTCGATATTTTGGGGTCCCAGAAGCGATCTGTACATGCCTACTCAGATACAGGCCCAAAACATGCTGAAAATCGATATTTTAGTTGCCCAAAGTCAATACGTGTATGCATCTTCTGCACTCGTTTATATCTCAAATTCAACCTTAAAACACCTGAAATTCGATATTTTGGGGTCCCAGAAGCGATCTGTACCTGCCTACTCAATGCTAGAATTTTATCAAAATATAGGCTCAAAACATGCTAAAAATCGATATTTTAAGTGTCCAAAGTCGATATGTGTATGCATCCTCCGTACCCGTTTATATATCAAATTCATGCTCAAAACACCCGAAAATTCAGTATTTTTTGGTCCTAAAAACGATCTGTACATGCCTACTCCTAGTTACAATGTTTTCAAGATACAGACCCAAAACATGCTCAAAATCGATATTTTAGGTGCCCAAAAGTCGATATGCGCATGCATCTTCAGTACCTGTTTATATCTCAAATTCAGGCTCAAAACCCCCGAAAATTCGATATTTTGGGGTCCCAGAAGCGATCAGTACATGCCTACTCCGTGTTAGAATTTTTTCAAAATACAGGCCCAAAACATGCTGAAAATCGATATTTTAGGTGCCCAAAGTCAATATGTGCATGCATTTTCTGTACCCGTTTATATCTCAAATTCAGGCTCAAAACACCCGAAAATTCGATATTTTCGGGTCCCAGAAGCGATCTGTACAGGCCTAAAAAGTGCTAGAATATTTTCAAAATATAGTCCCAAAACATGCTGAAAATCGATATTTTAGATGCCCAAAGTCGATATATCAAATTCAGGCCCAAAACACCCGAAAATTCGATATTTTGGGGTCCCAGAAGCGATCTGTACATGCCTACTCCGTGTTAAAGTATTTTCAAAATACAGGCCCAAAACATACAGAAAATCGATATTTTTGGTGCCCAAAAGTCGATATGTGCATGCATCTTCTGTACCCGTCTATATCTCAAATTCAGGCTCCAAACACCCGGAAATTCGATATTTTGGGGTCCCAGAAGCGATCTGTACATGCCTACTCCGTGGTAGAGTATTTTCAAAATACAGGCCCAGAACATGCTGAAAATCGATATTTTAGGTGCCCAAAGTCAATATGTGCATGCATTTTCTGTACCCGTTTATATCTCAAATTCAGGCTCAAAATGCCCGAAAATTCAATATTTTGGGGTCCCAGAAACGATCTGTACATGCTATACTCAGTGCTAGAATATTTTCAAAATATAGGCTCAAAACATGCTAAAAATCGATATTTTAAGTGTCCATAGTCGATATGTGCATGCATCTTCTGTACCCGTTTATATTTCAAATTCAGGCTCAAAACAACCGAAAATTCGATATTTTTGGGTCCCAGAAGCAATCTGTACATCAGGGATAGAATGTTTTCAAAATATAGGCTCAAAACATGCTAAAAATCGATATTTTAAGTGACCAAAGTCAATATGTGAATGCATCTTCTGCACCCGTTTATATCCCAAATTCAAGCTCAAAACACCCGAAAATTCGGAATTTTTTGGTCCTAGAAGCGATCTGTACATGCCTACTCCTAGTTAGAATATTTTCAAAATATAGGCCCAAAACATGCTGAAAATCGATATTTTAGATGCCCAAAGTCGATATATCAAATTCAGGCCCAAAACACCCGAAAATTCGATATTTTGGGGTCCCATAAGCTATTTGTACCTGCCTACTCTGTGTTAGAGTATTTTCAATATACAGGCCCAAAACATGCTTAAAATCGATATTTTAAGTGTCCATAGTCGATATGTGCATTCATCTTCTGTACCCGTTTATATCTCAAATTCAGGCTCAAAACGCCCGAAAATTCAATATTTTGGGGTCCCAGAAACGATCTGTATATGCTATACTCAGTGCTAGAATATTTTCAAAATATAGGCTCAAAACATGCTAAAAATCTATATTTTAAGTGTACATAGTCGATATGAGCATGCATCTTCTGTACCCGTTTATATTTCAAATTCGGGCTTAAAACAACCGAAAATTCGATATTTTTGGGTCCCATAAGCGATCTGTACATGCCTACTTAGTGCTAGAATATTTTCAAAATATAGGCCCAAAACATGCTAAAAATCGATATTTTAGGTGCCCAAAGTCGATATATCAAATTCAGGCCCAAAAACACCCGAAAATTCGATATTTTGGGGTCCCAGAAGCGATTTGTACCTGCCTACTCTGTGTTAGAGTATTTTCAACATACAGCGCCCAAAACATGCTGAAAATCGATCTTTTAGGTGCCCGTTTATATCCCAAATTAAACCTCAAAACACCCGAAAATTCGATATTTTTGGGTCCTAGAAGCGATCTGTACATGCCTACTCAGGGCTAGAATATTTTCAAAATATAGTCTTAAAACATGCTAAAAATCGATATTTTAAGTGACCAAAGTCAATATGTATATGCATCTTTTGTACCCGTTTATATCACAAATTCAGGCTCAAAACACCCGAAAATTCGATATTTTTTGGTCCTAGAAGCGATCTGTACATGCCTACTCCTAGTTAGATTGTTTTCAAGATACAGACCCAAAACATGCTCAAAATCGATATTATAGGTGCCCAAAAGTCGATATGTGCATGCATCTTTAATATCTGTTTATATATCCAATTTAGGCTCAAAACACCCGAAAATTCGATATTATTGGGTCCCAGAAGCGATATGTACTTGCCTACTCCGTGTTAGAGTATTTTCAAAATACAGACCCAAAACATGCTGAAAATCGATATTTTAGGTGACCAAAGTCAATATGTGTATGCATCTTCTGCACCCGTTTATATCCCAAAATCAACCTCAAAACACCCGAAAATTTGATATTTTGGGGTCCCAGAAGCGATCTGTACATGCCTACTCCGTGTTAAAGTATTTTCAAAATACAGGCCCAAAACATACAGAAAATCGATATTTTAGGTCGCCAAAAGTCGATATGTGCATGCATCTTCTGTACCCGTCTATATCTCAAATTCAGGCTCCACACACCCGGAAATTCGATATTTTGGGTACCAGAAGCGATCTGTACATGCCTACTCCGTGTTAGAGTATTTTCAAAATACAGGCCCAGAACATGCTGAAAATCGATATTTTAGGTGCCCTAAGTCAATATGTGCATGCATTTTCTGTACCCGTTTATATCTCAAATTCAGGCTCAAAACGCCCGAAAATTCAATATTTTGGGTTCCCAGAAGCGATCTTTACATGCCTACTGATTGCTAGAATATTTTCAAAAGATAGGCCCAAAACATGCTGAAAATCGATATTTTAGATGCCCAAAGTCGATATATCAAATTCAGGCCCAAAACACCCGAAAATTCGATATTTTGGGGTCCCAGAAGCGATTTGTACCTGCCTACTCTGTGTTAGAGTATTTTCAATATACAGGCCCAAAACATGCTAAAAATCGATATTTTAAGTGTCCATAGTCGATATGTGCATGCATCTTCTGTACCCGTTTATATCACAAATTCAGGCTCAAAACACCCGAAAATTCGATATTTTTTGGTCCTAGAAGCGATCTGTACATGCCTACTCCTAGTTAGAATGTTTTCAAGATACAGACCAAAAACATGCTCAAAATCGATATTTTAGGTGCCCAAAAGTCGATATGTGCATGTATCTTTAATACCTGTTTATATATCAAATTCAGGCTCAAAACACCCGAAAATTCGATATTTTTGGGTCCCATAAGCGATCTGTACATGCCTACTTAGTGCTAGAATATTTTCAAAATATAGGCCCATAACATGCTAAAAATCGATATTTTAGGTGCCCAAAGTCGATATCTCAAATTCAGGCCCAAAACACCCGAAAATTCGATATTTTGGGGTCCCAGAAGCGATTTGTACCTGCCTACTCTGTGTTAGAGTATTTTCAACATACAGCGCCCAAAACATGCTGAAAATCGATCTTTTAGGTGCCCGTTTATATCCCAAATTAAACCTCAAAACACCCGAAAATTCGATATTTTTGGGTCCTAGAAGCGATCTGTACATGCCTACTCCTAGTTAGAATGTTTTCAAGATACAGACCCAAAACATGCTCAAAATCGATATTATAGGTGCCCAAAAGTCGATATGTGCATGCATCTTTAATATCTGTTTATATATCAAATTCAGGCTCAAAACACCCGAAAATTCGATATTATTGGGTCCCAGAAGCGATCTGTACTTGCCTACTCCGTGTTAGAGTATTTTCAAAATACAGACCCAAAACATGCTGAAAATCGATATTTTAGGTGACCAAAGTCAATATGTGTATGCATCTTCTGCACCCGTTTATATCCCAAATTCAACCTCAAAATACCCGAAAATTCGATATTTTTGGGTCCCATAAGCGATCTGTACATGCCTACTTAGTGCTAGAATATTTTCAAAATATAGGCCCAAAACATGCTAAAAATCGATATTTTAGGTGCCCAAAGTCGATATCTCAAATTCAGGCCCAAAACACCCGAAAATTCGATATTTTGGGGTCCCAGAAGCGATCTGTACATGCCTACTCCGTGTTAAAGTATTTTCAAAATACAGGCCGAAAAAATACAGAAAATCGATATTTTAGGTGCCCAAAAGTCGATATGTGCATGCATCTTCTGTACCCGTCTATATCTCAAATTCAGGCTCCAAACACCCGGAAATTCGATATTTTGGGTACCAGAAGCGATCTGTACATGCCTACTCCGTGTTAGAGTATTTTCAAAATACAGGCCCAGAACATGCTGAAAATCGATATTTTAGGTGCCCAAAGTCAATATGTGCATGCATTTTCTGTACCCGTTTATATCTCAAATTCAGGCTAAAAACACCCGAAAATTCGATATTTTTGGGTCCCATAAGCGATCTGTACATGCCTACTTAGTGCTAGAATATTTTCAAAATATAGGCCCAAAACATGCTAAAAATCGATATTTTAGGTGCCCAAAGTCGATATATCAAATTCAGGCCCAAAAACACCCGAAAATTCGATATTTTTGGGTCCCAGAAGCGATTTGTACCTGCTTACTCTGTGTTAGAGTATTTTCAATATACAGGCCCAAAACATGCTGAAAATCGATCTTTTAGGTGCCCAAAAGTCGATATGTGGATGCATCTTCTGTACCCGTTTATATCCCAAATTAAACCTCAAAACACCCGAAAATTCGATATTTTTGGGTCCTAGAAGCGATCTGTACATGCCTACTCAGGGCTAGAATATTTTCAAAATATAGGCTTAAAACATGCTAAAAATCGATATTTTAAGTGACCAAAGTCAATATGTGTAGGCATCTTCTGTACCCGTTTATATCACAAATTCAGGCTCAAAACACCCGAAAATTCGATATTTTTTGGTCCTAGAAGCGATCTGTACATGCCTACTCCTAGTTAGAATGTTTTCAAGATACAGACCCAAAACATGCTCAAAATCGATATTTTAGGTGCCCAAAAGTCGATATGTGCATGTATCTTTAATACCTGTTTATATATCAAATTCAGGCTCAAAACACCCGAAAATTCGATATTTTTGGGTCCCATAAGCGATCTGTACATGCCTACTTAGTGCTAGAATATTTTCAAAATATAGGCCCATAACATGCTAAAAATCGATATTTTAGGTGCCCAAAGTCGATATCTCAAATTCAGGCCCAAAACACCCGAAAACTCGATATTTTGGGGTCCCAGAAGCGATCTGTACATGCCTACTCCGTGTTAAAGTATTTTCAAAATACCGGTCCAAAACATACAGAAAATCGATATTTTTGGTGCCCAAAAGTCGATATGTGCATGCATCTTCTGTACCCGTCTGTATCTCAAATTCAGGCTCCAAACACAAGGAAATTCGATATTTTCGGTACCAGAAGCGATCTGTACATGCCTAATCCGTGTTAGAGTATTTTCAAAATACAGGCCCAGAACATGCTGAAAATCGATATTTTAGGTGCCCAAAGTCAATATGTGCATGCATTTTCTGTACCCGTTTATATCTCAAATTCAGGCTCAAAACGCCCGAAAATTCAATATTTTGGAGTCCCAGAAGCGATCTGTACATGCTATACTCAGTGCTAGAATATTTTTAAAATATAGGCTCAAAACATGCTAAAAATCGATATTTTAAGTGTCAATAGTCGATATGTGCATGCATCTTCTGTACCCGTTTATATTTCAAATTCAGGCTCAAAACAACCGAAAGATCGATATTTTTGGGTCCCAAAGGCGATCTGTACATCAGGGATAGAATGTTTTCAAAATATAGGCTCAAAACATGCTAAAAATCGATATTTTAAGTGACCAATGTCAATATGTAAATGCATCTTCTGCACCCGTTTATATCCCAAATTCAAGCTCATAACACCCGAAAATTCGGTATTTTTTGGTCCTAGAAGCGATCTGTACATGCCTACTCCTAGTTAGAATGTTTTCAAGATACAGACCCAAAACATGCTCAAAATCGATATTTTAGGTGCCCAAAAGTCGATATGTGCATGCATCTTTAGTACCTGTTTATATATCAAAATCAGGCTCAAAACACCCGAAAATTCGATATTATTGGGTCCCAGAAGCAATCTGTACTTGCTTACTCCTTGTTAGAGTATTTTCAAAATACAGGCCCAAAACATGTTGAAAATCGCTATTTTAGTTGACCAAAGTCAATATGTGTATGCATCTTCTGCACCCGTTTATATCCCAAATTCAACCTCAAAACACCCGAAAATTCGATATTTTTTGGTCCTAGAAGCGATCTGTACATGCCTACTCCTAGTTAGAATGTTTTCAAGATACAGACCCAAAACATGCTCAAAATCGATATTTTGTGTGCCCAAAAGTCGATATGTGCATGCATCTTTAATACCTGTTTATATATCAAATTCAGGCTCAAAACACCCGAAAATTCGATATTATTGGGTCCCAGAAGCGATCTGTACTTGCCTACTCCGTGTTAGAGTATTTTCAAAATACAGGCCCAAAACATGCTGAAATCGATATTTTAGGTGACCAAAGTCAATATGTGTATGCATCTTCTGCACCCGTTTATATCCCAAATTCAACCTCAAAACACCCGAAAATTCGATATTTTTGGGTCCCAAAAGCGATCTGTACATGCCTACTTAGTGCTAGAATATTTTCAAAATATGGGCCCAAAACATGCTAAAAATCGATATTTTAGGTGCCCAAAGTCGATATCTCAAATTCAGGCCCAAAACACACGAAAATTCGATATTTTGGGGTCCCAAAAGCGATCTGTACATGCCTACTCCGTGTTAAAGTATTTTCAAAATACAGGCCCAAAACATACAGAAAATTGAAATTTTTGGTGCCCAAAAGTCGATATGTGCATGCATCTTCTGTACCCGTCTATATCTCAAATTCAGGCTCCAAACACCCGGAAATTCGATATTTTGGGGTCCCAGAAGCGATCTGTACATGCCTACTGAGTGCTAGAATATTTTCAAAATATAGGCCCAAAACATGCTGAAAATCGATATTTTAGATGCCCAAAGTCGATATATCAAATTCAGGCCCAAAACACCCGAAAATTCGATATTTTGGGGTCCCAGAAGCGATTTGTACCTGCCTACTCTGTGTTAGAGTATTTTCAATATACAGGCCCAAAACATGCTAAAAATCGATATTTTAAGTGACCATAGTCGATATGTGCATGCATCTTCTGTACCCGTTTATATCTCAAATTCAGGCTTAAAACGCCCGAAAATTCAATATTTTGGGGTCCCAGAAACGATCTGTATATGCTATACTCAGTGCTAGAATATTTTCAAAATATAGGCTCAAAACATGCTAAAAATCGATATTTTAAGTGTCCATAGTCGATATGAGCATGCATCTTCTGTACCCGTTTATATTTCAAATTCAGGCTCAAAACAACCGAAAATTCGATATTTTTGGGTCCCAGAAGTGATCTGTATATCAGGGATAGAATGTTTTCAAAATATAGGCTCAAAACATGCTAAAAATCGATATTTTAAGTGACCAAAGTCAATATGTGAATGCATCTTCTGCACCCGTTTATATCCCAAATTCAGGCTCAAAACACCCGAAAATTCGGTATTTTTTGGACCTAGAAGCGATCTGTACATGCCTACTCCTAGTTAGAATGTTTTCAAGATACAGACCCAAAACATGCTCAAAATCGATATTTTAGGTGCCCAAAAGTCGATATTTGCATGCATCTTTAGTACCTGTTTATATATCAAATTCAGGCTCAAAACACCCGAAAATTCGATATTATTGGGTCCCAGAAGCAATCTGTACTTGCCTACTCCGTGTTAGAGTATTTTCAAAATACAGGCCCAAAACATGCTGAAATCGATATTTTAGGTGACCAAAGTCAATATGTGTATGCATCTTCTGCACCCGTTTATATCCCAAATTCAACCTCAAAACACCCGAAAATTCGATATTTTTGGGTCCCAAAAGCGATCTGTACATGCCTACTTAGTGCTAGAATATTTTCAAAATATGGGCCCAAAACATGCTAAAAATCGATATTTTAGGTGCCCAAAGTCGATATCTCAAATTCAGGCCCAAAACACACGAAAATTCGATATTTTGGGGTCCCAAAAGCGATCTGTACATGCCTACTCCGTGTTAAAGTATTTTCAAAATACAGGCCCAAAACATACAGAAAATCGAAATTTTTGGTGCCCAAAAGTCGATATGTGCATGCATCTTCTGTACCCGTCTATATCTCAAATTCAGGCTCCAAACACCCGGAAATTCGATATTTTGGGGTCCCAGAAGCGATCTGTACATGCCTACTCCGTGGGAGAGTATTTTCAAAATACAGGCCCAGAACATGCTGAAAATCGATATTTTAGGTGCCCAAAGTCAATATGTGCATGCATTTTCTGTACCCGTTTATATCTCAAATTCAAGCTCAAAACACCCGAAAATTCGATATTTTTGGGTCCCAGAAGCGATCTGTACATGCCTACTGAGTGCTAGAATATTTTCAAAATATAGGCCCAAAACATGCTGAAAATCGATATTTTAGATGCCCAAAGTCGATATATCAAATTCAGGCCCAAAACACCCGAAAATTCGATATTTTGGGGTCCCAGAAGCGATTTGTACCTGCCTACTCTGTGTTAGAGTATTTTCAATATACAGGCCCAAAACATGCTAAAAATCGATATTTTAAGTGACCATAGTCGATATGTGCATGCATCTTCTGTACCCGTTTATATCTCAAATTCAGGCTTAAAACGTCCGAAAATTCAATATTTTGGGGTCCCAGAAACGATCTGTATATGCTATACTCAGTGCTAGAATATTTTCAAAATATAGGCTCAAAACATGCTAAAAATCGATATTTTAAGTGTCCATAGTCGATATGAGCATGCATCTTCTGTACCCGTTTATATTTCAAATTCAGGCTCAAAACAACCGAAAATTCGATATTTTTGGGTCCCAGAAGTGATCTGTACATCAGGGATAGAATGTTTTCAAAATATAGGCTCAAAACATGCTAAAAATCGATATTTTAAGTGACCAAAGTCAATATGTGAATGCATCTTCTGCACCCGTTTATATCCCAAATTCAGGCTCAAAACACCCGAAAATTCGGTATTTTTTGGTCCTAGAAGCGATCTGTACATGCCTACTCCTAGTTAGAATGTTTTCAAGATACAGACCCAAAACATGCTCAAAATCGATATTTTAGGTGCCCAAAAGTCGATATTTGCATGCATCTTTAGTACCTGTTTATATATCAAATTCAGGCTCAAAACACCCGAAAATTCGATATTATTGGGTCCCAGAAGCGATCTGTACTTGCCTACTCCGTGTTAGAGTATTTTCAAAATACAGGCCCAAAACATGCTGAAATCGATACTTTAGGTGACCAAAGTCAATATGTGTATGCATCTTCTGCACCCGTTTATATCCCAAATTCAACCTCAAAACACCCGAAAATTCGATATTTTTGGGTCCCAAAAGCGATCTGTACATGCCTACTTAGTGCTAGAATATTTTCAAAATATAGGCCCAAAACATGCTAAAAATCGATATTTTAGGTGCCCAAAGTCGATATCTCAAATTCAGGCCCAAAACACACGAAAATTCGATATTTTGGGGTCCCAAAAGCGATCTGTACATGCCTACTCCGTGTTAAAGTATTTTCAAAATACAGGCCCAAAACATACAGAAAATCGAAATTTTTGGTGCCCAAAAGTCGATATGTGCATGCATCTTCTGTACCCGTCTATATCTCAAATTCAGGCTCCAAACACCTGGAAATTCGATATTTTGGGGTCCCAGAAGCGATCTGTACATGCCTACTCCGTGTTAGAGTATTTTCAAATTACAGGCCCAGAACATGCTAAAAATCGATATTTTATGTGCCCAAAGTCAATATGTGCATGCATTTTCTGTACCCGTTTATATCTCAAATTCAGGCTCAAAACGCCCGAAAATTCGATATTTTGGGGTCCCAGAAGCGATCTGTACATGCCTACTCAGTGCTAGAATGTTTTCAAAATATATGCTCAAAACATGCTAAAAATCGATATTTTAAGTGTCCAAAGTCGATATGTGAATGCATCTTCTGTACCCGTTTATATATCAAATTCAGGCTCAAAACAACCGAAAATTCGATATTTTAGGGTCCCAGAAGCGATTTGTACTTGCCTACTCCGTTTTAGAGTATATTCAAAATACAGGCCCAAAACATGTTGAAAATCGCTATTTTAGGTGACCAAAGTCAATATGTGTATGCATCTTCTGCACCCGTTTATATCCCAAATTGAACCTCAAAACACCCGAAAATTCGATATTTTTCGGTCCCAGAAGCGATCTGTACATGCCTACTCAGGGCTAGAATGTTTTCATAATATAGGCTCAAAACATGCTAAAAATCGATATTTTAAGTGACCAAAGTCAATATCTGTATGCATCTTCTACACCCGTTTATATCACAAATTCATCCTCGAAACACCCGAAAATTCGATATTTTTGGATTCCATAAGCGATCTGTACATGCCTACTCAGTGCTAGAATATTTTCAAAATATAGGCCCAAAACATGCTAAAAATCGATATGTTAGGTGCCCAAAGTCGATATCTCAAATTCAGGCCCAAAACACCCGAAAATTCGATATTTGGATTCCCAGATGCGATCTGTACATGCCTACTCCGTGTGGGAGTATTTTCAATATACAGGCCCAAAACATAAAGAAAATCGATATTTTAGGTGCCCAAAAGTCGATATGTGCATGCATCTTCTGTACCCGTCTATATCTCAAATTCAGGCTCGAAACACCCGAAAATTCGATATTTTGGGGTCCCAGAAGCGATCTGTACATGCCTACTCAGTGTTAGAGTATTTTCAAATTACAGGCCCAGAACATGCTGAAAATCGATATTTTAGGTGCCCAAAGTCAATATGTGTATGCATCTTCTGCACCCGTTTATATCCCAAATTGAACCTCAAAACACCCGAAAATTCGATATTTTTGGGTACCAGAAGCGATCTGTACATGCCTACTCAGTGCTAGAATGTTTTCAAAATATATGCTCAAAACATGCTAAAAATCGATATTTTAAGTGTCCAAAGTCGATATGTGCATGCATCTTCTGTACCCGTTTGTATCTCAAATTCAGGCTCAAAACACCCGAAAGTTCGATATTTTGGGGTCCCAGAAGTGATCTGTACATGCCTATTTAGTGTTAGAATATTTTCAAAATATAGGCCTAAAACATGCTAGAAATCGATATTTTAGGTGCCCAAAGTCGATATCTCAAATTCAGGCCCAAAACACCCGCAAATTCGATATTTTGGGGTCCCAGAAGCGATCTGTGCATGCCTACTCAGGGCTAGAATGTTTTCAAAATATAGGCTCAAAACATGCTAAAAATCGATATTTTAAGTGACCAAAGTCAATATGGTTATGCATCTTCTGCACCCGTTTATATCCCAAATTCAGGCTCAAAACACCCGAAAATTCGGTATTTTTTGGTCCAAGAAGCGATCAGTACATGCCTACTCCGTGATAGTGTATTTTCAAAATACAGGCCCAAAACATGCTGAAAATCGATATTTTAGGTGACCAGAGTCAATATGTGTATGCATCTTCTGCACCCGTTTATATCCCAAATTCAACCTCAAAACACCCGAAAATTCGATATTTTTGGGTCCCAGAAGCGATCTGTACATGCCTACTTAGTGTTAGAATATTTTCAAAATATAGGCCCAAAACATGCTAAAAATCGATATTTTAGGTGCCCAAAGTCGATATCTCAAATTCAGGCCCAAAACACCCGAAAATTCGATATTTTGGGGTCCCAGAAGCGAACTGTACATACCTACTCAGTGTTAGAGTATTTTCAAAATACAGGCCCAAAACATAATGAAAATCGATCCTTTAGGTGCCCAAAAGTTGATATGTGCATGGATCTTCTGTATCCATTTATATCTCAAATTCAGGCTCCAAACACCTGAAAATTCGATATTTTGGGGTCCCAGAAGCGATCTGTACATTCCTACTCAGATACAGGCCCAAAACATGTTGAAAATCGATATTTTAGGTGCCCAAAGTCAATATGTGTATGCATCTTCTGCACTCGTTTATATCTGAAACTCAACCTCAGAAAACCAGAAAATTCGAAATTTTTTGGTCCCAGAAGCGATCTGTACATGCCTACTCAGTGCTAGAATTTTTTCAAAATATATGCTCAAAACATGCTAAAATCGATATTTTAAGTGTCCGAAGTCGATATGTGAATGCATCTTCTGTACCCGTTTATATCACAAATTCAGGCTCAAAACACCCGAAAATTCGGAATTTTTTGGTCCTAGAAGCGATTTGTACATCAGGGATAGAATGTTTCCAAAATATAGGCTAAAAACATGCTAAAAATCGATATTTTAAGTGACCAAAGTCAATATGTGAATGCATCTTCTGCACCCGTTTATATCCCAAATTCACGCTCATAACACCCGAAAATTCGGTATTTTTTGGTCCTAGAAGCGATCTGTACATGCCTACTCCTAGTTAGAATGTTTTCAAGATACAGACCCAAAACATGCTCAAAATCGATATTTTAGGTGCCCAAAAGTCGATATGTGCATGAATCTTTAGTACCTGTTTATATATCAAAATCAGGCTCAAAACACCCGAAAATTCGATATTATTGGGTCCCAGAAGCAATTTGTACTTGCCTATTCCGTGTTAGAGTATTTTCAAAATACAGGCCCAAAACATGTTGAAAATCGCTATTTTAGTTGACCAAAGTCAATATGTGTATGCATCTTCTGCACCCGTTTATATCCCAAATTAAACCTCAAAGCACCCGAAAATTCGATATTTTTGGGTCCCAGAAGCGATCTGTACATGCCTACTCAGGGCTAGAATGTTTTCATAATAGAGGCTCTAAACATGCTAAAAATCGATATTTTAAGTGACCAAAGTCAATATCTGTATGCATCTTCTGCACCCGTTTGTATCCCAAATTGAACCTCAAAACACCCGAAAATTCGATATTTTTGGATTCCATAAGCGATCTGTACATGCCTACTCAGTGCTAGAATATTTTAAAAATATAGGCCCAAAACATGCTAAAAATCGATATGTTAGGTGCCCAAAGTCGATATCTCAAATTCAGGCCCAAAACACCCGAAAATTCGATATTTGGGGTCCCAGATGCGATCTGTACATGCCTACTCCGTGTTAGAGTATTTTCAATATACAGGCCCAAAACATACAGAAAATCGATATTTTAGGTGCCCAAAAGTCGATATGTGCATGCATCTTCTGTACCCGTCTATATCTCAAATTCAGGCTCCAAACACCCGAAAATTCGATATTTTGGGGTCCCAGAAGCGATCTGTACATGCCTACTCCGTGTTAGAGTATTTTCAAATTACAGGCCCAGAACATGCTGAAAATCGATATTTTAGGTGCCCAAAGTCAATATGTGTATGCATCTTCTGAACCCGTTTATATCCCAAATTGAACCTCAAAACACCCGAAAATTCGATATTTTTGGGTACCAGAAGCGATCTGTACATGCCTACTCAGTGCTAGAATGTTTTCAAAATATATGCTCAAAACATGCTAAAAATCGATATTTTAAGTGTCCAAAGTCGATATGTGCATGCATCTTCTGTACCCGTTTGTATCTCAAATTCAGGCTCAAAACACCCGAAAGTTCGATATTTTGGGGTCCCAGAAGTGATCTGTACATGCCTAATTAGTGTTAGAATATTTTCAAAATATAGGCCTAAAACATGCTAGAAATCGATATTTTAGGTGCCCAAAGTCGATATCTCAAATTCAGGCCCAAAACTCCCGCAAATTCGATATTTTGGGGTCCCAGAAGCGATCTGTGCATGCCTACTCAGGGCTAGAATGTTTTCAAAATATAGGCTCAAGACATGCTAAAAATCGATATTTTAAGTGACCAAAGTCAATATGGTTATGCATCTTCTGCACCCGTTTATATCCCAAATTCAGGCTCAAAACACCCGAAAATTCGGTATTTTTTGGTCCAAGAAGCGATCTGTACATGCCTACTCCGTGTTAGAGTATTTTCAAATTACAGGCCCAGAACATGCTGAAAATCGATATTTTAGGTGCCCAAAGTCAATATGTGTATGCATCTTCTGCACCCGTTTATATCCCAAATTCAAACTCAAAACACCCAAAAATTCGATATTTTTGGGTCCCAGAAGCAATCTGTAAATGCCTACTCAGGGCTAGAATGTTTTCAATATATAGTCTCAAAACATGCTAAAAATCAATATTTTAAGTGATTAAAGTCAATATGTGTATGCAGCTTCTGCACCCGTTTATATCCCAAATTCAATCTCAAAACACCCGAAAATTCGATATTTTTGGGTCCCAGAAGCGATCTGTACATGCCTACTTAGTGTTAGAATATTTTCAAAATATAGGCCCAAAACATGCTAAAAATCGATGTTTTAGGTGCCCAAAGTCGATATCTCAAATTCAGGCCCAAAACACCCGAAAATTCGATATTTTGGGGTCCCAGAAGCGAACTGTACATGCCTACTCAGTGTTAGAGTATTTTCAAAATACAGGCCCAAAACATACTGAAAATCGATCCTTTAGGTGCCCAAAAGTTGATATGTGCATGGATCTTCTGTACCCGTTTATATCTCAAATTCAGGCTCCAAACACCCGAAAATTCGATATTTTGGGGTCCCAGAAGCGATCTGTACATTCCTACTCAGATACAGGCCCAAAACATGTTGAAAATCGATATTTTAGGTGCCCAAAGTCAATATGTGTATGCATCTTCTGCACTAGTTTATATCTGAAACTCAACCTCAGAAAACCAGAAAATTCGATATTTTTTGGTCCAAGAAGCGATATGTACATGCCTAGTCAGTGCTAGAATTTTTTCAAAATATAGTGTCAAAACATGCAAAAATCGATATTTTAAGTGTCCGAAGTCGATATATGAATGCATCTTCTGTACCCGTTTATATCACAAATTCAGGCTCAAAACACCCGAAAATTCGGAATTTTTGGGTCCTAGAAGCGATTTGTACAAGCCTACTCCTAGTTAGAATGTTTTCACGATACAGACCCAAAACATGCTCAAAATCGATATTTTAGGTGCCTAAAAATTCGATATGTGCATGCATCTTTAGTACCTGTTTATATATCAAATTCAGGCTCAAAACACCCGAAAAATCAGTATTTTTGGGTCATACAAGCGATCTGTACATGCCTACTCCTAGTTAAAATGTTTTCAGGATACAGACCCAAAACATGCTCAAAATCGATATTTAAGGTGCCCAAAAGTCGATATCTGCATGCATCTTCAGTGCCCATTTATATCTCAAATTCAGGCTCAAAACACCCGAAAATTCGATATTTTTGGGTCCCAGAAGCGATCTGTACATGCCTACTCAGTGTTAGAATATTTTCAAAATATAGGCCCAAAACATGCTAAATATCGATATTTTAGGAGCACAAAGTTGATATCTCAAATTCAGACCCAAACACCCGAAAATTCGATATTTTGCAGTCCCAGAAGAGATCTGTACATGCCTTCTCCGTATTAGAGTATTTTCAAAATACAGGCTCAAAACATACAGAAAATCGATATTTTAGGTGCACAAAAGTCGATATCTACATATTTCTTCTGTACCCGTTTATATCACAAATTCATCTCAAAACACACGAAAATTCGATATTTTGGGGACCCAGAAGCGATCTGTACATGCCTACTCAGATACAGGCCCAAAACATGCTGAAAATCGATATTATAGGTGCCCAAAGTCGATATGTGCATGCATCGTCTGTAACCGTCTATATCTCAAATTCAGGCTCCAAACACTCGAAAAATCGATATTTTGGGATCCCAGAAGCGATCTGTACATGCCTACTTAGTGCTAGAATATTTTCAAAATATAGGCCCAAAACATGCTAAAAATCGATTTTTTAGGTCCCCAAAGTCGATATCTCAAATTCAGGCCCAAAACACCCGAAAATTCGATATTTTGGGGTCCCAGAAGCGAACTGTACATGACTACTCCTTGTTAGAGTATTTTCCAATTACAGGCCCAAAACATACTGAAAATCGATCTTTTAGGTGAACAAACGTCGATATGTGCATGCATCTTCTGTACCCGTTTATATCTCAAATTTAGGCTCCAAACACCCGAAAATTCGATATTTTTGGGTCCCAGAAACGATCTGTACATGCCTACTCCGTGCTAGAATGTTTTCAAAATATAGGCTTAAAACATGCTAAAAATAGATATTTTAAGTGTCCAAAGTCGAAATGTGCATGCATCTTCTGTACCCGTTTATATCTCAAATTCAGGCCCAAAACACCCGAAATATCGGTATTTTTGGGTCCTAGAAACGATCTGTAAATGCCTGCTATTAGTTAGAATGTTTTCAAGAAACACACCCAAAACATGCTCATAATCGATATTTTAGGTGCCCAAAATTCGATATGTGCATGCATCTTCAGTACCTGTTTATATCTCAAATTCGGGCCCAAAACACCCGAAAATTCGATATTTTTGGGTCCCTGAAGCGATCTGTACATGCCTACTCCGTGTTAGAGTATTTTCAAAATACAGGCCCAAAACATACCGAAAATCAATATTTTAGGTGCCCAAAGTCAATATGTGTATGCATCTTCTGCACCCGTTTATATCTCAAATTCAGGCTCAAAACACCCAAAATTCGATATTTTGGGGTCCCAGAAACGATCTGTACATGCCTACTCAGTGCTAAAATATTTTCAAAATACAGGCCCAAAACATGCTCAAAATCGATATTTTAGGTGCCCAAAGTCAATATGTGTAAGCATCTTCTGTACCCTTTTATATCTTAAATTCAGTCTCAAAACACCCGAAAATTCGATATTGTAGGGGCCCAGAATCGATCTGTACATGCCTACTCAGATACAGGCCAAAAACATACTGAAAATCGATATTTTAGGTGCTTAAAGTCAATATGTGTATGCATCTTCTGCACATGTTTATATCCCAAATTCAACCTTAAAACACCCGAAAACTCGATATTTTTGGGTCCTAGAAGCGATCTGTACATGCCTACTCAGTGCTAGAATGTTTTCAAAATATAGGCTCAAAACATGCTAAAAATCGATATTTTAAGTGCCCAAAGTCAATATGTGCATGCATCTTCTGTACCCTTTTATATCTCAAATTCAGTCTCAAAACACCCAAAAATTCGATATTTTGGGGTCCCAGAAGCAATCTGTACATGCCTACTCAGTGCTAGAATATTTTCAAAATAAAGGCCCAAAACATGCTAAAAATCGATATTTTAGGTGCCCAAATTCAATATGTGCATGCATCCTCTGTACCCGTTTATATCTCAAATTCAGGCTCCAAACACCAGAAAATTCAATATTTTAGGGGCCCAGAAGCGATCTGTTCATGCCTACTCAGATACAGGCCAAAAACATACTGAAAATCGATATTTTAGGTGCTTAAAGTCAATATGTGTATGCATCTTCTGCACATGTTTATATCCCAAATTCAACCTCAAAACACTCGAAAACTCGATATTTTTGGGTCCTAGAAGCGATCTGTACATGCCTACTCAGTGCTAGAATGTTTTCAAAATATAGGCTCAAAACATGCGAAAAATCGATATTTTAAGTGTCCAAAGTCGATATGAGCATGCATCTTCTGTAACCGTTTATATCTCAAATTCAAACTCAAAACACCCGAAAATTCGGTATTTTTGGGTCCTAGAAGCGATCTGTACATGCCTACTCCTACTTAGAATGTTTTCAAGATACAGGCCCAAAACATACTGAAAATCGATATTTTGGTGCCCAAAAGTCGATATGTGCATGCATCTTTAGTACCCGTTTATATGTCAAATTCAGGCTCAAAACACCCGAAAATTCGATATTGTGGGGTCCCAGAAGCATTCTGTACATGCCTACTCCTACTTAGAATGTTTTCAAGATAGAGGCCCAAAACATACTGAAAATCGATATTTTGGTGCCCAAAAGTCGATATCTCAAATTCAGGCCCAAAACACCCGAAAATTCGATATTTTGGGGTCCTAGAAGCGATCTGGACATGCCTACTCCGTATTAGAGTATTTTCAATATACAGGCCCAAAACATACTGAAAATCGATCTTTTTGGTGCCCAAAAGTCGATATCTGGATGCATCTTCTGTACCCGTTTATATCTCAAATTCAGGCTCCAAACACCCGAAAATTCGATATTTTGAGGTCCCAGATACGATCTGTACTTGTCTACTCCTTGTTAGGGTATTTTCAAAATACAGGCCCAAAACATGCTGAAATTCGATATTTTAGGTGACTAAAGTCAATATGTGTATGCATCTTCTGCACCCGTTTATATCTCAAATTCAGGCTCAAAAAACCCAAAATTCGATATTTTGGGGTCCCAGAAACGATCTGTACATGCCTACTCAGTGCTAAAATATTTTCAAAATATAGGCCCAAAACATGCTCAAAATCGATATTTTAGGTGCCCAAAAGTCGATATGTGCATACATCTTCAGTACCCGTTTATATCTCAAATTAAGGCTAAAAACACCCAAAAATTCGATTCTTTTGGGTCCCAGAAGCGATCTGTACATGCCTACTCAGTGCTAGAATGTTTTCAAAATAAAGGCTCAAAACATGCTAAAAATCGATATTTTACGTGTCCAAAGTCGATATGTGAATGCATCTTCTGTACCCGTTTATATCTCAAATTCAGGCTCAAAACACCCGAAAATTCGGTATTTTTGGGTCCTAGAAGCGATCTGTACATGCCTACTCAGTGCTAGAATATTTTCAAAATATAGACCCAAAACATGCTCAAAATCGATATTTTAGGTGCCCAAAGTCGATATCTCAAATTCAGTTCCAAAACACCCGAAAATTCGATATTTTGGGTCCCAGAAGCGATCTGTACATGCCTACTCCGTGTTAGAGTATTTTCAAAATACAGGCCGATAACATGCTAAAAATCAATATTTTAGGTGCCCAAAGTCAATATGTGCATGCATCTTCTGTACACTTTTATATCTCAAATTCAGGCTCAAATCACCCGAAAATTCGATATTTTGGGGTCCCAGAAGCAATCTGTACATGCCTACTCAGTGCTAGAATATTTTCAAAATATAGGCCCAAAACATGCTAAAAATCGATATTTTAGGTGCCCAAAGTCGATATCTCAAATTCAGGCCCAAAACACCCGAAAATTCGTTATTTTGGGGTCCCAGAATCGATCTGTACATGCCTACTCCGTGTTAGAGTATTTTCAAAATACATGCCCAAAACATACTGAAAATCGATCTTTTAGGTACCCAAAATTCGATATGTGCATGCATCCTCTGTACCCGTTTATATCTCAAATTCAGGCTCCAAACACCCGAAAATTAGATATTTTGGGTTCCCAAAAGCGATCTGTACATGCCTATTCAGATACAGGCCAAAAACATGCTGAAAATCGATATTTTAGGTGCCCAAAGTCAATATGTGTAAGCATCTTCTGCACATGTTTATATCCCAAATTCAACCTCAAAACACCCGAAAACTCGATATTTTTGGGTTCTAGAAGCGACCTGTACATGCCTACTCACTGCTAGAATGTTTTCAAAATATAGGCTCAAAACATGCTAAAAATCGATATTTTAAGTGTCCAAAGTCGATATGTGCATGCATCTTCTGTACCCGTTTATATCTCAAATTCAGGCTCCAAACACTCGAAAAATCGATATTTTGGGGTCCCAGAAGCGATCTGTACTTGTCTACTCCTTGTTAGAGTATTTTCAAAATGCAGGCCCAAAACATGCTGAAATTCGATATTTTAGGTGACTAAAGTCAATATGTGTATGCATCTTCTGCACCCGTTTATATCCCAAATACAACCTCAAAACACCCGAAAATTCGATATTTTTGGGTCCCAGAAGCGATCTGTACATGCCTACTCAGTGCTAAAATGTTTTCAAAATATAGTCTCAAAACATTGTAAAAATCGATATTTTAAGTGTCCAAAATCGATATGTGCATGCATCTTCTGTACCCGTTTATATCTCAAATTCAGGCTCAAAACACCCGAAAATTCAATATTTTTGGGTCCCAGAAGCGATCTGTACATGCCTACTCTGTGTTAGAGTGTTTTCAAAATACAGGCCCAAAGCATGCTAAAAATCGATATTTTAGGTGCCCAAAGTCAATATGTGCATGCATCTTCTGTACCCTTTTATATCTCAAATTCAGGCTCCAAACACCCGAAAAATCAATATTTTAGGGGCCCAGAAGCGATCTGTACATGCCTACTCAGATACAGGCCAAAAACATACTGAAAATCGATATTTTAGGTGCTTAATGTCAATATGTGTATGCATCTTCTGCACATGTTTATATCCCAAATTCAACCTCAAAACACCCAAAAACTCGATATTTTTGGGTCCTAGAAGCGATCTCTACATGCCTACTCAGTGCTAGAATGTTTTCAAAATATAGGTTAAAAATATGCTAAAAATCGATATTTTAAGTGTCCAAAGTCGATATGGGCATGCATCTTCTGTACCCGTTTATATCTCAAATTCAAACTCAAATCAACCGAAAATTCGATATTTTTGGGTCCTAGAAGCGATCTGTACAAGCCTACTCCTACTTAGAATGTTTTCAAGATACAGGCCCAAAACATACTGAAAATCGATATTTTAGGTGCTTAAAGTCAATATGTGTATGCATCTTCTGCACATGTTTATATCCCAAATTCAACCTCAAAACACCCGAAAATTCGATATTTTTTGGTCCTAGAAGCATTCTGTACATGCCTTCTCAGTGCTAGAATATTTTCAAAATATAGGCCCAAAACATGCTAAAATTCGATATTTTAGGTGCCCAAAGTCGATATCTCAAATTCAGGCCCAAAACACCCGAAAATTCGATATTTTGGGGTCCTAGAAGCGATCTGTACATGCCTACTCCGTATTAGAGTATTTTCAATATACAGGCCCAAAACATACTGAAAATCGATCTTTTTGGGGCCCAAAAGTCGATATCTGGATGCATCTTCTGTACCCGCTTATATCTCAAATTCAGGCTCCAAACTCCCGAAAATTCGATATTTTGAGGTCCCAGAAGCGATCTGTACTTGTCTACTCCTTGTTAGAGTATTTTCAAAATACAGGCCCAAAACATGCTGAAAATCGATATTTTAGGTGACTAAAGTCAATATGTGTATGCATCTTCTGCATCCGTTTATATCCCAAATTCAACCTCAAAACACCCGAAAATTCGATATTTTTGGGTCCCAGAAGCGATCTGTACATGCCTACTCAGTGCTAGAATGTTTTCAAAATAAATGCTCAAAATATGCTAAAAATCGATATTTTAAGTGTCCAAAGTCGATATGTGAATGCATCTTCTGTACCCGTTTATATCTCAAATTCATTCTCAAAACACCAGAAAATTCGGTATTTTTGGGTCCTAGAAGCGATCTGTACATGCCTACTCAGTGCTAGAATATTTTCAAAATATAGGCCCAAAACATGCTAAAAATCTATATTTTAGGTGCCCAAAGTCGATATCTCAAATTCAGGCCCAAAACACCCGAAAATTCGATATTTTGGGGTCCCAGAATCGATCTGTACATGCCTACTCCGTGTTAGAGTATTTTCAAAATACATGCCCAAAACATACTGAAAATCGATCTTTTAGGTACCCAAAATTCGATATGTGCATGCATCCTCTGTACCCGTTTATATCTCAAATTCAGGCTCCAAACACCCGAAAATTAGATATTTTGGGTTCCCAAAAGCGATCTGTACATGCCTATTCAGATACAGGCCAAAAACATGCTGAAAATCGATATTTTAGGTGCCCAAAGTCAATATGTGTAAGCATCTTCTGCACATGTTTATATCCCAAATTCAACCTCAAAACACCCGAAAACTCGATATTTTTGGGTTCTAGAAGCGATCTGTACATGCCTACTCACTGCTAGAATGTTTTCAAAATATAGGCTCAAAACATGCTAAAAATCGATATTTTAAGTGTCCAAAGTCGATATGTGTATGCATCTTCTGTACCTGTTCATATCTCAAATAGAAACTCAAAACATCCGAAAATTCGGTATTTTTGGATACTAGAAGCGATCTGTACATGCCTAGTCCTACTTAAAATGTTTTCATGATACAGACCCAAAGCATGCTCAAAATCGATATTTTAGGTGCCCAAAAGTCGATATGTGCATGCATCTTTAGTACCCGTTTGTATCTCAAATTCAGGCTCCAAACACCCGAAAATTCGATATTATGGGGTCCCAAAATCGATCTGTACATGCCTTCTCAGTGCTAGAATGTTTTCAAAATATAGGCCCAAAACATGCTAAAAATCGATATTTTAGGTGCCCAAAGTCGGTATCTCAAATTCAAGCCCAAAACACCCGAAAATTTGATATATGAGGTCCCAGAAGCGATCTGTACATGCCTACTCCGTATTAGAGTATTTGCAATATACAGGCCCAAAACACTCTGAAAATCGATCTTTTAGGTGCCCAAAAGTCGTTATCTGGATGCCTCTTCTGTACCCGTTTATATCTCAAATTCAGGCTCCAAACACTCGAAAAATCGATATTTTGGGGTCCCAGAAGCGATCTGTACTTGTCGACTCCTTGTTAGAGTATTTTCAAAATGCAGGCCCAAAACATGCTGAAATTCGATATTTTAGGTGACTAAAGTCAATATGTGTATGCATCTTCTGCACCCGTTTATATCCCAAATACAACCTCAAAACACCCGAAAATTCGATATTTTTGGGTCCCAGAAGCGATCTGTACATGCCTACTCAGTGCTAAAATGTTTTCAAAATATAGGCTCAAAACATTGTAAAAATCGATATTTTAAGTGTCCAAAGTCGATATGTGCATGCATCTTCAGTACCCGTTTATATCTCAAATTCAGGCTCAAAACACCCGAAAATTCAATATTTTTGGGTCCCAGAAGCGATCTGTACATGCCTACTCTGTGTTAGAGTGTTTTCAAAATACAGGCTCAAAGCATGCTAAAAATCGATATTTTAGGTGCCCAAAGTCAATATGTGCATGCATCTTCTGTACCCTTTTATATCTCAAATTCAGGCTCCAAACACCCGAAAAATCAATATTTTAGGGGCCCAGAAGCGATCTGTACATGCCTACTCAGATACAGGCCAAAAACATACTGAAAATCGATATTTTAGGTGCTTAATGTCAATATGTGTATGCATCTTCTGCACATGTTTATATCCCAAATTCAACCTCAAAACACCCAAAAACTCGATATTTTTGGGTCCTAGAAGCGATCTCTACATGCCTACTTAGTGCTAGAATGTTTTCAAAATATAGGTTAAAAATATGCTAAAAATCGATATTTTAAGTGTCCAAAGTCGATATGGGCATGCATCTTCTGTACCCGTTTATATCTCAAATTCAAACTCAAATCAACCGAAAATTCGATATTTTTGGGTCCTAGAAGCGATCTGTACAAGCCTACTCCTACTTAGAATGTTTTCAAGATACAGGCCCAAAACATACTGAAAATCGATATTTTAGGTGCTTAAAGTCAATATGTGTATGCATCTTCTGCACATGTTTATATCCCAAATTCAACCTCAAAACACCCGAAAATTCGATATTTTTTGGTCCTAGAAGCATTCTGTACATGCCTTCTCAGTGCTAGAATATTTTCAAAATATAGGCCCAAAACATGCTAAAATTCGATATTTTAGGTGCCCAAAGTCGATATCTCAAATTCAGGCCCAAAACACCCGAAAATTCGATATTTTGGGGTCCTAGAAGCGATCTGTACATGCCTACTCCGTATTAGAGTATTTTCAATATACAGGCCCAAAACATACTGAAAATCGATCTTTTAGGGGCCCAAAAGTCGATATCTGGATGCATCTTCTGTACCCGCTTATATATCAAATTCAGGCTCCAAACTCCCGAAAATTCGATATTTTGAGGTCCCAGAAGCGATCTGTACTTGTCTACTCCTTGTTAGAGTATTTTCAAAATACAGGCCCAAAACATGCTGAAAATCGATATTTTAGGTGACTAAAGTCAATATGTGTATGCATCTTCTGCATCCGTTTATATCCCAAATTCAACCTCAAAACACCCGAAAATTCGATATTTTTGGGTCCCAGAAGCGATCTGTACATGCCTACTCAGTGCTAGAATGTTTTCAAAATAAATGCTCAAAATATTCTAAAAATCGATATTTTAAGTGTCCAAAGTCGATATGTGAATGCATCTTCTGTACCCGTTTATATCTCAAATTCATTCTCAAAACACCAGAAAATTCGGTATTTTTGGGTCCTAGAAGCGATCTGTACATGCCTACTCAGTGCTAGAATATTTTCAAAATATAGGCCCAAAACATGCTAAAAATCTATATTTTAGGTGCCCAAAGTCGATATCTCAAATTCAGGCCCAAAACACCCGAAGATTCGATATTTTGGGTCCCAGAAGCGATCTGTACATGCCTACTCCGTGTTAGAGTATTTTCAAAATACAGGCCGAAAACATGCTAAAAATCGATATTTTAGGTGCCCAAAGTTAATATGTGCATGCATCTTCTGTACCCTTTTATATCTCAAATTCAGGCTCCAAACACCCGAAAATTCGATATTTTTTGGTCCCAAAAGCAATCTGTACATGCCTACTCAGATGAAGGCCCAAAACATACTGAAAATCGATATTTTAGGTGCCCAAAGTCAATATGTGTATGCATCTTCTGCACCCGTTTATATTCCAAATTCAACCTCAAAACACCTGAAAATTCGATATTTGTAGGTCCTAGAAGCAATCTGTACATGCCTATTCCTAGTTAGAATGTTTTTAAGATACAGACCCAAAACATGCTCCAAATCAATATTTTTGGTGCCCAAAAGTCAATATGTGCATGCATCTTCAGTACCCGTTTATATCTCAAATTCAGGTTAAAAACACCCGAAAATTCGATATTTTGGGTTCCTAGAAGCGATCTGTACATGCCTACTCAGTGTTAGAATATTTTCAAAATATAGGCCCAAAACATGCTAAAAATCGATATTTTAGGCGCCCAAAGTCGATATCTCAAATTCAGGCCCAAAACACCCGAAAATTCGATATTTTGGGGTCCCAGAAGCGATCTGTACATGCTTACTCAGTGTTAGAGTATTTTCAAAATATAGGCCCAAAACATGCTAAAAAACTATATTTTAGGTGCCCATAGTCGATATCTCAAATTCAGTCCCAAAACACCCGAAAATTCGATATTTTTAGGTCCCAGAAACGATCTCTACATGCCTACTCCGTGTTAGAGTATTTTAAAAATACAGGCCCAAAACATACTGAAAATCGATCTTTTAGGTACCCAAAAGTCGATATGTGCATGCATCTTCTGTACCCGTTTTTATCTCAAATTCAAACTCAAAACACCCGAAGATTCGGTATTATTGGGTCCTAGATGCGATTTGTACATGCCTACTCCTAGTTAGATTGTTTTCAAGATACAGACCCAAAACATGCTCAAAATCGATATTTTAGGTGCCGAAAAGTCGATATGTGCATGCATCTTCAGTACCTGTTTATATCTCAAATTCAGGCTCAAAACACCCGAAAATTCGATATTTTGTGTTCCCAGAAGCGATCTGTACATGCTTACTCAGTGTTAGAGTATTTTCAAAATATAGGCCCAAAACATGCTAAAAAACTATATTTTAGGTGCCCAAAGTCGATATCTCAAATTCAGGCCCAAAACACCCGAAAATTCGATATTTTTAGGTCCCAGAAACGATCTCTAGATGCCTACTCCGTGTTAGAGTATTTTAAAAATACAGGCCCAAAACATACTGAAAATCGATCTTTTAGGTACCCAAAAGTCGATATGTGCATGCATCTTCTGTACCCGTTTTTATCTCAAATTCAAACTCAAAACACCCGAAGATTCGGTATTATTGGGTCCTAGATGCGATTTGTACATGCCTACTCCTAGTTAGATTGTTTTCAAGATACAGACCCAAAACATGCTCAAAATCGATATTTTAGGTGCCCAAAAGTCGATATGTGCATGCATCTTCAGTACCTTTTAATATCTCAAATTCAAGCTCAAAACCCCCGAAAATTCGATATTTTTTGGGTCCCAGAAACGATCTGTACATGCCTACTCAGTGCTAGAATATTTTCAAATTATAGGCCCAAAACATGCTCAAAATCGATATTTTAGGTGCCTAAAAGTTGATATGTGCATGCATCTTCAGTACCCGTTTATATCTCAAATTCAGGCTCAAAACACCCGAAAATTCGTTATTTTTGGGTCCCAGAAGCGATCTGTACATGCCTACTCCGTGTTAGAGTATTTTCAAAATACAGGCACAAAAACATACAGAAAATCGATATTTTAGGTGCCCAAAAATCGATATGTGCATGCATCTTCGCTACCCGTTTTTATCACAAATTCAGGCTCCAAACACCCGAAAATTCGATATTTTTGGGTCCCAGAAGCGATCTGTACATGCCTACTCAGATACAGGCCCAAAACATGCTGAAAATCGATATTTTAGGTGCCCAAAGTCAATATGTGTAAGCATCTTCTGCACCCGTTTATATCCCAAATTCAACCTGAAAACACCCGAAAATTCGGTATTTTTGGGTCCTAGAAGCGATCTGTACATGCCTACTTCTAGTTAGAATGTTTTCAAGATACAGACCCAAAACATGTTAAAAATCGATATTTTAGGTGCCCAAAAGTCGATATGTGCATGCATCTTCTGTACCCGTTTATATCTCAAATTCAGGCTCAAAACACCCGAAAATTCGATATTTTTTGGGTCCCAGAAGCGATCTGTACATGCCTACTTAGTGCTAGAATATTTTCAAAATATAGGCCCAAAACATGCTAAAAATCGATATTTTAGGTGCCAAAAGTCGATATCTCAAATTCAAGCCCAAAACACCCAAAAATTCGATATTTTGGGGTCCCATAAGCGATCTGTACATGCCTACTTCGTGTTAGAGTATTTTCAATATACAGGCCCAAAACATCCTGAAAATCGATCCTTTAGGTGCCCAAAAGTCGATATGTGGATGCATCTTCTGTACCCGTTTATATCTTAAATTCAGGCTCGAAACACCCGAAAATTCGATATTTTGGGGTCTCAGAAGCGATCTGTACTTTCCTACTCCGTGTTAGAGTATTTTCAAAATACAGGCCCAAAACATGCTGAAAATCGATATTTTAGGTGACCAAAGTCAATATGTATATGCATCTTCTGCACCCGTTTATATCCCAAATTCAACCTTGAAACACCCTAAAAATCGATATTTTTGGGTCCCAGAAGCGATCTGTACATGCCTGCTCAGATACAGGCCAAGAACATGCTAAAAAATCTATATTTTATGTGCCCAAAGTCAATATGTATATGCATCTTCTGCACCCGTTTATATCCCAAATTCAACCTTGAAACACCCGAAAAATTATATATTTTTGGGTCCCAGAAGCGATCTGTACATGCCTACTTAGTGCTAGAATGTTTTCAAGATACAAACCCGAAACATGCTGAAAATCGATATTATAGGTGCCCAAAGTCAATATGTGCATGCATTTTCTGTACCCGTTTATATCTCAAATTCAGGCTCAAAACACCCGAAAATTCGATATTTTGAGGTCCCAGAAACGATCTGTACATGACTACTTCGTGTTAGAGTATTTTCAAAATGCAGGCCCAAAACATGCTAAAAATCGATATTTTAAGTGTCCAATGTCGATATGTGCATTCATCTTCTGTACCCGTTTATATCTCAAATTCAAACTCAAAACACCTGAAAATTCGGTATTTTTGGGTCCTAGAAGCGATCTGTACATGCCTACTCCTAGTTAGAATGCTTTCAAGATACAGACGCGAAACATGCTGAAAATCGATATTATAGGTGCCCAAAGTCAATATGTGCATGCATTTTCTCTACCCGTTTATATCTCAAATTCAGGCTCAAAACACCCGAAAATTCGATATTTTGAGGTCCCTGAAACGATCTGTACATGCCTACTCAGTGCTAGAATATTTTCAAAATATAGGCCCAAAACATACTGACAATCGATCTTTTAGGTACCTAAAAATCAAAATGTGCATGCATCCTCTGTACCCGTTTATATCTCATATTCAGGCTCCAAACACCCGAAAATTCGATATTTTGGGGTCCCAGAAGCGATCTGTACATGCCTACTCAGATACAGGCCAAAAACATGCTGAAAATCGATATTTTAGGTGCCCAAAGTCAATATGTGTATGCATCTTCTGCATATGTTTATATCCCAAATTCAACCTCAAAACACCCGATAACTCGATATTTTTGGGTCCTAGAAGCGATCTGTACATGCCTACTCAGTGCTAGAATGTTTTCAAAATATAGGCTCAAAACATGCTAAAAATCGATATTTTAAGTGACCAAAGTCGATATGTGCATGCATCTTCTGTACCCGTTTATATCTCAAATTCAAACTCAAAACACCCGAAAATTCGATATTTTTGGGTCCCAGAAGCGATCTGTACATGCCTACTCAGAGCAAGAATGTTTTCAAAATATAGGCTCAAAACATTATAAAAATCGGTATTTTAAGTGTCCAAAGTCGATATGTGCATGCATCTTCTGTACCCGTTTATATCTCAATGTCAGGCTCAAAACACCCGAAAATTCGATATTTTTGGTGCCCAAAGTCAATATGTGTATGCATCTTCTGCACATGTTTAAATCCTAAATTCAACCTCAAAACACCCGAAAACTCGATATTTTTGGGTCACAGAAGCGATCTGTGCATGCCTACTCCTAGTTAGAATGTTTTCAAGATACAGACCCGAAACATGCTGAAAATCGATATTATAGGTGCCCAAAGTCAATATGTGCATGCATTTTCTGTACCCGTTTATATCTCAAATTCAGGCTCAAAACACCCGAAAATTCGATATTTTGAGGTCCCAGAAACGATCTGTACATGCCTACTCAGTGCTAGAATATTTTCAAAATATAGGCCCAAAACATGCTCAAAATCGATATTTTAGGTGCCCAAAAGTCGATATGTGCATGCATCTTCAGTACCCGTTTATATCTCAAATTCAGGCTCAAAACACCCAAAAATTCGATACTTTTGTGTCCCAGAATCGTTCTGTACATGCCTACTTCGTGTTAGAGTATTTTCAAAATACAGGCCCAAAACATGCTAAAAATCGATATTTTACGTGCCCATAGTCAATATGTGCATGCATCTTCTGTACCCTTTTATATCTCAAATTCAGGCTCAAAACACCCGAAAATTCGATATTTTGGGGTCCCAGAAGCAATCTGTACATGCCTACTCAGTGCTAGTATATTTTTAAAATATAGGCCCAAAACATGCTAAAAATCGATATTTTAGGTGCCCAAAGTCGATATCTTAAATTCAGGCCCAAAACACCCGAAAATTCGATATTTTGGGGTCCCAGAAGCGATCTGTACATGCCTACTCCGTGTTAGAGTATTTTCAAATTACAGGCTTAAAACATACTGACAATCGATCTTTTAGGTACCCAAAAGTCGATATGTGCATGAATCCTTTGTACCCGTTTATATCTCAAATTCAGGCTCCAAAAACCCGAAAATTCGATATTTTGGGGTCCCAGAAGCGATCTGTACATACCTACTCAGATACAGGCCAAAAACATGCTGAAAATCGATATTTTAGGTGCCCAAAGTCAATATGTGTATGCATCTTCTGCACATGTTTATATCCCAAATTCAACCTCAAAACATCCGAAAACTCGATATTTTTGGGTCCTAGAAGCGATCTGTACATGTCTACTCAGTGCTAGAATATTTCCAAAATATAGGCTCAAAACATGCTAAAAATCGATATTTTAAGTGTCCAAAGTCGATATGTGCATGCATCTTCTGTACCCGTTTATATCTCAAATTCAAACTCAAAACACCCGAAAATTCGATATTTTTGGGTCCCAGAAGCGATCTGTACATGCCTAGTCAGTGCTAGAATGTTTTCAAAATATAGGCTCAAAACATGATGAAAATCGGTATTTTAAGAGTCAAAAGTCGATATGTGCATGCATCTTCTGTACCCGTTTATATCTCAATGTCAGGCTCAAAACACCCGAAAATTCGATATTTTAGGTGCCCAAAGTCAATATGTGTATGCATCTTCTGCACATGTTTATATCCCAAATTCAACCTCAAAACACCCGAAAACTCGATATTTTTGGGTCCTAGAAGCGATCTGGACATGCCTTCTCAGTGCTAGAATGTTTTCAAAATATAGGCTCAAAACATGCTAAAAATCGATATTTTAAGTGTCCAAAGTCGATATGTGCATGCATCTTCTGTACCCGTTTATATCTCAAATTTAAACTCAAAACACCCGAAAATTCAATATTTTTGGGTCCCAGAAGCGATCTGTACATGCCTACTCAGTGCTATAATGTTTTCAAAATATAGGCTCAAAACATGCTAAAAATCGGTATTTTAAGTGTCCAAAGTCGATATGTGCATGCATCTTCTGTACCCGTTTATATCTCAATGTCAGGCTCAAAACACCCGAAAATTCGATATTTTTGGGTCCCAGTAGCGATCTGTACATGCCTACTCAGTGCTAGAATGTTTTCAAGATATAGGCTCAAAACATGCTAAAAATCGATATTTTAGTGGGACACCACACTCCAACACCCTATCTGCTCTCTTGTTAATTTTAGAAGCAAAAGCGTTTTGCCATCGTAATCATCGTTTGGTTTTACATATACTGACTTATTTTCATTACAATCGAGCAACAAATATGATTTTTTCCAACACTTTTTAAAATTATTTTGTAAAAAATTAACAAAAAAAAAACTATGTTTCAGAATTGCATAAGATTTATGTGGACTATCCTCTGATATATAGCAACACTGCTGATGACGAAAGAGTCCATTATCACTGCTATAAATGGGAAAATTCCTCGCCTGAAACTGTTGAAAATTTTTTTCTCCAGAAATGTTTGGGAAAAAATTCGCTAAAACAAAAATAATCCTTTAAGATCGAAATCCAAACGACAAACTGTGCTCATATATACGTATATCACGTGTGAATCATATTCATTGACAAAACGTCAATACCCTTCGTGTTGTTTGCTTTTTTAGTGGAGAAATTTGAAAAAAAATACAAAAAAATCACTTTGAAACTAAAATCACTAGGAAATGCTTCAGTTGGTGCTCTAAACTTTCATTCTCTTCGGCATGGTCTAGACTATAGAGCATGAAGAAGTGGCTGTATATAGGGGTAAATATAAATTTTTGGTGATTATTTTAAGGCGAATTTTTTTTTAGTTTCTGCTTCTCGTTTTTTATGACGTAAGGTAGTGTGGTTTGGGCCAGTATTTTGAAAATACTCTAACACGGAGTAGGCATGTACAGATCGCTTCTGGGACCCCAAAATATCGAATTTTCGGGTGTTTTTGGCCTGAATTTGAGATATCGACTTTGGGCACCTAAAATATCGATTTTAAGCATATTTTGGGCCTATATTTTGAAAATATTCTAGCACTGAGTAGGCATGTACAGATCGCTTCTGGGACCCCAAAATATCGAATTTTCGGGTGTTTTGAGCCTGAATTTGAGATATAAAAAGGGTACAGAAGATGCATGCACAATATATATTGACTTTGGGCACCTAAAATATCGATTTTCACCATGTTTTGGGCCTGTATTTTGAAAATACTCTAACACGGAGTAGGCATGTACAGATCGCTTCTGGGACCCAAAAGAATCGAATTTTCGGGTGTTTTCAGCCTGACATTGAGATATAAACGGGTACAGAAGATGCATGCACATATCGACTTTGACACTTTAAAATACCGATTTTTAGCATGTTTTGAGCCTATATTTCGAAAACATTATAGCACTGAGTAGGCATGTACAGATCGCTTCTGGGACCCAAAAATATCGAATTTTCGGGTGTTTTGAGTTTGAATTTGAGATATAAACGGGTACAGAAGATGCATGCACATATCGACTTTGGACACTTAAAATATCGATTTTTAGCATGTTTTGTGCCTATATTTTGGAAACATTCTAGCACTGAGTAGGCATGTACAGATCGCTTCTAGGACCCAAAAATATCGAGTTTTCGGGTGTTTTGAGGTTGAATTTGGGATATAAACATGTGCAGAAGATGCATACACATATTGACTTTGGGCACCTAAAATATCGAATTTTCGGGTGTTTTGAGCCTGACATTGAGATATAAACGGGTACAGAAGATGCATGCACATATCGACTTTGGACACTTAAAATACCGATTTTCATCATGTTTTGAGCCTATATTTTGAAAACATTCTAGCACTGAGTAGGCATGTACCGATCGCTTCTGGGACCCCAAAATATCGAATTTTCGGGTGTTTTGAGTTTGAATTTGAGATATAAACGGGTACAGAAGATGCATGCCCATATCGACTTTGGACACTTAAAATATCGATTTTTAGCATGTTTTGAGCCTATATTTTGAAAACATTCTAGCACTGAGTAGGCATGTACAGATCGCTTCTAGGACCCAAAAATATCGAGTTTTCGGGTGTTTTGAGGTTGAATTTGGGATATAAACATGTGCAGAAGATGCATACACATATTGACTTTGGGCACCTAAAATATCGATTTTCAGCATATTTTTGGCCTGTATCTGAGTAGGCATGTACAGATCGCTATTGGGACCCCAAAATATCGAATTTTCGGGTGTTTGGAGCCTGAATTTGAGATATAAATGGGTACAGAGGATGCATGCACATATCGACTTTTGGGTACCTAAAAGATCGATTGTCAGAATGTTTTGGGCCAGTATTTTGAAAATACTCTAACACGGAGTGGCACTGAGTAGGCATGTACAGATCATTTCTGGGACCTCAAAATATCGAATTTTCGGGTGTTTTGAGCCTGAATTTGAGATATAAACGGGTACAGAAAATACATGCACATATTGACTTTGGGAACCTATAATATCGATTTTCAGCATTTTTCGCGTCTGTATCTTGAAAACATTCTAATTAGGAGTAGGCATGTACAGATCGCTTCCAGGACCCAAAAATACCGAATTTTCGGGTGTTTTGAGTTTGAATTTGAGATATAAACGGGTACAGAAGATGCATGCACATATCGACATAGGACACTTAAAATATCGATTTTTAGCATGTTTTGGGCCTGTATTTTGAAAATACTCTAACACGAAGTAGGCATGTACAGATCGCTTCTGGGACCCCAAAATATCTAATTTTCGGGTGTTTTGAGGTTGAATTTGAGATATAAAAGAGTGCAGAAGATGCATACACATATTGTCTTTGGGCACCTAAAATATAGATTTTTTAGCATGTTTTCGGCCTGTATCTGAGCAGGCATGTACAGATCGCTTCTAGGACCCAAAAATATCGATTTTTCGGGTGTTTCAAGGTTGAATTTGGGATATAAACGGGTGCAGAAGATGCATATACATATTGACTTTGGTCACCTAAAATATCGATTTTCAGCATGTCTTGGGCCTATATTTTGAAAATACTCTAACACGGAGTAGGCAAGTACAGATCGCTTCTGGGACCCCAAAATATCGAATTTTCGGGTGTTTCGAGCATGAATTTAAGATATAAACGGGTACAGAAGATGCATCCACATATCGACTTTTGGGCACCTAAAGGATCGATTTTCAGTATCTTTTGGGCCTGTATATTGAAAATACTCTAACACGAAGTAGGCATGTACAGATCGCTTCTGGGACCCCAAAATATCGTATTTTTGGGTGTTTTGGGCTTGAATTTGAGATATCGACTTTTGGCACCTAAAATATCGATTTTTAGCATGTTTTGGGCCTATATTTTGAAAATATTCTAGCACTGAGTAGGCATGTACAGATCGCTTCTGGGACCCAAAAAATATCGAATTTTCGGGTGTTTTGAGCCTGAATTTGAGATATAAAAAGGGTACAGAAGATGCATGCACAATATATATTGACTTTGGGCACCTAAAATATCAATTTTCACCATGTTTTGGGCCTGTATTTTGAAAATACTCTAACACGGAGTAGGCATGTACAGATCGCTTCTGGGACCCAAAAGAATCGAATTTTCGGGTGTTTTGAGCCTGACATTGAGATATAAACGGGTACAGAAGATGCATGCACATATCGACTTTGACACTTTAAAATACCGATTTTTAGCATGTTTTGAGCCTATATTTTGAAAACATTATAGCACTGAGTAGGCATGTACAGATCGCTTCTGGGACCCAAAAATATCGAATTTTCGGGTGTTTTGAGTTTGAATTTGAGATATAAACGGGTACAGAAGATGCATGCACATATCGACTTTGGACACTTAAAATATCGATTTTTAGCATGTTTTGAGCCTATATTTTGGAAACATTCTAGCACTGAGTAGGCATGTACAGATCGCTTCTAGGACCCAAAAATATCGAGTTTTCGGGTGTTTTGAGGTTGAATTTGGGATATAAAGATGTGCAGAAGATGCATACACATATTGACTTTGGGCACCTAAAATATCGAATTTTCGGGTGTTTTGAGCCTGACATTGAGATATAAACGGGTACAGAAGATGCATGCACATATCGACTTTGGACACTTAAAATACCGATTTTCATCATGTTTTGAGCCTATATTTTGAAAACATTCTAGCACTGAGTAGGCATGTACCGATCGCTTCTGGGACCCCAAAATATCGAATTTTCGGGTGTTTTGAGTTTGAATTTGAGATATAAACGGGTACAGAAGATGCATGCCCATATCGACTTTGGACACTTAAAATATCGATTTTTAGCATGTTTTGAGCCTATATTTTGAAAACATTCTAGCACTGAGTAGGCATGTACAGATCGCTTCTAGGACCCAAAAATATCGAGTTTTCGGGTGTTTTGAGGTTGAATTTGGGATATAAACATGTGCAGAAGATGCATACACATATTGACTTTGGGCACCTAAAATATCGATTTTCAGCATGTTTTTGGCCTGTATCTGAGTAGGCATGAACAGATCGCTTTTGGGACCCCAAAATATCGAATTTTCGGGTGTTTGGAGCCTGAATTTGAGATATAAACGGGTACAGAGGATGCATGCACATATCGACTTTTGGGTACCTAAAAGATCGATTGTCAGAATGTTTTGGGCCAGTATTTTGAAAATACTTTAACACGGAGTGGCACTGAGTAGGCATGTACAGATCATTTCTGGGACCTCAAAATATCGAATTTTCGGGTGTTTTGAGCCTGAATTTGAGATATAAACGGGTACAGAAAATACATGCACATATTGACTTTGGGCACCTATAATATCGATTTTCAGCATGTTTCGCGTCTGTATCTTGAAAACATTCTAATTAGGAGTAGGCATGTACAGATCGCTTCTAGGACCCAAAAATACCGAATTTTCGGGTGATTTGAGTTTGAATTTGAGATATAAACGGGTACAGAAGATGCATGCACATATCGACATAGGACACTTAAAATATCGATTTTTAGCATGTTTTGGGCCTGTATTTTGAAAATACTCTAACACGAAGTAGGCATGTTCAGATCGTTTCTGGGACCTCAAAATATCGAATTTTCGGGTGTTTTGAGCCTGAATTTGAGATATAAACGGGTACAGAAAATGCATGCACATATTGACTTTGGGCACCTATAATATCGATTTTCAGCATGTTTCGGGTTTGTATCTTGAAAACATTCTAGCACTAAGTAGGCATGTACAGATCGCTTCTGGTACCCCAAAATATCTAATATTCGGGTGTTTTGAGGTTGAATTTGAGATATAAACGAGTGCAAAAGATGCATACACATATTGTCTTTGGGCACCTAAAATATAGATTTTTTAGCATGTTTTCGGCCTGTATCTGAGCAGGCATGTACAGATCGCTTCTAGGACCCAAAAATATCGATTTTTCGGGTGTTTCAAGGTTGAATTTGGGATATAAACGGGTGCAGAAGATGCATATACATATTGACTTTGGTCACCTAAAATATCGATTTTCAGCATGTCTTGGGCCTATATTTTGAAAATACTCTAACACGGAGTAGGCAAGTACAGATCGCTTCTGGGACCCCAAAATATCGAATTTTCGGGTGTTTCGAGCCTGAATTTAAGATATAAACGGGTACAGAAGATGCATCCACATATCGACTTTTGGGCACCTAAAGGATCGATTTTCAGTATCTTTTGGGCCTGTATATTGAAAATACTCTAACACGAAGTAGGCATGTACAGATCGCTTCTGGGACCCCAAAATATCGTATTTTTGGGTGTTTTGGGCTTGAATTTGAGATATCGACTTTTGGCACCTAAAATATCGATTTTTAGCATGTTTTGGGCCTATATTTTGAAAATATTCTAGCACTGAGTAGGCATGTACAGATCGCTTCTGGGACCCAAAAAATATCGAATTTTCGGGTGTTTTGAGCCTGAATTTGAGATATAAAAAGGGTACAGAAGATGCATGCACAATATATATTGACTTTGGGCACCTAAAATATCAATTTTCACCATGTTTTGGGCCTGTATTTTGAAAATACTCTAACACGGAGTAGGCATGTACAGATCGCTTCTGGGACCCAAAAGAATCGAATTTTCGGGTGTTTTGAGCCTGACATTGAGATATAAACGGGTACAGAAGATGCATGCACATATCGACTTTGACACTTTAAAATACCGATTTTTAGCATGTTTTGAGCCTATATTTTGAAAACATTATAGCACTGAGTAGGCATGTACAGATCGCTTCTGGGACCCAAAAATATCGAATTTTCGGGTGTTTTGAGTTTGAATTTGAGATATAAACGGGTACAGAAGATGCATGCACATATCGACTTTGGACACTTAAAATATCGATTTTTAGCATGTTTTGAGCCTATATTTTGGAAACATTCTAGCACTGAGTAGGCATGTACAGATCGCTTCTAGGACCCAAAAATATCGAGTTTTCGGGTGTTTTGAGGTTGAATTTGGGATATAAAGATGTGCAGAAGATGCATACACATATTGACTTTGGGCACCTAAAATATCGAATTTTCGGGTGTTTTGAGCCTGACATTGAGATATAAACGGGTACAGAAGATGCATGCACATATCGACTTTGGACACTTAAAATACCGATTTTCATCATGTTTTGAGCCTATATTTTGAAAACATTCTAGCACTGAGTAGGCATGTACCGATCGCTTCTGGGACCCCAAAATATCGAATTTTCGGGTGTTTTGAGTTTGAATTTGAGATATAAACGGGTACAGAAGATGCATGCCCATATCGACTTTGGACACTTAAAATATCGATTTTTAGCATGTTTTGAGCCTATATTTTGAAAACATTCTAGCACTGAGTAGGCATGTACAGATCGCTTCTAGGACCCAAAAATATCGAGTTTTCGGGTGTTTTGAGGTTGAATTTGGGATATAAACATGTGCAGAAGATGCATACACATATTGACTTTGGGCACCTAAAATATCGATTTTCAGCATGTTTTTGGCCTGTATCTGAGTAGGCATGAACAGATCGCTTTTGGGACCCCAAAATATCGAATTTTCGGGTGTTTGGAGCCTGAATTTGAGATATAAACGGGTACAGAGGATGCATGCACATATCGACTTTTGGGTACCTAAAAGATCGATTGTCAGAATGTTTTGGGCCAGTATTTTGAAAATACTTTAACACGGAGTGGCACTGAGTAGGCATGTACAGATCATTTCTGGGACCTCAAAATATCGAATTTTCGGGTGTTTTGAGCCTGAATTTGAGATATAAACGGGTACAGAAAATACATGCACATATTGACTTTGGGCACCTATAATATCGATTTTCAGCATGTTTCGCGTCTGTATCTTGAAAACATTCTAATTAGGAGTAGGCATGTACAGATCGCTTCTAGGACCCAAAAATACCGAATTTTCGGGTGATTTGAGTTTGAATTTGAGATATAAACGGGTACAGAAGATGCATGCACATATCGACATAGGACACTTAAAATATCGATTTTTAGCATGTTTTGGGCCTGTATTTTGAAAATACTCTAACACGAAGTAGGCATGTTCAGATCGTTTCTGGGACCTCAAAATATCGAATTTTCGGGTGTTTTGAGCCTGAATTTGAGATATAAACGGGTACAGAAAATGCATGCACATATTGACTTTGGGCACCTATAATATCGATTTTCAGCATGTTTCGGGTTTGTATCTTGAAAACATTCTAGCACTAAGTAGGCATGTACAGATCGCTTCTGGTACCCCAAAATATCTAATTTTCGGGTATTTTGAGGTTGAATTTGAGATATAAACGAGTGCAAAAGATGCATACACATATTGTCTTTGGGCACCTAAAATATAGATTTTTTAGCATGTTTTCGGCCTGTATCTGAGCAGGCATGTACAGATCGCTTCTAGGACCCAAAAATATCGATTTTTCGGGTGTTTCAAGGTTGAATTTGGGATATAAACGGGTGCAGAAGATGCATATACATATTGACTTTGGTCACCTAAAATATCGATTTTCAGCATGTCTTGGGCCTATATTTTGAAAATACTCTAACACGGAGTAGGCAAGTACAGATCGCTTCTGGGACCCCAAAATATCGAATTTTCGGGTGTTTCGAGCCTGAATTTAAGATATAAACGGGTACAGAAGATGCATCCACATATCGACTTTTGGGCACCTAAAGGATCGATTTTCAGTATCTTTTGGGCCTGTATATTGAAAATACTCTAACACGAAGTAGGCATGTACAGATCGCTTCTGGGACCCCAAAATATCGTATTTTTGGGTGTTTTGGGCTTGAATTTGAGATATCGACTTTTGGCACCTAAAATATCGATTTTTAGCATGTTTTGGGCCTATATTTTGAAAATATTCTAGCACTGAGTAGGCATGTACAGATCGCTTCTGGGACCCAAAAAATATCGAATTTTCGGGTGTTTTGAGCCTGAATTTGAGATATAAACGGGTACAGAAGATGCATGCACATATCGACTTTTGGGCACCTAAAATATCGATTTTTAACATGTTTTGGGTCTGTATCTTGAAAACATTCTAACTACAAGTAGGCATGTACAGATCGCTTCTAGGACCCAAAAATACCGAATTTTCGGGTGTTTTGAGGTTGAATTTGAGATATAAACGGGTGCAGAAGATGTTTACACATATTGACTTTGGGCACCTAAAATATCGATTTTCAGCATGTTTTGGGCCTGTATCTGAGTAGGCATGTACAGATTACTTCAGGGACCCAAAAATATCGAATTTTCGGGTGTTTGGAGCCTGAATTTGTGGAAAAAACGGGTACTGAAGATGCATGCACATGTCGACTTTTGGGCACCTAAAATATCGATTTTCTGTATGTTTTTGGGCCTGTATTTTGAAAATACTCTAACACGGAGTAGGCATGTAGAGAATGCTTCTGGGACCCCAAAATATCGAATTTTCGGGTGTTTTGGGCTTGAATTTGAGATATAAACGGGTACAGATGATGCATGCACAATTCGACTTTGGGAACCTAAAATATCGATTTTTAGTATGTTTTGGGCCTATATTATGAAAATATTTTTACACTGAGGAGGCATGTACAGATCGCTTCTGGGACCCAAAAATATCGAATATTCGGGAGTTTTGAGCCAGAATTTGAGATATAAAAGGGTACGGAAGATGCATGCACATATTGACTTTGGGCACCTAAAATATTGATTTTCAGCATGTTTTGGGCTTGTATTTTGAAAATACTCTAACACGGAGTAGGCATGTACAGATCGCTTCTGGGACCCAAAAATAACGAATTTTCGGGTGTTTTGAGCCTGAATTTGAGATATAAACGGGTACTAAAGATGCATGCACATATCAACTTTTAGGCACCTAAAATATCGATTTTGAGCATGTTTTGGGCCTATAATTTGAAAATATTCTAGCACTGAGTAGGCATGTACAGATCGTTTCTGGGACCCAAAAAATATCGAATTTTCGGGTGTTTTAAGCCTTAATTTGAGATATAAACGGGTACAGAAAATGCATGCACATATTGACTTTGGGCACCTATAGTATCGATTTTCAGCATGTTTTTGGGCTGTGTTTTGAAAATAATCTAACACGGAATAGGCATGTACAGATCACTTCTGGGACCCAAAAATATCGAATTTTCGGGGGTTTTGAGCCTGAATTTGAGATATAAACAGGTACTGAAGATGCATGCACATATCGACTTTTGGGCACCTAAAATATCGATTTTGAGCATGTTTTGGGTCTGTATCTTGAAAACAATCTAACTAGGAGTAGGCATGTACAAATCGCATCTAGGACCCAATAATACCGAATCTTAGGGTGTTTTGAGTTTGAATTTGAGATATAAACGGGTACAGAAGATACATGCACATATCGACTTTTGGGTACCCAAAATATCGATTTTCAGTATGTTTTGGGCCTGTATTTTTAAAATACTCTAACACGGAGTAGGCATGTAGAGATCGGTTCTGGGACCTAAAAAAATCGAATTTTCGGGTGTTTTGGGCCTGAATTTGAGATATCGACTTTGGGCACCTAAAATATAGTTTTTTAGCATGTTTTGGGCCTATATTTTGAAAATATTCTAACACTGAGTAAGCATGTACAGATCACTTCTGGGACCCCAAAATATCGAATTTTCGGGTGTTTTGAGCCTGCATTTGAGATATAAAAAGGGTACAGAAGATGCATGCACAATATATATTGACTTTGGGCACCTAAAATATCGATTTTCACCATGTTTTGGGTCTGTATTTTGAAAATACTCTAACACGGAGTAGGCATGTACAGATCGCTTCTGAGACCCAAAAGAATCGAATTTTCGGGTGTTTTGAGCCTGACATTGAGATATAAACGGGTACAGAAGATGCATGCACATATCGACTTTGGACAATTAAAATACCGATTTTTAGCATGTTTTGAGCCTATATTTTGAAAACATTATAGCACTGAGTAGGCATGTACAGATCGCTTCTGGGACCCAAAAATATCGAATTTTCGGGTGTTTTGAGTTTGAATTTGAGATATAAACGGGTACAGAAGATGCATGCACATATCGACTTTGGACACTTAAAATATCGATTTTTAGCATGTTTTGAGCCTATATTTTGGAAACATTCTAGCACTGAGTAGGCATGTACAGATCGCTTCTAGGACCCAAAAATATCGAGTTTTCGGGTGTTTTGAGGTTGAATTTGGGATATAAACATGTGCAGAAGATGCATACACATATTGACTTTGGGCACCTAAAATATCGAATTTTCGGGTGTTTTGAGCCTGACATTGATATATAAACGGGTACAGAAGATGCATGCACATATCGACTTTGGACACTTAAAATATCGATTTTCATCATGTATTGAGCCTATATTTTGAAAACATTCTAGCACTGAGTAGGCATGTACCGATTGCTTCTGGGACCCAAAAATATCGAATTTTCGGGTGTTTTGAGTTTGAATTTGAGATATAAACGGGTACAGAAGATACATGCACATATCGACTTTGGACACTTAAAATATCGATTTTTAGCATGTTTTGAGCCTATATTTTGAAAACATTCTAGCACTGACTAGGCATGTACAGATCGCTTCTAGGACCCAAAAATATCGAGTTTTCGGGTGTTTTGAGGTTGAATTTGGGATATAAACATGTACAGAAGATGCATACACATATTGACACTGGGCACCTAAAATATCGATTTTCAGCATGTTTTTGGCCTGTATCTGAGTAGGCATTTACAGATCGCTTCTGGGACCCCAAAATATCGAATTTTCGGGTGTTTTGAGCCTGAATTTGAGATATAAACGGGTACAGAAAATGCATGCACATATTGACTTTGGGCACCTATAATAAAGATTTTCAGCATGTTTCGCGTCTGTATCTTGAAAACATTCTAACTAGGAGTAGGCATGTACAGATCGCTTCTAGGACCCAAAAATACCGAATTTTCGGGTGTTTTGAGTTTGAATTTGAGATATAAACAGGTACAGAAGATGCATGCACATATCGACTTTGGGCACCTATAATATCGATTTTCAGCATGTTTCGGGTTTATATCTTGAAAACATTCTAGCACTAAGTAGGCATGTACAGATCGCTTCTGGGACCCCAAAATATCTAATTTTCGGGTGTTTTGAGGTTGAATTTGAGATATAAACGAGTGCAGAAGATGCATACACATATTGTCTTTAGGCACATAAAATATAGATTTTTTACCATGTTTTTGGCCTGTATCTGAGCAGGCATGTACAGATCGCTTCTAGGACCCCAAAATATCGATTTTTCGGGTGTTTCAAGGTTGAATTTGGGATATAAACGGGTGCAGAAGTTGCATATACATATTGACTTTGGTCACCTAAAATATCGATTTTCAGCATGTTTTGGGCCTATATTTTGAAAATACTCTAACACGGAGTAGGCAAGTACAGATCGCTTCTGGGACCCCAAAATATCGAATTTTCGGGTGTTTCGAGCCTGAATTTAAGATATAAACGGGTACAGAAGATGCATCGACATATCGACTTTTGGGCACCTAAAGGATCGATTTTCAGTATCTTTTGGGCCTGTATATTGAAAATACTCTAACACGAAGTAGGCATGTACAGATCGCTTCTGGGACCCCAAAATATAGAATTTTTGGGTATTTTGGGCTTGAATTTGAGATATCGACTTTTGGCACCAAAAATATCGATTATCAGCATGTTTTGGGCCTATATTTTGAAAATATTCTAGCACTGAGTAGGCATGTACAGATCGCTTCTAGGGCCCAAAAATACCGAATTTTCGGGTGTTTTGAGGTTGAATTTGAGATATAAACGGGTGCAGAAGATGCTTACACATATTGACTTTGGGCACCTAAAATATCGATTTTCAGCATGTTTTGGGCCTGTATCTGAGTAGGCATGTACAGATCGCTTCTGGGACCCAAAAATATCGAATTTTCAGGTGTTTGGAGCCTGAATTTGTGATAAAAACGGGTACTAAAGATGCATGCACATATCGACTTTTGGGCACCTAAAATATCGATTTTGAGCATGTTTTGGGTCTGTATCTTGAAAACAATCTAACTAGGAGTAGGCATGTACAAATCGCATCTAGGACCCAATAATACCGAATCTTCGGGTGTTTTGAGTTTGAATTTGAGATATAAACGGGTACAGAAGATACATGCACATATCGACTTTTGGGTACCTAAAAGATCGATTTTCAGTATGTTTTGGGCCTGTATTTTTAAAATACTCTAACACGGAGTAGGCATGTAGAGATCGTTTCTGGGACCTAAAAATATCGAATTTTCGGGTGTTTTGGGCCTGAATTTGAGATATCGACTTTGGGCGCCTAAAATATCGATTTTTAGCATGTTTTGGACCTATATTTTGAAAATATTCTAGCACTGAGTAGGCATGTACAGATCGCTTCTGGGACCCTAAAATATCGAATTTTCGGGTGTTTTGAGCCTGAATTTGAGATATAAACGGGTACAGAAGATGCATGCACATATCGACTTTGGACACTTATTATATCGATTCTTAGCATGTTTTGAGCCTATTTCTTGAAAACATTCTAGCACTGAGTAGGCATGTACAGATCGCTTCTAGGACCCAAAAATACAGAATTTTCGGTTGTTTTGAGTTTGAATTTGAGATATAAACGGGTACAGAAGATTCATGCCCATATCGATTTTGCACACTTAAAATATCGATTTTTAGCATATTTTGATCCTATATTTTGAAAATATTCTAGAACTGAGTAGACATGTACAGATTTCTTCTGGGACCCCAAAATATCGAATTTTCGGGTGTTTTGAGCCTGAATTTGAGATATCGACTTTGGGCACCTAAAATATCGATTTGTAGCATGTTTTAGGCCTATATTTTGAAAATATTCAAGCACTGAGTAGACATGTTAAGATCGCTTCTGGGACCTCAAAATATCGAATTTTCGGGTGTTTGGAGCCTGAATTTGAGATATAAACGGGTACAGAAGATGCATCCAGATATCGACTTTAGGGCACCTAAAAGATCGATTTTCAGTATGTTTTGAGCCTGTATATTAAAAATACTCTAAGACGGAGTAGGCATGTACAGATCGCTTCTAGGACCCCAAAATATCGAATTTTCGGGTGTTTTTGGCGTGAATTTGAGATATCGACTTTGGGCACCTAAAATATCGAATTTTAGCATGTTTTGGGCCTATATTTTGAAAATATTCTAGCACTGAGAAGGCATGTACAGACTGCTTCTAGGACCAAAAAATATCGAATTTTCGGGTGTTTTTTGCCTGAATTTGAGATATAAACGGGTTCTGAAGATGCATGCACATATCGACTTTTGGGCACCTAAAATATCGATTTTAGTATGTTTTGGGCCTGTATCTTGAAAACATTCTAAGTAGGAGAAGGCATGTACAGATCGCTTCTAGGACCCAAAAATACCAATTTTTTGGTTGTTTTGAGTTTGAATTTGAGATATAAACGGGTACAGAAGATGCATGCCCATATCGACTTTGGACACTTAAAATATCGATTTTTAGCATATTTTTGAGCCTATATTTTGAAAACATTCTGGCACTGAGTAGGCATGTACAGATCGCTTCTAGGACCCAAAAATATCGAGTTTTTGGGTGTTTTGAGGTTGAATTTGGGATATAAACATGTGCAGAAGATGCATACACATAAAGACTTTAAGCACCTAAAATATCGATTTCCAGTATGTTTTTGGCCTGTATCTGAGTAGGCATGTACAGATCGCTTCTGGGCCCCTAAAATATCGAATATTCGGGTGTTTTGAGCCTGAATTTGAGATATAAAAGGGTACAGAAGATGCATGCAGATATTGACTTTGGGCACCTAAAATATCGATTTTTAGCATGCTTTAGGCCTGTATTTTGAAAACACTCTAACACAGAGTAGGCATGTACAGATCGCTACTGGGACCCAAAAATATCAAATTTTAGGGTGTTTTGAGACTGAATTTAAGATATAAACGGGTACAGAAGATGAATGCACATATCGACTTTGGACACATAAAATATCGATTTTTACAATGTTTTGAGCCTATATTTTGAAAACATTTTAGCACTGAGTAGGCATGTACAGATCGCTTCTGGGACCCAAAAATATCGAATTTTCGGGTGTTTTGAGGTTGTATTTGGGATATAAACATGTGCAGAAGATGCATACACATATTGACTTTGGACACCTAAAATATCGATTTTCAGCATATTTTTGGCCTGTATCTGAATAGGCATGTACAGATCGCTTTTGGGAACCCAAAATATCGAATTTTCGGGTGTTTGGAGCCTGAATTTGAGATAAAAACGGGTACAGAGGATGCATGCACATATCGACTTTTGGGTACCTAAAAGATCGATTTTCAGTATGTTTTGGGCCTGTATTTTGAAAATACTCTAACACGGAGTAGGCATGTACAGATCGATTCTGGGACCCCAAAATATCGAATTTTCTGGTGTTTTGGGCCTGAATTTGAGATATCGACTTTGGGCACCTAAAATATCGATTTTTAGCATGTTTTGGGCCTATATTTTGAAAATATTCTAGCACTGAGTAGGCATGTACAGATCGCTTCTAGGACCCAAAAATATCGATTTTTCGGGTGTTTTGAGGTTGAATTTGGGATATAAACGGGCGCAGAAGATGCATACACATATTGACTTTAGTCACCTAAAATATTGAATTTCAGCATGTTTTGGGCCTGTATTTTGAAAATACTCTAACAAGGAGTAGACAAGTACAGATCGCTTCTGGGACCTCAAAATATCGAATTTTCGGGTGTTTGGAGCCTGAATTTGAGATATAAACGGGTACAGAAGATGAATCCAGATATCGACTTTTGGGCACCTAAAAGATCGATTTTCAGTATGTTTTGGGCCTGTATATTGGAAATACTCTAATATGGAGTAGGCATGTACAGATCGCTTCTGGGACCCCAAAATATCGAATTTTCGGGTGTTTTGGGCCTGAATTTGAGATATCGACTTTCGGCACCTAAAATATCGAATTTTAGCATGTTTTGGGCCTATATTTTGAAAATATTCTAGCACTGAGAAGGCATGTACAGATCGCTTCTAGGACCCAAAAATACCGAATTTTCCGGTGTCTTGAGTTTGAATTTGAGATATAAACGGGTACAGAAGATGCATGCACATATCGACTTTGGACACTTAATATATCGATTTTTAGCATGTTTTGAGCCTATTTCTTGAAAACATTCTAGCACTGAGTAGGCATGTACAGATCGCTTCTAGGACCCAAAAATACAGACTTTTCGGTTGTTTTGAGTTTGAATTTGAGATATAAACGGGTACAGAAGATGCATGCCCATATCGACTTTGGACACTTAAAATTTCGATTTTTAGCATATTTTGATCCTATATTTTGAAAATATTCTAGAACTGAGTAGACATGTACAGATTTCTTCTGGGACCCCAAAATATCGAATTTTCGGGTGTTTTGAGCCTGAATTTGAGATATTGACTTTGGGCACCTAAAATATCGATTTTTAGCATGTTTTAGGCCTATATTTTGAAAATATTCTAGCACTGAGTAGACATGTTAAGATCGCTTCTGGGACCTTAAAATATCGAATTTTCGGGTGTTTGGAGCCTGAATTTGAGATATAAACGGGTACAGAAGATGCATCCAGATATCGACTTTAGGGCACCTAAAAGATCGATTTTCAGTATGTTTTGGGCCTGTATGTTAAAAATACTCTAATACGGAGTAGGCATGTACAGATCGCTTCTAGGACCCCAAAAAAACGAATTTTCGGGTGTTTTGGGCGTGAATTTGAGATATCGACTTTGGGCACCTAAAATATCGAATTTTAGCATGTTTTGGGCCTATATTTTGAAAATATTCTAGCACTGAGAAGGCATGTACAGAATGCTTCTAGGACCAAAAAATATCGAATTTTAGGGTTTTTTTTGCCTGAATTTGAGATATAAACGGGTTCTGAAGATGCATGCACATATCGACTTTTGGGCACCTAAAATATCGATTTTAGTATGTTTTGGGCCTGTATCTTGAAAACATTCTAAGTAGGAGTAGGCATGTACAGATCGCTTCTAGGACCCAAAAATACCGAATTTTCGGTTGTTTTGAGTTTGAATTTGAGATATAAACGGGTACAGAAGATGCATGCCCATATCGACTTTGGACACTTAAAATATCGATTTTTAGCATATTTTTTAGCCTATATTTTGAAAACATTCTAGCACTGAGTAGACATGTACATATCGCTTCTAGGACCCAAAAATATCGAGTTTTTGGGTGTTTTGAGGTTGAATTTGGGATATAAACATGTGCAGAAGATGCATACACATATAGACTTTAAGCACCTAAAATATCGATTTCCAGTATGTTTTTGGCCTGTATCTGAGTAGGCATGTACATATCGCTTCTGGGCCCCTAAAATATCGAATATTCGGGTGTTTTGAGCCTGATTTTGAGATATAAAAGGGTACAGATGATGCATGCACATATTGACTTTGGGCACCTAAAATATCGATTTTTAGCATGCTTTGGGCCTGTATTTTGAAAACACTCTAACACAGAGTAGGCATGTACAGATCGCTACTAGGACCCAAAAATATCGAATTTTCGGGTGTTTTGAGACTGAATTTGAGATATAAACGGGTACAGAAGATGCATGCACATATCGACTTTGGACACTTAAAATATCGATTTTTACAATGTTTTGAGCCTATATTTTGAAAACATTTTAGCACTGAGTAGGCATGTACAGATCGCTTCTGGGACCCAAAAATATCGAATTTTCGGGTGTTTTGAGGTTGTATTTGGGATATAAACGGGTGCAGAAGATGCATACACATATTGACTTTAGTCACCTAAAATATCGAATTTCAGCATGTTTTGGGCCTGCATTTTGAAAATACTCTAACAAGGAGTAGACAAGTACAGATCGCTTCTGGGACCCCAAAATATCGATTTTTCGAGTGTTTGGAGCCTGAATTTGAGATATAAACGGGTACAGAAGAGACATCCAGATAACGACTTTTGGGCACCTAAAAGATCGATTTTCAGTGTGTTTTGGGCCTGTATATTGAAAATACTCTAATACGGAGTAGGCATGTACAGATCGCTTCTGGGACCCCAAAATATCAAATTTTCGGGTGTTTTGGGCCTGAATTTGAGATATCGACTTTCGGCACCTAAAATATCGATTTTTAGCATGTTTTGGGCCTATATTTTGAAAATATTCTAGCACTGAGTAGGCATGTACAGATCGCTTCTAGGACCCAAAAATATCGATTTTTCGGGTGTTTTGAGGTTGAATTTGGGATATAAACGGGCGCAGAAGATGCATACACATATTGACTTTAGTCACCTAAAATATTGAATTTCAGCATGTTTTGGGCCTGTATCTTGAAAACATTTTAAGTAGCAGTAGGCATGTACAGATCGCTTCTAGGATCCAAAAATACCGAATTTTCGGATGTTTTGAGTTTGAATTTGAGATATGAACGGGTACAGAAGATGCATGCACATATCGACTTTGGACGCTTAAAATATCGATTTTTAGCATGTTTTGAGCCTATATTTTGAAAACATTCTAGCAGTGAGTAGGCATGTACAGATCGCTTCTAGGACCCAAAAATATCGAGTTTTCGGGTGTTTTGAGGTTGAATTTGGGATATAAACATGTGCAGAAGATGCATACACATATTGACTTTGGACACCTAAAATATCGATTTTCAGCATATTTTTGGCCTGTATCTGAATAGGCATGTACAGATCGCTTTTGGGAACCCAAAATATCGAATTTTCGGGTGTTTGGAGCCTGAATTTGAGATAAAAACGGGTACAGAGGATGCATGCACATACCGACTTTTGGGTACCTAAAAGATCGATTTTCAGTATGTTTTGGGCCTGTATTTTGAAAATACTCTAACACGGAGTAGGCATGTACAGATCGATTCTGGGACCCCAAAATATCGAATTTTCGGGTGTTTTTGGCCTGAATTTGAGATATCGACTTTGGCCACCTAAAATATCGATTTTTAGCATGTTTTGGGCCTATATTTTGAAAATATTCTAGCACTGAGTAGGCATGTACAGATCGCTTATAGGACCCAAAAATATCAAATTTTCGGGTGTTTTGAGCCTGAATTTGAGATATAAACGGGTACAGAAGATGCATTCACATATCGACTTTGGACACGTAAAACATCGATTTTTAGCATGTTTTGAGCCTTTATTTTGAAAACATTCTAGCACTGAGTAGGCATGTACAGATAGCTTCTGGGACCCAAAAATATCGAATTTTCGGGTGTTTTGAGGTTGAATTTGGGATATAAACGGGTGCAGAAGATGCATACACATATTGACTTTAGTCACCTAAAATATTGAATTTCAGCATGTTTTGGGCCTGTATTTTGAAAATACTCTAACAAGGAGTAGACAAGTACAGATCGCTTCTGGGACCTCAAAATATCGAATTTTCGGGTGTTTGGAGCCTGAATTTGAGATATAAACGGGTACAGAAGATGAATCCAGATATCGACTTTTGGGCACCTAAAAGATCGATTTTCAGTATGTTTTGGGCCTGTATATTGGAAATACTCTAATATGGAGTAGGCATGTACAGATCGCTTCTGGGACCCCAAAATATCGAATTTTCGGGTGTTTTGGGCCTGAATTTGAGATATCGACTTTGGGCACCTAAAATATCGAATTTTAGCATGTTTTGGGCCTATATTTTGAAAATATTCTAGCACTGAGAAGGCATGTACAGATCGATTTTGGGACCCCAAAATATCGAATTTTCGGGGGTTTTGAGCCTGAATTTGAGATACAAACGGGTACTAAATATGCATGCACATATCGACTTTTGGGCACCTAAAATATCGATTTTGAGCATGCTTTGGGTCTGTATCTTGAAAACATTTTAAGTAGGATTAGGCATGTACAGATCGCTTCTAGGATCCAAAAATACCGAATTTTCGGATGTTTTGAGTTTCAATTTGAGATATGAACGGGTACAGAAGATGCATGCACATATCGACTTTGGACGCTTAAAATATCGATTTTTAGCATGTTTTGAGCCTATATTTTGAAAACATTCTAGCAGTGAGTAGGCATGTACAGATCGCTTCTAGGACCCAAAAATATCGAGTTTTCGGGTGTTTTGAGGTTGAATTTGGGATATAAACATGTGCAGAAGATGCATACACATATTGACTTTGGACACCTAAAATATCGATTTTCAGCATATTTTTGGCCTGTATCTGAATAGGCATGTACAGATCGCTTTTGGGAACCCAAAATATCGAATTTTCGGGTGTTTGGAGCCTGAATTTGAGATAAAAACGGGTACAGAGGATGCATGCACATACCGACTTTTGGGTACCTAAAAGATCAATTTTCAGTATGTTTTGGGCCTGTATTATGAAAATACTCTAACACGGAGTAGGCATGTACATATCGCTTCTGGGACCCCAAAATATCGAATTTTCGGGTGTTTTGGGCCTGAATTTGAGATATCGACTTTGGGCACCTAAAATATAGATTTTTAGCATGTTTTGGGCCTATAATTTGAAAATATTCTAGCACTGAGTAGGCATGTACAGATTGCTTCTAGGACCCCAAAATATCGAATTTTCGGGTGTTATGATCCTGAATTTGAGATATAAAAGGGTACAGAAGATGCATGCACATATTGACTTTGGACACTTAAAATATCGATTTTTAGCATGTTTTGAGCCTTTATTTTGAAAACATTCTAGCACTGAGTAGGCATGTACAGATCGCTTCTGGGACCCAAAAATATCGAATTTTTGGGTGTTTTGAGGTTGAATTTGGGATATAAACGGGTGCAGAAGATGCATACACATATTGACTTTAGTCACCTAAAATATTGAATTTCAGCATGTTTTGGGCCTGTATTTTGAAAATACTCTAACAAGGAGTAGACAAGTACAGATCGCTTCTGGGACCTCAAAATATCGAATTTTCGGGTGTTTGGAGCCTGAATTTGAGATATAAACGGGTACAGAAGATGAATCCAGATATCGACTTTTGTGCACCTAAAAGATCGATTTTCAGTATGTTTTGGGCCTGTATATTGGAAATACTCTAATATGGAGTCGGCATGTACAGATCGCTTCTGGGACCCCAAAATATCGAATTTTCGGGTGTTTTGGGCGTGAATTTGAGATATCGACTTTGGGCACCTAAAATATCGAATTTTAGCATGTTTTGGGCCTATATTTTGAAAATATTCTAGCACTGAGAAGGCATGTACAGATCGCTTCTAGGACCCAAAAATACCGAATTTTCCGGTTTTTTGAGTTTGAATTTGAGATATAAACGGGTACAGAAGATGCATGCACATATCAACTTTGGACACTTAATATATCGATTTTTAGCATGTTTTGAGCCTATTTCTTGAAAACATTCTAGCACTGAGTAGGCATGTACAGATCGCTTCTAGGACCCAAAAATACCGAATTTTCGGTTGTTTTGAATTTGAATTTGAGATATAAACGGGTACAGAAGATGCATGCCCATATCGACTTTGGACACTTAAAATATCGATTTTTAGCATATTTTGATCCTATATTTTGAAAATATTCTAGAACTGAGTAGACATGTACAGATTTCTTCTGGGACCCAAAAATATCGAAATTTCGGGTGTTTTGAGCCTGAATTTGAGATATCGACTTTGGGCACCTAAAATATCGATTTTTAGCATGTTTTAGGCCTATATTTTGAAAATATTCTAGCACTGAGTAGACATGTTAAGATCGCTTCTGGGACCTCAAAATATCGAATTTTCGGGTGTTTGGAGCCTGAATTTGAGATATAAACGGGTACAGAAGATGCATCCAGATATCGACTTTAGGGCACCTTAAAGATCGATTTTCAGTATGTTTTGGGCCTGTATATTAAAAATACTCTAAGACGGAGTAGGCATGTACAGATCGCTTCTAGGACCCCAAAATATCGAATTTTCGGGTGTTTTGGGCGTGAATTTGAGATATCGACTTTGGGCACCTAAAATATCGAATTTTAGCATGTTTTGGGACTATATTTTGAAAATATTCTAGCACTGAGAAGGCATGTACAGAATGCTTCTAGGACCAAAAAATATCGAATTTTCGGGGTTTTTTTGCCTGAATTTGAGGTATAAACGGGTTCTGAAGATGCATGCACATATCGACTTTTGGGCACCTAAAATATCGATTTTAGTATGTTTTGGGCCTGTATCTTGAAAACATTCTAAGTAGGAGTAGGCATGTACAGATCGCTTCTAGGACCCAAAAATACCGAATTTTCGGTTGTTTTGAGTTTGAATTTGAGATATAAACGGGTACAGAAGATGCATGCCCATATCGACTTTGGACACTTAAAATATCGATTTTTAGCATATTTTATAGCCTATATTTTGAAAACATTCTAGCACTGAGTAGGCATGTACAGATCGCTTCTAGGACCCAAAAATATCGAGTTTTTGGGTGTTTTGAGGTTGAATTTGGGATATAAACATGTGCAGAAGATGCATACACATATAGACTTTAAGCACCTAAAATATCGATTTCCAGTATGTTTTTGGCATGTATCTGAGTAGGCATGTACAGATCGCTTCTGGGCCCCTAAAATATCGAATATTCGGGTGTTTTGAGCCTGAATTTGAGATATAAAAGGGTACAGAGGATGCATGCACATACCGACTTTTGGGTACCTAAAAGATCAATTTTCAGTATGTTTTGGGCCTGTATTATGAAAATACTCTAACACGGAGTAGGCATGTACATATCGCTTCTGGGACCCCAAAATATCGAATTTTCGGGTGTTTTGGGCCTGAATTTGAGATATCGACTTTGGGCACCTAAAATATCGATTTTTAGCATGTTTTGGGCCTATAATTTGAAAATATTCTAGCACTGAGTAGGCATGTACAGATTGCTTCTAGGACCCCAAAATATCGAATTTTCGGGTGTTATGATCCTGAATTTGAGATATAAAAGGGTACAGAAGATGCATGCACATATTGACTTTGGACACTTAAAATATCGATTTTTAGCATGTTTTGAGCCTTTATTTTGAAAACATTCTAGCACTGAGTAGGCATGTACAGATCGCTTCTGGGACCCAAAAATATCGAATTTTTGGGTGTTTTGAGGTTGAATTTGGGATATAAACGGGTGCAGAAGATGCATACACATATTGACTTTAGTCACCTAAAATATTGAATTTCAGCATGTTTTGGGCCTGTATTTTGAAAATACTCTAACAAGGAGTAGACAAGTACAGATCGCTTCTGGGACCTCAAAATATCGAATTTTCGGGTGTTTGGAGCCTGAATTTGAGATATAAACGGGTACAGAAGATGAATCCAGATATCGACTTTTGTGCACCTAAAAGATCGATTTTCAGTATGTTTTGGGCCTGTATATTGGAAATACTCTAATATGGAGTCGGCATGTACAGATCGCTTCTGGGACCCCAAAATATCGAATTTTCGGGTGTTTTGGGCGTGAATTTGAGATATCGACTTTGGGCACCTAAAATATCGAATTTTAGCATGTTTTGGGACTATATTTTGAAAATATTCTAGCACTGAGAAGGCATGTACAGAATGCTTCTAGGACCAAAAAATATCGAATTTTCGGGGTTTTTTTGCCTGAATTTGAGGTATAAACGGGTTCTGAAGATGCATGCACATATCGACTTTTGGGCACCTAAAATATCGATTTTAGTATGTTTTGGGCCGGTATCTTGAAAACATTCTAAGTAGGAGTAGGCATGTACAGATCGCTTCTAGGACCCAAAAATACCGAATTTTCGGTTGTTTTGAGTTTGAATTTGAGATATAAACGGGTACAGAAGATGCATGCCCATATCGACTTTGGACACTTAAAATATCGATTTTTAGCATATTTTATAGCCTATATTTTGAAAACATTCTAGCACTGAGTAGGCATGTACAGATCGCTTCTAGGACCCAAAAATATCGAGTTTTTGGGTGTTTTGAGGTTGAATTTGGGATATAAACATGTGCAGAAGATGCATACACATATAGACTTTAAGCACCTAAAATATCGATTTCCAGTATGTTTTTGGCCTGTATCTGAGTAGGCATGTACAGATCGCTTCTGGGCCCCTAAAATATCGAATATTCGGGTGTTTTGAGCCTGAATTTGAGATATAAAAGGGTACAGAAGATGCATGCACATATTGACTTTGGGCACCTAAATTATCGATTTTTAGCATGCTTTGGGCCTGTATTTTGAAAACACTCTAACACAGAGTAGGCATGTACAAATCGCTACTGGGACCCAAAAATATCGAATTTTCGGGTGTTTTGAGACTGAATTTGAGATATAAACGGGTACAGAAGATGCATGCACATATCGACTTTGGACACTTAAAATATCGATTTTTACAATGTTTTGAGCCTATATTTTGAAAACATTTTAGCACTGAGTAGGCATGTACAGATCGCTTCTGGGACCCAAAAATATCGAATTTTCGGGTGTTTTGAGGTTGTATTTGGGATATAAACGGGTGCAGAAGATGCATACACATATTGACTTTAGTCACCTAAAATATCGAATTTCAGCATGTTTTGGGCCTGCATTTTGAAAATACTCTAACAAGGAGTAGACAAGTACAGATCGCTTCTGGGACCCCAAAATATCGATTTTTCCAGTGTTTGGAGCCTGAATTTGAGATATAAACGGGTACAGAAGAGGCATCCAGATAACGACTTTTGGGCACCTAAAAGATCGATTTTCAGTGTGTTTTGGGCCTGTATATTGAAAATACTCTAATACGGAGTAGGCATGTACAGATCGCTTCTGGGACCCCAAAATATCAAATTTTCGGGTGTTTTGGGCCTGAATTTGAGATATCGACTTTGGGCACCAAAAATATCGATTTTTAGCATGTTTAGGGCCTATATTTTGAAAATATTCTAGCACTGAGAAGGCATGTACAGATCGATTTTGGGACCCCAAAAAATCGAATTTTCGGGTGTTTTGAGCCTGAATTTGAGATACAAACGGGTACTAAAGATGCATGCACATATCGACTTTTGCGCACCTAAAATATCGATTTTGAGCATGCTTTGGGTCTGTATCTTGAAAACATTTTAAGTAGGAGTAGGCATGTACAGATCGCTTCTAGGATCCAAAAATACCGAATTTTCGGATGTTTTGAGTTTCAATTTGAGATATGAACGGGTACAGAAGATGCATGCACATATCGACTTTGGACGCTTAAAATATCGATTTTTAGCATATTTTGATCCTATATTTTGAAAATATTCTAGAACTGAGTAGACATGTACAGATTTCTTCTGGGACCCAAAAATATCGAATTTTCGGGTGTTTTGAGCCTGAATTTGAGATATCGACTTTGGGCACCTAAAATATCGATTTTTAGCATGTTTTAGGCCTATATTTTGAAAATATTCTAGCACTGAGTAGACATGTTAAGATCGCTTCTGGGACCTCAAAATATCGAATTTTCGGGTGTTTGGAGCCTGAATTTGAGATATAAACGGGTACAGAAGATGCATCCAGATATCGACTTTAGGGCACCTTAAAGATCGATTTTCAGTATGTTTTGGGCCTGTATATTAAAAATACTCTAAGACGGAGTAGGCATGTACAGATCGCTTCTAGGACCCCAAAATATCGAATTTTCGGGTGTTTTGGGCGTGAATTTGAGATATCGACTTTGGGCACCTAAAATATCGAATTTTAGCATGTTTTGGGCCTATATTTTGAAAATATTCTAGCACTGAGAAGGCATGTACAGAATGCTTCTAGGACCAAAAAATATCGAATTTTCAGGGGTTTTTTGCCTGAATTTGAGGTATAAACAGGTTCTGAAGATGCATGCACATATCGACTTTTGGGCACCTAAAATATCGATTTTAGTATGTTTTGGGCCTGTATCTTGAAAACATTCTAAGTAGGAGTAGGCATGTACAGATCGCTTCTAGGACCCAAAAATACCGAATTTTCGGTTGTTTTGAGTTTGAATTTGAGATATAAACGGGTACAGAAGATGCATGCCCATATCGACTTTGGACACTTAAAATATCGATTTTTAGCATATTTTATAGCCTATATTTTGAAAACATTCTAGCACTGAGTAGGCATGTACAGATCGCTTCTAGGACCCAAAAATATCGAGTTTTTGGGTGTTTTGAGGTTGAATTTGGGATATAAACATGTGCAGAAGATGCATACACATATAGACTTTAAGCACCTAAAATATCGATTTCCAGTATGTTTTTGGCCTGTATCTGAGTAGGCATGTACAGATCGCTTCTGGGCCCCTAAAATATCGAATATTCGGGTGTTTTGAGCCTGAATTTGAGATATAAAAGGGTACAGAAGATGCATGCACATATTGACTTTGGGCACCTAAAATATCGATTTTTAGCATGCTTTGGGCCTGTATGTTGAAAACACTCTAACACAGAGTAGGCATGTTCAAATCGCTACTGGGACCCAAAAATATCGAATTTTCGGGTGTTTTGAGACTGAATTTGAGATATAAACGGGTACAGAAAATGCATGCACATATCGACTTTGGACACTTAAAATATCGATTTTTACAATGTTTTGAGCCTATATTTTGAAAACATTTTAGCACTGAGTAGGCATGTACAGATCGCTTCTGGGACCCAAAAATATCGAATTTTCGGGTGTTTTGAGGTTGTATTTGGGATATAAACGGGTGCAGAAGATGCATACACATATTGACTTTAGTCACCTAAAATATCGAATTTCAGCATGTTTTGGGCCTGCATTTTGAAAATACTCTAACAAGGAGTAGACAAGTACAGATCGCTTCTGGGACCCCAAAATATCGATTTTTCGAGTGTTTGGAGCCTGAATTTGAGATATAAACGGGTACAGAAGAGGCATCCAGATAACGACTTTTGGGCACCTAAAAGATCGATTTTCAGTGTGTTTTGGGCCTGTATATTGAAAATACTCTAATACGGAGTAGGCATGTACAGATCGCTTCTGGGACCCCAAAATATCAAATTTTCGGGTGTTTTGGGCCTGAATTTGAGATATCGACTTTGGGCACCAAAAATATCGATTTTTAGCATGTTTAGGGCCTATATTTTGAAAATATTCTAGCACTGAGAAGGCATGTACAGATCGATTTTGGGACCCCAAAAAATCGAATTTTCTGGTGTTTTGAGCCTGAATTTGAGATACAAACGGTTACTAAAGATGCATGCACATATCGACTTTTGCGCACCTAAAATATCGATTTTGAGCATGCTTTGGGTCTGTATCTTGAAAACATTTTAAGTAGGAGTAGGCATGTACAGATCGCTTCTAGGATCCAAAAATACCGAATTTTCGGATGTTTTGAGTTTCAATTTGAGATATGAACGGGTACAGAAGATGCATGCACATATCGACTTTGGACGCTTAAAATATCGATTTTTAGCATATTTTGATCCTATATTTTGAAAATATTCTAGAACTGAGTAGACATGTACAGATTTCTTCTGGGACCCAAAAATATCGAATTTTCGGGTGTTTTGAGCCTGAATTTGAGATATCGACTTTGGGCACCTAAAATATCGATTTTTAGCATGTTTTAGGCCTATATTTTGAAAATATTCTAGCACTGAGTAGACATGTTAAGATCGCTTCTTGGACCTCAAAATATCGAATTTTCGGGTGTTTGGAGCCTGAATTTGAGATATAAACGGGTACAGAAGATGCATCCAGATATCGACTTTAGGGCACCTTAAAGATCGATTTTCAGTATGTTTTGGGCCTGTATATTAAAAATACTCTAAGACGGAGTAGGCATGTACAGATCGCTTCTAGGACCCCAAAATATCGAATTTTCGGGTGTTTTGGGCGTGAATTTGAGATATCGACTTTGGGCACCTAAAATATCGAATTTTAGCATGTTTTGGGACTATATTTTGAAAATATTCTAGCACTGAGAAGGCATGTACAGAATGCTTCTAGGACCAAAAAATATCGAATTTTCGGGGTTTTTTTGCCTGAATTTGAGGTATAAACGGGTTCTGAAGATGCATGCACATATCGACTTTTGGGCACCTAAAATATCGATTTTAGTATGTTTTGGGCCTGTATCTTGAAAACATTCTAAGTAGGAGTAGGCATGTACAGATCGCTTCTAGGACCCAAAAATACCGAATTTTCGGTTGTTTTGAGTTTGAATTTGAGATATAAACGGGTACAGAAGATGCATGCCCATATCGACTTTGGACACTTAAAATATCGATTTTTAGCATATTTTATAGCCTATATTTTGAAAACATTCTAGCACTGAGTAGGCATGTACAGATCGCTTCTAGGACCCAAAAATATCGAGTTTTTGGGTGTTTTGAGGTTGAATTTGGGATATAAACATGTGCAGAAGATGCATACACATATAGACTTTAAGCACCTAAAATATCGATTTCCAGTATGTTTTTGGCCTGTATCTGAGTAGGCATGTACAGATCGCTTCTGGGCCCCTAAAATATCGAATATTCGGGTGTTTTGAGCCTGAATTTGAGATATAAAAGGGTACAGAAGATGCATGCACATATTGACTTTGGGCACCTAAAATATCGATTTTTAGCATGCTTTGGGCCTGTATTTTGAAAACACTCTAACACAGAGTAGGCATGTACAAATCGCTACTGGGACCCAAAAATATCGAATTTTCGGGTGTTTTGAGACTGAATTTGAGATATAAACGGGTACAGAAGATGCATGCACATATCGACTTTGGACACTTAAAATATCGATTTTTACAATGTTTTGAGCCTATATTTTGAAAACATTTTAGCACTGAGTAGGCATGTACAGATCGCTTCTGGGACCCAAAAATATCGAATTTTCGGGTGTTTTGAGGTTGTATTTGGGATATAAACGGGTGCAGAAGATGCATACACATATTGACTTTAGTCACCTAAAATATCGAATTTCAGCATGTTTTGGGCCTGCATTTTGAAAATACTCTAACAAGGAGTAGACAAGTACAGATCGCTTCTGGGACCCCAAAATATCGATTTTTCCAGTGTTTGGAGCCTGAATTTGAGATATAAACGGGTACAGAAGAGGCATCCAGATAACGACTTTTGGGCACCTAAAAGATCGATTTTCAGTGTGTTTTGGGCCTGTATATTGAAAATACTCTAATACGGAGTAGGCATGTACAGATCGCTTCTGGGACCCCAAAATATCAAATTTTCGGGTGTTTTGGGCCTGAATTTGAGATACCGACTTTGGGCACCAAAAATATCGATTTTTAGCATGTTTAGGGCCTATATTTTGAAAATATTCTAGCACTGAGAAGGCATGTACAGATCGATTTTGGGACCCCAAAATATCGAATTTTCGGGGGTTTTGAGCCTGAATTTGAGATACAAACGGGTACTAAAGATGCATGCACATATCGACGTTTGCGCACCTAAAATATCGATTTTGAGCATGCTTTGGGTCTGTATCTTGAAAACATTTTAAGTAGGAGTAGGCATGTACAGATCGCTTCTAGGATCCAAAAATACCGAATTTTCGGATGTTTTGAGTTTGAATTTGAGATATGAACGGGTACAGAAGATGCATGCACATATCGACTTTGGACGCTTAAAATATCGATTTTTAGCATGTTTTGAGCCTATATTTTGAAAACATTCTAGCAGTGAGTAGGCATGTACAGATCGCTTCTAGGACCCAAAAATATCGAGTTTTCGGGTGTTTTGAGGTTGAATTTGGGATATAAACATGTGCAGAAGATGCATACACATATTGACTTTGGACACCTAAAATATCGATTTTCAGCATATTTTTGGCCTGTATCTGAATAGGCATGTACAGATCGCTTCTGGGAACCCAAAATATCGAATTTTCGGGTGTTTGGAGCCTGAATTTGAGATAAAAACGGGTACAGAGGATGCATGCACATACCGACTTTTGGGTACCTAAAAGATCGATTTTCAGTATGTTTTGGGCCTGTATTTTGAAAATACTCTAACACGGAGTAGGCATGTACAGATCGATTCTGGGACCCCAAAATATCGAATTTTCGGGTGTTTTTGGCCTGAATTTGAGATATCGACTTTGGCCACCTAAAATATCGATTTTTAGCATGTTTTGGGCCTATATTTTGAAAATATTCTAGCACTGAGTAGGCATGTACAGATCGCTTCTAGGACCCAAAAATATCAAATTTTCGGGTGTTTTGAGCCTGAATTTGAGATATAAACGGGTACAGAAGATGCATTCACATATCGACTTTGGACACGTAAAACATCGATTTTTAGCATGTTTTGAGCCTTTATTTTGAAAACATTCTAGCACTGAGTAGGCATGTACAGATAGCTTCTGGGACCCAAAAATATCGAATTTTCGGGTGTTTTGAGGTTGAATTTGAGATATAAACGGGTGCAGAAGATGCATACACATATTGACTTTAGTCACCTAAAATATTGAATTTCAGCATGTTTTGGGCCTGTATTTTGAAAATACTCTAACAAGGAGTAGACAAGTACAGATCGCTTCTGGGACCCAAAAATATCGAGTTTTCGGGTGTTTTGAGGTTGAATTTGGGATATAAACATGTGCAGAAGATGCATACACATATTGACTTTGGACACCTAAAATATCGATTTTCAGCATATTTTTGGCCTGTATCTGAATAGGCATGTACAGATCGCTTCTGGGAACCCAAAATATCGAATTTTCGGGTGTTTGGAGCCTGAATTTGAGATAAAAACGGGTACAGAGGATGCATGCACATACCGACTTTTGGGTACCTAAAAGATCGATTTTCAGTATGTTTTGGGCCTGTATTTTGAAAATACTCTAACACGGAGTAGGCATGTACAGATCGATTCTGGGACCCCAAAATATCGAATTTTCGGGTGTTTTTGGCCTGAATTTGAGATATCGACTTTGGCCACCTAAAATATCGATTTTTAGCATGTTTTGGGCCTATATTTTGAAAATATTCTAGCACTGAGTAGGCATGTACAGATCGCTTCTAGGACCCAAAAATATCAAATTTTCGGGTGTTTTGAGCCTGAATTTGAGATATAAACGGGTACAGAAGATGCATTCACATATCGACTTTGGACACGTAAAACATCGATTTTTAGCATGTTTTGAGCCTTTATTTTGAAAACATTCTAGCACTGAGTAGGCATGTACAGATAGCTTCTGGGACCCAAAAATATCGAATTTTTGGGTGTTTTGAGGTTGAATTTGGGATATAAACGGGTGCAGAAGATGCATACACATATTGACTTTAGTCACCTAAAATATTGAATTTCAGCATGTTTTGGGCCTGTATTTTGAAAATACTCTAACAAGGAGTAGACAAGTACAGATCGCTTCTGGGACCTCAAAATATCGAATTTTCGGGTGTTTGGAGCCTGAATTTGAGATATAAACGGGTACAGAAGATGAATCCAGATATCGACTTTTGGGCACCTAAAAGATCGATTTTCAGTATGTTTTGGGCCTGTATATTGGAAATACTCTAATATGGAGTAGGCATGTACAGATCGCTTCTGGGACCCCAAAATATCAAATTTTCGGGTGTTTTGGGCGTGAATTTGAGATATCGACTTTGGGCACCTAAAATATCGAATTTTAGCATGTATTGGGCCTATATTTTGAAAATATTCTAGCACTGAGAAGGCATGTACAGATCGCTTCTAGGACCCAAAAATACCGAATTTTCGGGTGTTTTGAGTTTGAATTTGAGATATAAACGGGTACAGAAGATGCATGCACATATCGACTTTTGGGTACCTAAAATATCGATTTTCAGTATGTTTTTGGCCTGTATCTGAGTAGGCATGTACAGATTGCTTCTAGGACCCCAAAATATCGAATTTTCGGGTGTTATGATCCTGAATTTGAGATATAAAAGGGTACAGAAGATGCATGCACATATTGACTTTGGACACTTAAAATATCGATTTTTAGCATATTTTGATCCTATATTTTGAAAATATTCTAGAACTGAGTAGACATGTACAGATTTCTTCTGGGACCCCAAAATATCGAATTTCCGGGTGTTTTGAGCCTGAATTTGAGATATCGACTTTGGGCACCTAAAATATCGATTTTTAGCATGTTTTAGGCCTATATTTTGAAAATATTCTAGCACTGAGTAGACATATTAAGATCGCTTCTGGGACCTCAAAATATCGAATTTTCGGGTGTTTCGAGCCTGAATTTGAGATATAAACGGGTACAGAAGATGCATCTAGATATCGACTTTAGGGCACCTTAAAGATCGATTTTCAGTATGTTTTGGGCCTGTATATTAAAAATACTCTAATACGGAGTAGGCATGTACAGATCGCTTCTAGGACCCCAAAATATCGAATTTTCGGGTGTTTTGGGCGTGAATTTGATATATCGACTTTGGGCACCTAATATATCGAATTTTAGCATGTTTTGGGCCTATATTTTGAAAATATTCTAGCACTGAGAAGGCATGTACAGAATGCTTCTAGGACCAAAAAATATCGAATTTTCGGGGGTTTTTTGCCTGAATTTGAGATATAAACGGGTTCTGAAGATGCATGCACATATCGACTTTTGGGGACCTAAAATATCGATTTTAGTATGTTTTGGGCCTGTATCTTGAAAACATTCTAAGTAGGAGTAGGCATGTACAGATCGCTTCTAGGACCCAAAAATACCGAATTTTCGGTTGTTTTGAGTTTGAATTTGAGATATAAACGGGTACAGAAGATGCATGCCCATATCGACTTTGGACACTTAAAATATCGATTTTTAGCATATTTTATAGCCTATATTTTGAAAACATTCTAGCACTGAGTAGGCATGTACAGATCGCTTCTAGGACCCAAAAATATCGAGTTTTTGGGTGTTTTGAGGTTGAATTTGGGATATAAACATGTGCAGAAGATGAATACACATATAGACTTTAAGCACCTAAAATATCGATTTCCAGTATGTTTTTGGCTTGTATCTGAGTAGGCATGTACAGATCGCTTCTGGGCCCCTAAAATATCGAATATTCGGGTGTTTTGAGCCTGAATTTGAGATATAAAAGGGTACAGAAGATGCATGCACATATTGACTTTGGGCACCTAAAATATCGATTTTTAGCATGCTTTGGGCCTGTATTTTGAAAACACTCTAACACAGAGTAGGCATGTACAAATCGCTACTGGGACCCAAAAATATCGAATTTTCGGGTGTTTTGAGACTGAATTTGAGATATAAACGGGTACAGAAGATGCATGCACATATCGACTTTGGACACTTAAAATATCGATTTTTACAATGTTTTGAGCCTATATTTTGAAAACATTTTAGCACTGAGTAGGCATGTACAGATCGCTTCTGGGACCCAAAAATATCGAATTTTCGGGTGTTTTGAGGTTGTATTTGGGATATAAACGGGTGCAGAAGATGCATACACATATTGACTTTAGTCACCTAAAATATCGAATTTCAGCATGTTTTGGGCCTGCATTTTGAAAATACTCTAACAAGGAGTAGACAAGTACAGATCGCTTCTGGGACCCCAAAATATCGATTTTTCGAGTGTTTGGAGCCTGAATTTGAGATATAAACGGGTACAGAAGAGGCATCCAGATAATGACTTTTGGGCACCTAAAAGATCGATTTTCAGTGTGTTTTGGGCCTGTATATTGAAAATACTCTAATACGGAGTAGGCATGTACAGATCGCTTCTGGGACCCCAAAATATCAAATTTTCGGGTGTTTTGGGCCTGAATTTGAGATATCGACTTTGGGCACCTAAAATATCGATTTTTAGCATGTTTTGGGCCTATATTTTGAAAATATTCTAGCACTGAGAAGGCATGTACAGATCAATTTTGGGACCCCAAAATATCGAATTTTCGGGTGTTTTGAGCCTGAATTTGAGATACAAACGGGTACTAAAGATGCATGCACATATCGACTTTTGGGCACCTAAAATATCGATTTTGAGCATGCTTTGGGTCTGTATCTTGAAAACATTTTAAGTAGGAGTAGGCATGTACAGATCGCTTCTAGGATCCAAAAATACCGAATTTTCGGATGTTTTGAGTTTCAATTTGAGATATGAACGGGTACAGAAGATGCATGCACATATCGATTTTGGACGCTTAAAATATCGATTTTTAGCATGTTTTGAGCCTATATTTTGAAAACATTCTAGCAGTGAGTAGGCATGTACAGATCGCTTCTAGGACCCAAAAATATCGAGTTTTCGGGTGTTTTGAGGTTGAATTTGGGATATAAACATGTGCAGAAGATGCATACACATATTGACTTTAGTCACCTAATATATTGAATTTCAGCATGTTTTGGGCCTGTATTTTGAAAATACTCTAACAAGGAGTAGACAAGTACAGATCGCTTCTGGGACCTCAAAATATCGAATTTTCGGGTGTTTGGAGCCTGAATTTGAGATATAAACGGGTACAGAAGATGAATCCAGATATCGACTTTTGGGCACCTAAAAGATCGATTTTCAGTATGTTTTGGGCCTGTATATTGGAAATACTCTAATATGGAGTAGGCATGTACAGATCGCTTCTGGGACCCCAAAATATCGAATTTTCGGGTGTTTTGGGCGTGAATTTGAGATATCGACTTTGGGCACCTATAATATCGAATTTTAGCATGTTTTGGGCCTATATTTTGAAAATATTCTAGCACTGAGAAGGCATGTACGGATCGCTTCTAGGACCCAAAAATACCGAATTTTCGGGTGTTTTGAGTTTGAATTTGAGATATAAACGGGTACAGAAGATGCATGCACATATCGACTTTTGGGTACCTAAAATATCGATTTTCAGTATGTTTTTGGCCTGTATCTGAGTAGGCATGTACAGATCGCTTCTGGGCCCTTAAAATATCGAATTTTCGGGTGTTTGGAGCCTGAATTTGAGATATAAACGGGTACAGAGGATGTATGCACATATCGACTTTTGGGTACCTAAAAGATCAATTTTCAGTATGTTTTGGGCCTGTATTATGAAAATACTCTAACACGGAGTAGGCATGTACATATCGCTTCTGGGACCCCAAAATATCGAATTTTCGGGTGTTTGGGCCTGAATTTGAGATATCGACTTTGGGCACCTAAAATATCGATTTTTAGCATGTTTTGGGCCTATATTTTGAAAATATTCTAGCACTGAGTAGGCATGTACAGATTGCTTCTAGGACCCCAAAATATCGAATTTTCGGGTGTTATGATCCTGAATTTGAGATATAAAAGGGTACAGAAGATGCATGCACATATTGACTTTGGACACTTAAAATATCGATTTTTAGCATGTTTTGAGCCTTTATTTTGAAAACATTCTAGCACTGAGTAGGCATGTACAGATCGCTTCTGGGACCCAAAAATATCGAATTTTCGGGTGTTTTGAGGTTGAATTTGGGATATAAACGGGTGCAGAAGATGCATACACATATTGACTTTAGTCACCTAAAATATTGAATTTCAGCATGTTTTGGGCCTGTATTTTGAAAATACTCTAACAAGGAGTAGACAAGTAAAGATCGCTTCTGGGACCTCAAAATATCGAATTTTCGGGTGTTTGGAGCCTGAATTTGAGATATAAACGGGTACAGAAGATGAATCCAGATATCGACTTTTTTGCACCTAAAAGATCGATTTTCAGTATGTTTTGGGCCTGTATATTGGAAATACTCTAATATGGAGTCGGCATGTACAGATCGCTTCTGGGACCCCAAAATATCGAATTTTCGGGTGTTTTGGGTCTGAATTTGAGATATCGACTTTGGGCACCTAAAATATCGAATTTTAGCATGTTTTGGGCCTATATTTTGAAAATATTCTAGCACTGAGAAGGCATGTACAGATCGCTTCTAGGACCCAAAAATACCGAATTTTCCGGTGTTTTGAGTTTGAATTTGAGATATAAACGGGTACAGAAGATGCATGCACATATCAACTTTGGACACTTAATATATCGATTTTTAGCATGTTTTGAGCCTATTTCTTGAAAACATTCTAGCACTGAGTAGGCATGTACAGATCGCTTCTAGGACCCAAAAATACAGAATTTTCGGTTGTTTTGAATTTGAATTTGAGATATAAACGGGTACAGAAGATACATGCCCATATCGACTTTGGACACTTAAAATATCGATTTTTAGCATATTTTGATCCTATATTTTGAAAATATTCTAGAACTGAGTAGACATGTACAGATTTCTTCTGGGACCCCAAAATATCGAATTTTCGGGTGTTTTGAGCCTGAATTTGAGATATAAACGGGTACAGAAGATGCATCCAGATATCGACTTTATGGCACCTTAAAGATCGATTTTCAGTATGTTTTGGGCCTGTATATTAGAAATACTCTAATACGGAGTAGGCATGTACAGATCGCTTCTAGGACCCAAAAATATCGAATTTTCGGGTGTTTTGGGCGTGAATTTGAGATATCGACTTTGGGCACCTAAAATATCGAATTTTAGCATGTTTTGGGCCTATATTTTGAAAATATTCTAGCACTGAGAAGGCATGTACAGAATGCTTCTAGGACCAAAAAATATCGAATTTTCGGGGGTTTTTTGCCTGAATTTGAGATATAAACGGGTTCTGAAGATGCATGCACATATCGACTTTTGGGCACCTAAAATATCGATTTTAGTATGTTTTGGGCCTGTATCTTGAAAACATTCTAAGTAGGAGTAGGCATGTACAGATCGCTTCTAGGACCCAAAAATACCGAATTTTCTGTTGTTTTGAGTTTGAATTTGAGATATAAACGGGTACAGAAGATGCATGCCCATATCGACTTTGGACACTTAAAATATCGATTTTTAGCATATTTTTTAGCCTATATTTTGAAAACATTCTAGCACTGAGTAGGCATGTACAGATCGCTTCTAGGACCCAAAAATATCGAGTTTTTGGGTGTTTTGAGGTTGAATTTGGGATATAAACATGTGCAGAAGATGCATACACATATAGACTTTAAGCACCTAAAATATCGATTTCCAGTATGTTTTTGGCCTGTATCTGAGTAGGCATGTACAGATCGCTTCTGGGCCCCTAAAATATCGAATATTCGGGTGTTTTAAGCCTGAATTTGAGATATAAAAGGGTACAGAAGATGCATGCACATATTGACTTTGGGCACCTAAAATATCGATTTTTAGCATGCTTTGGGCCTGTATTTTAAAAACACTCTAACACAGAGTAGGCATGTACAGATCGCTACTGGGACCCAAAAATATCGAATTTTCGGGTGTTTTGAGACTGAATTTGAGATATAAACGGGTACAGAAGATGCATGCACATATCGACTTTGTACACTTAAAATATCGATTTTTACAATGTTTTGAGCCTATATTTTGAAAACATTTTAGCACTGAGTAGGCATGTACAGATCGCTTCTGGGACCCAAAAATATCGAATTTTCGGGTGTTTTGAGGTTGTATTTGGGATATAAACGGGTGCAGAAGATGTGTACACATATTGACTTTAGTCACCTAAAATATCGAATTTCAGCATGTTTTGGGCCTGCATTTTGAAAATACTCTAACAAGGAGTAGACAAGTACAGATCGCTTCTGGGACCCCAAAATATCGATTTTTCGAGTGTTTGGAGCCTGAATTTGAGATATAAACGGGTACAAAAGAGGCATCCAGATAACGACTTTTGGGCACCTAAAAGATCGATTTTCAGTGTGTTTTGGGCCTGTATATTGAAAATACTCTAATACGGAGTAGGCATGTACAGATCGCTTCTGGGACCCCAAAATATCAAATTTTCGGGTGTTTTGGGCCTGAATTTGAGATATCGACTTTGGGCACCTAAAATATCGATTTTTAGCATGTTTTGGGCCTATATTTTGAAAATATTCTAGCACTGAGAAGGAATGTACAGATCGATTTTGGGACCCCAAAATATCGTATTTTCGGGTGTTTTGAGCCTGAATTTGAGATACAAACGGGTACTAAAGATGCATGCACATATCGACTTTTGGGCACCTAAAATATCGATTTTGAGCATGCTTTGGGTCTGTATCTTGAAAACATTTTAAGTAGGAGTAGGCATGTACAGATCGCTTCTAGGATCCAAAAATACCGAATTTTCGGATGTTTTGAGTTTCAATTTGAGATATGAACGGGTACAGAAGATGCATGCACATATCGACTTTGGACGCTTAAAATATCGATTTTTAGCATGTTTTGAGCCTATATTTTGAAAACATTCTAGCAGTGAGTAGGCATGTACAGATCGCTTCTAGGACCCAAAAATACAGAATTTTCGGTTGTTTTGAATTTGAATTTGAGATATAAACGGGTACAGAAGATGCATGCCCATATCGACTTTGGACACTTAAAATATCGATTTTTAGCATATTTTGATCCTATATTTTGAAAATATTCTAGAACTGAGTAGACATGTACAGATTTCTTCTGGGACCCCAAAATATCGAATTTTCGGGTGTTTTGAGCCTGAATTTGAGATATAAACGGGTACAGAAGATGCATCCAGATATCGACTTTAGGGCACCTTAAAGATCGATTTTCAGTATGTTTTGGGCCTGTATATTAAAAATACTCTAATACGGAGTAGGCATGTACAGATCGTTTCTAGGACCCCAAAATATCGAATTTTCGGGTGTTTTGGGCGTGAATTTGAGATATCGACTTTGGGCACCTAAAATATCGAATTTTAGCATGTTTTGGGCCTATATTTTGAAAATATTCTAGCACTGAGAAGGCATGTACAAAATGCTTCTAGGACCAAAAAATATCGAATTTTCGGGGTTTTTTTGCCTGAATTTGAGATATAAACGGGTTCTGAAGATGCATGCACATATCGACTTTTGGGCACCTAAAATATCGATTTTAGTATGTTTTGGGCCTGTATCTTGAAAACATTCTAAGTAGGAGTAGGCATGTACAGATCGCTTCTAGGACCCAAAAATACCGAATTTTCTGTTGTTTTGAGTTTGAATTTGAGATATAAACGGGTACAGAAGATGCATGCCCATATCGACTTTGGACACTTAAAATATCGATTTTTAGCATATTTTTTAGCCTATATTTTGAAAACATTCTAGCACTGAGTAGGCATGTACAGATCGCTTCTAGGACCCAAAAATATCGAGTTTTTGGGTGTTTTGAGGTTGAATTTGGGATATAAACATGTGCAGAAGATGCATACACATATAGACTTTAAGCACCTAAAATATCGATTTCCAGTATGTTTTTGGCCTGTATCTGAGTAGGCATGTACAGATTGCTTCTGGGCCCCTAAAATATCGAATATTCGGGTGTTTTAAGCATGAATTTGAGATATAAAAGGGTACAGAAGATGCATGCACATATTGACTTTGAGCACCTAAAATATCGATTTTTAGCATGCTTTGGGCCTGTATTTTAAAAACACTCTAACACAGAGTAGGCATGTACAGATCGCTACTGGGACCCAAAAATATCGAATTTTCGGGTGTTTTGAGACTGAATTTGAGATATAAACGGGTACAGAAGATGCATGCACATATCGACTTTGGACACTTAAAATATCGATTTTTAAAATGTTTTGAGCCTATATTTTGAAAACATTTTAGCACTGAGTAGGCATGTACAGATCGCTTCTGGGACCCAAAAATATCGAATTTTCGGGTGTTTTGAGGTTGTATTTGGGATATAAACGGGTGCAGAAGATGTGTACACATATTGACTTTAGTCACCTAAAATATCGAATTTCAGCATGTTTTGGGCCTGCATTTTGAAAATACTCTAACAAGGAGTAGACAAGTACAGATCGCTTCTGGGACCCCAAAATATCGAATTTTCGAGTGTTTGGAGATTGAATTTGAGATATAAACGGGTACAAAAGAGGCATCCAGATAACGACTTTTGGGCACCTAAAAGATCGATTTTCAGTGTGTTTTGGGCCTGTATATTGAAAATACTCTAATACGGAGTAGGCATGTACAGATCGCTTCTGGGACCCCAAAATATCGAATTTTCGGGTGTTTTGGGCGTGAATTTGAGATATCGACTTTGGGCACCTAAAATATCGAATTTTAGCATGTTTTGGGCCTATATTTTGAAAATATTCTAGCACTGAGAAGGCATGTACAGAATGCTTCTAGGACCAAAAAATATCGAATTTTCGGGGTTTTTTTGCCTGAATTTGAGATATAAACGGGTTCTGAAGATGCATGCACATATCGACTTTTGGGCACCTAAAATATCGATTTTAGTATGTTTTGGGCCTGTATCTTGAAAACATTCTAAGTAGGAGTAGGCATGTACAGATCGCTTCTAGGACCCAAAAATACCAAATTTTCGGTTGTTTTGAGTTTGAATTTGAGATATAAACGGGTACAGAAGATGCATGCCCATATCGACTTTGGACACTTAAAATATCGATTTTTAGCATATTTTTTAGCCTATATTTTGAAAACATTCTAGCACTGAGTAGGCATGTACAGATCGCTTCTAGGACCCAAAAATATCGAGTTTTTGGGTGTTTTGAGGTTGAATTTGGGATATAAACATGTGCAGAAGATGCATACACATATAGACTTTAAGCACCTAAAATATCGATTTCCAGTATGTTTTTGGCCTGTATCTGAGTAGGCATGTACAGATCGCTTCTGGGCCCCTAAAATATCGAATATTCGGGTGTTTTGAGCCTGAATTTGAGATATAAAAGAGTACAGAAGATGCATGCACATATTGACTTTGGGCACCTAAAATATCGATTTTTAGCATGCTTTGGGCCTGTATTTTAAAAACACTCTAACACAGAGTAGGCATGTACAGATCGCTACTGGGACCCAAAAATATCGAATTTTCGGGTGTTTTGAGACTGAATTTGATATATAAACGGGTACAGAAGATGCATGCACATATCGACTTTGGACACTTAAAATATCGATTTTTACAATGATTTGAGCCTATATTTTGAAAACATTTTAGCACTGAGTAGGCATGTACAGATCGCTTCTGGGACCCAAAAATATCGAATTTTCGGGTGTTTTGAGGTTGTATTTGGGATATAAACGGGTGCAGAAGATGCATACACATATTGACTTTAGTCACCTAAAATATCGAATTTCAGCATGTTTTGGGCCTGCATTTTGAAAATACTCTAACAAGGAGTAGACAAGTACAGATCGCTTCTGGGACCCCAAAATATCGATTTTTCGAGTGTTTGGAGCCTGAATTTGAGATATAAACGGGTACAGAAGAGGCATCCAGATAACGACTTTTGGGCACCTAAAAGATCGATTTTCAGTGTGTTTTGGGCCTGTATATTGAAAATACTCTAATACGGAGTAGGCATGTACAGATCGCTTCTGGGACCCCAAAATATCAAATTTTCGGGTGTTTTGGGACTGAATTTGAGATATCGACTTTGGGCACCTAAAATATCGATTTTTAGCATGTTTTGGGCCTATATTTTGAAAATATTCTAGCACTGAGAAGGCATGTACAGATCGATTTTGGGACCCCAAAATATCGAATTTTCGGGTGTTTGGAGCCTGAATTTGAGATACAAACGGGTACTAAAGATGCATGCACATATCGACTTTTGGGCACCTAAAATATCGATTTTGAGCATGCTTTGGGTCTGTATCTTGAAAACATTTTAAGTAGGATTAGGCATGTACAGATCGCTTCTAGGATCCAAAAATACCGAATTTTCGGATGTTTTGAGTTTCAATTTGAGATATGAACGGGTACAGAAGATGCATGCACATATCGACTTTGGACGCTTAAAATATCGATTTTTAGCATGTTTTGAGCCTATATTTTGAAAACATTCTAGCAGTGAGTAGGCATGTACAGATCGCTTCTAGGACCCAAAAATATCGAGTTTTCGGGTGTTTTGAGGTTGAATTTGGGATATAAACATGTGCAGAAGATGCATACACATATTGACTTTGGACACCTAAAATATCGATTTTCAGCATATTTTTGGCCTGTATCTGAATAGGCATGTACAGATCGCTTTTGGGAACCCAAAATATCGAATTTTCGGGTGTTTGGAGCCTGAATTTGAGATAAAAACGGGTACAGAGGATGCATGCACATACCGACTTTTGGGTACCTAAAAGATCGATTTTCAGTATGTTTTGGGCCTGTATTTTGAAAATACTCTAACACGGAGTAGGCATGTACAGATCGATTCTGGGACCCCAAAATATCGAATTTTCGGGTGTTTTGGGCCTGAATTTGAGATATCGACTTTGGCCACCTAAAATATCGATTTTTAGCATGTTTTGGGCC